>CM060932.1:230811102-231411102 GCA_030765085.1 Allium cepa | reverse complement strand
AATTTTCCTTATTTTATCCAAAATCCCAAAATTCATCTTTTTCCCAAAATAATTTCCCATTTCAAAATCCTCAAAATTGTTGCACCTATATATTTTAATCAAAATTATTCCTCTTTCAAATTCTATATTAATCCAAAATCTCAATATTAATTGTAACATCACTCCAAAATTCACTATTTACTTTCAAATTATTTCTCATTTTTTATGATATAAGAAATCATTTAGAATTCAATATTTATCTCCAAATTGGTTATTTATTTCAAATTTACATCTTTTAATATATTTATCTTCTTTCTAAATAATTTCAAATTCCTTTAAATTATTTTCAAATATCTAATTATTACTCAATAACCACACATCAACTATCTAGCAATAATCATCATAGCATTAAGTAAATCATAATATGCAACATCAACCATCAACAAACATCAAAAAATCAAACTCATCCTAAACTCAACCAATAACATCCAATAACTAGTCATGCAAACATAATAGTGAATACACATTAAATAAAAAGAAATAGACATGGTTATGAGTGAGATTAACTCATTAAAATAATGCTTAAATTTCTAGATCAACGACTGCTCTGCCTTTGCCAATCCAAACGTCTCCGCTACCCATCCATTTTTCCGCTGTATTTATCCTACACCAGCATCCACACAATAGCGGCTTCATCACCTATCCATCGTCCCACAGCCAACAACTCTACTACCTCAATCACTACACTACCATCTTCTAGCTCACCCCTCGACATCCTGACATGCACACTCCCCTCACATCCATGCAATTTCAGGCCGCACCCTCCGCTTCGTCACGCTCACGTTGATAACAACCATAGTCGCTCCTCATCGTGCTCATAAATTGCAATATCATGATGTTGCTTGACCCAATTGATCACAAATCCAGCTTGTCTACCCTATCGCCACCTTGCCCTTAGTAATCATGCTAGGTCGCCACCTCCGAGATGTGGTTCTCATGCCTGGCTTCATTCTCTATCGCAAGGCCTTTTTTTTACATATATTGCATTCTCTAATTTAGGAAAAGAGGATTAGTGTTAAACGAGCTATAGGGGTTTAGGTTTGTGCTGGAAGTGTCGAGAAAAGAGAGTTCCAGAAATATGATGAAAAGGAAACGAGCTTGGTTTTTGGGCCTTAATTATCTTAGACCTAATTTCAATTTAATCTAATTTACTTAATTCTTAATATATTTAGATTACAATTTTAATGTTCGAATAAATTTCAATCTAGTATAAATAGATTCACACCTTATTTTACGAATTGCTTCATGATAACTAACAATTTTATGTAATTCGATGCTTGCTTATTTTTATTTAATCGTCCTTCGTACAATTGTAAAATAAATTTGTTTTTTAACTACTTCACATATTTAAAATTATTTACACTTATATTAGTTAAAACATTTTAACCGGTTTTAATTTATTATTTGAAAGGAATTTATTAATTTTATTCAACTTATTAAAACAAAATCTTTTATTAAATAGAATTTAATTAACTAAAATTATTTTCAATTTATGAATCAATACAAATCAAATTCAAATACTTTTATTTAATTAAATTTAGTAATTTATACGGGTAGAAAGCCAGGCTATTACAAAAAGCCTTTACAAAATACCAATTATTTAATACTAATACTAACCCACTTGACAAAACTAAATGATAATCTCCTACTGTAGATGCATCTACTATAGATCTATCAGCCATTTGGAGCCTTATTTCTTCTTTTACCACACGATGCCAGTTCCTAAGCCCTTGTAATGAATTGCATATATGAGTAGTAGATACAGTATCTAAGACCCAAGAAATTTTATTGACTGCAAAATAGTTTTGATTTATAAATGTACCGATGGAGCCGCAGAACCATTCTGCTTCCTTTCCATAACAATCTTCAAGTAGCCAGGACCATTTGTTTTTTAGTGACCTTTCTTGTGGCAGCGACGACGTTCACCCTTGTTATCGATCCTTTGACTTTTCTTTTCCTTACCTTCACTTTTCCACTTCTTTGTACTCTTCGAAGATGATATACTACCCTTTACTGCAAGTTCAATCCCTCGATCCTTTGATTCTGATTTGGTCAACCTCAACATATTAAGGAACTCCACGAGATTCACATTCAATCGATTCATTTTATAGTACATTATGAATGATTTATACTAAGGAGTAAGTGAACCAATGATCAAATCTACTTGCGATTCGTTGCTTATTTGTACATTCAATTGTGAACGCCTATCTATATCCATCGTTAGCACGTAATCGTTCACTTTTTGTCCTTTGGTCATTTAGTGTTGAAAAGTTTCTTCGTAAGCTCATACCTTGCAGAACGTGACTATTTGCCTAATAGGGCCTTGAGACTATCAAATATCTCATAGACAGACATCTTTTCATTCTGCCTCTTCAATGGCTTGTCTAGCATAGACGACACGAAAACTTGGGTGATCTCTAGGTCCGACACACATTTTTCATATGCAATTCGCAATTTGAGGTCTGCATCATCAACGGGTTCCTCTTTGGGTTCGCATGCAGTAGTAGTTCAAAGACACTTGTAAGTCAACGCTATTTTGATTGCTCTTTGGCAGTCGGTATAATTAGGTCTGGTGAGTTTGTGGTTTTCATAGAACTGTTTTAGAGTTGACATTTTATGCAAGTTTAATTGGTATAGTTTTAGGATAAACCATAGTAGATGTTATTATAGTATTAGTATGGTTAAACTATATGTTTCATTCTACTAATAAGCTCCCACTAGTTTTTTATGTTTCGCCAAACCCTAAATCGAATCATAGAAGTCTTTCAACTTCACTAGTAGGTGTTAGGACACATATGTCTTGGAATTCTGACCTTGATGAAAGCTCAACAAATCATACTTTCACATATAATAGATAACCCCATGTCAGTTGTATCACATACAACTCCTTACTCGTAGTACCTTGTCTTAATCCACCTTTACCCTGAGTGAAGTATAATAAATAAAGTTGGATTATTCACTGGGTCCTACCATTTCACAGCACCCTAATTATAATGCATATATGTAACGACCCACTTTTTTGTACCGCTTTAGCGGACAATCAACCACATAGGACTCACTCAACCACATAGGACTCACTTAAATTAAACAAAAAGGTGGATAGTTAGGGAAAAGAAAGAAGACAAGAAGAAAGATAGAAATCTAAACAACACAGAATCTCACAGCAGGGAAAATAATCTACAATATATAACAAATATTTACACAAAAACAATTTTTATTATATGTGTATATATACACATCGATAAGAGTATACTAACATATTTCAGCCCTGACAATTATAACAACCTATCCTCACAATAGCTGATAAATACAACCAATAGACAGCATAGCGGAACAAAAGAAATAGGTAGATATGTCTTGGGCCAGCAGCTCATTTCCTGAGCTCCAATGAATCCAAAGCAATCTATAATATGCTTGGTCTAACCCGAGCATTATAATAAAATAACACCCGAGTCAGTTTGGAATACCAATATGAGAAAATACACCCAACTGGATATTAAAGTTATAACGACCTTTGAAATCATAAGTATCTCGTAAGACCATGCCACATATAAATAAAGATGGGTTTTTACCTTATGATAACCAAACCATTTCATATGAAATTATCTGATATTGTAATAATGTCTAAGATACAATTACTTATTAACCATAGCCGAAATTGTTACATTAATTAATTTATAACACAATAGGTATACAACTGAAAGCTAACAGGCTCGTATTGGAGAATAGATTCGATACAATGACTAGGCTACTGGGGTACCGCTCGTCATGGTGCATCTCTAAATAACACCGAGGTCGAATCTATCGACCCCTGCCGACACAGAACCGGCCTAGCCTTTACAAGATAGTATCGAATATGATCACCCCTCTGTTAATGGGTCCCAAAGCATACAAATAAGAGATAATATCGACTCTAGATAGGAATGATCATATCCTACTTGGGAGCGACCCACTTAGACCTGTCGCATCTCCCCTATTTTAGTCATTCTCGATTGATGAGGCGATTATGTTTTTCCTTTTATATAGCACTTCCCACTTGTAATGATAACACTATCCTACATGAAACAATGCAATGCCAACATTCATCCGTACAAGTTCATTTTGGGACTGAATGAAATGTTTAAGAACTCCATCTTCAATTTCATCATCTTTAAGATATCTTCACTTTGAAATGCTGGAGTTGGATTGAAGTGGTTTTCAGATAACATATCCAATCCCAGTCTCTTTGAAACAACATTCGATATTTCTCGATAAACTTCACTCCGGTTCTTTAGGAAATAAACAATCAAAGATAAGAGCGGAGATCACCTCCTAACCGTTAGTGGACGGATTTTCTTATCGTTTTTACTAAGTGAACGAAACAAGATTTATACATAAAGTACAACATCATCGGAGTGCCATAAAACTCACGTGTTTCTCCGAGATATATCCAAAGTTCATTTTGGGTCCAAATTCGATAGTCGGTTATTTAATTATCAACAAACACACATATAAATCAGGGATTTGTTTCAAAAGGGAAAACCAACATTGATTAAGCACATAAGCGACCACTAGCCTCTTTGACTAATCTTTTCATTAACTAATATCACTTTGTAACAATTGTACATAAATACCTTTACAAAGATATACTTACAAATGCTTATATTTTCCATACTTAGAAAATATCCATATACTTATCTTAACGCTATAAGCATATTCACAAAACCGAGAAAGATTTCCTTTCAGTACAATTCTAAAATCATTTATAAATCCATTATATACCTCGAAAACCATTTATACATCTATTTTTTAAATCTCTAAAATCGTTTATAAAACTTCTTATAGAAACCCCTTATAAAACCCAACCTTCATTTCCAATTATAAATTCTTTTATAAATTTCAAAACATTTATAAACTCTTTATAAATCCGTACAACTAGTTATAAAACTCTTCTTATAAATCTATAAACTCATTTCCAAAACTCTTTTATAAATATCTGAAATCTTTTACAACCTTTTTATCTTGTAAATAATCTCCCTTTAAATCTCCAAATCATTCTATAAAACTCCCTTTTTAAAGCCCTAATTCTTTTTATAAACTATATTTATAAATCTCGGACATTTATACATACGTGATAATCATTTACTTCAAACATTGTTATATAATAGTAGTTATTATAATTAAACCTCATAAATGAATAAATAATTAATATTAACCTTAAAACATCTTAAGATAATAATTAATCTTTCAAAGACGTTATTAACAAAATACTAATATTTAATTTTCAACCTTATTATAAAGTAGTAATTAATTTCGAAAATAGTATTAATAATCAATATTATTAAATACAACCATATTAATTGTTTAAATAATCATTCTTAAAATATTAACATATTGATAAATAACCTTAAAAACAATATTAACTATAATTAACCAATTTTAGAACAGTATTAAATATAAATAAAATGACTTTTTTAAATAATATTAAATATAAATAACATTTTAAAACAATATTACACATAAACAAATAACTTAGAAAAAGATAGATAGAAAGGTAGGAATAAAATATAAATTAAATCCTTAAGAACAAAATATTTTCGGAACCCAATTTTGGATTTAAAATCATTTCCTATCTCAAAAAACCGATTCTAATTCAAATGGCAATTTATAGTATTTTAAAAATACAAATTTGAGGCCAATAGCCACCCAATGTTTTACCAATATCGATATTGATTTTCTATCACTACAGGGTTTAAATGTTGAACATACAATAATGTCATAACCATTAAGATTAACAATCAGGTTTGATATTCCATAATCACTCAGTAAATTTTTTATTGAAAACATTTCAACAAATGGCGAGGAATCCTGTTGGATTCCTCCAACCTGTTTCCACCTGCATCACAACTCATATATTTATATCAACACATACATAGACACATATATATATATATATATATATATATATATAATCAACAGAGGTGAGGAATCCTGTTGGATCCCTCAATGTATCCTCTTGCATCACAAACAGTATATAATTATATAATATGGATCATCCGCTACTAGGCGGGTATATATTAAAGGTCATCCACTCCAGGGGCGGGAATAAATCCAAACCAACTGATCAAAACAATAAGTCATCCAAACATCCAATCAACAATTTTTATTAACTGTATATCATTTTTGATTAATGAAAAAGGTGAGTTTAACATAGCGAAATATCTGTTAGGGCCGAGGCGTTCCTCTTTGAAACTGAAATCTAACGATGTCCGATTTTAACCCAAATTTCAACTATCTTCAAATTCGTCTAAACCATTTCCATTACGAAGCTTTCAATGTTACGAGCGCAATGCAAAAGTCCACGCCTCGATTGGACGTAGTATTCGATAGTTATTAGATTTTTAAGTTATCGATATTTAAGTTAATAATATAATAAACCAATCACCTAAGTAATTTTAAGAGATAGTTTGGCTAAAGTCCCTATTAAGTTACAAAATACACCAAAAAAGTAAATAAATTAGGTCCCTAGAATTAAGTTACTGAATAATTGCATACATTTATGCAATTATTCAATGAATAATTGCAGACATTTATGCAGTTATATCCAAAAACTGTAGACATTTCTGCAATCATTCACTAAAAAATTATGGAAATTTCTGCAATTATTCATCAAAAATTGCGGACATGAAAAAACTAGGAAAATTTCTACAATTATTCACCAAAAATATTGCAGCAATTTCCGCAATTATTCATAGAATAATTGCAAATATTTATGCAATTTTTGGATATAATTACATAAATGTCTGCAATTATTCACTGAATAATTGCATAAATATATGAAATTATTCAGTAACTTAATTCTAGGGACTTAATTTACAATCTATTTTTGGGGAAGGGTTTTCGTGTATTAAGTTTAATTTGAAGGACCTCAACCTTATATTCACTAATTTTAATTGCATTCTAATCCTTGCACTCATCCCTTTCTTCCACCCTTCGTGCATTGATACCCTCCAACCAATCTCACGTGCACGTCCCTAGTGATATGGAGCTATGCTTTGCCAAATCCAACGCCATCTTCTCTGTTGATCTTCTCTTTGTATGCCCAACTCGGTGGTACCCTCGATTTTCCCACCGGCGATCCCAAACAAAACGCGACATCCATCCACTATAGCCTCGACCGTACCGTCATGATGGCCTACGCAGTGTCGAGCTCCCTCATACTACCTCTGTCGATGTGCCTTCCCTTGACTAAGCAAATGATGATGGTCTTGAGACCCAATTTCTCATGGATCCAGCACAACCCAGAACCCTAGCTCCACCCTATATGACCATAGCTATGCAATGCTCACCAATCATAACCAAATCCTATATGCCAAGTGAAAGATCTAGCTCAAACGAGTCCAATACAATTTGTTTCATGGTTTATAAATGAGCATATAGATATGTATTGATTTTTAATGTTAGCAGCCTTTTTTTCTTTCTACTGGTTTGAAAGTGATTTTAAATGGGGACAAAGTATGGTTTTGAACGTGGGTAAGTATGGCCTGGCATGGCTGAAGGGATAGGTTGCATAATATTACATATATTATTTTATATTCAGAAATATTTAGCTCAACGCACTCAAAAATCTCGATCTCCAAACGAGACGTGCCACCTGGCGTTCTATATGTAATATATCTATTTCGAACACAATGGAACTAGTCCCAATCTATAATTCGATCATATGCAGAAGATAGGTTTTCAAACCCAGCTATATATATATATATATATTTCTAAAATTAATTTCTATGTATTTCGATCTCACACGACAAAACGATACGTTTAATTGTTACGAAATTTTATAGCGTAAAATAACTCACTATTACGGATCTAATGAAACTGGCTTCATCGAAATCCGAGACAGTGCTCGAAAAGGCTATTTTCACCTGTTAATTATTTTTATTATAAAATCAAATTAATCATTTTTATTACTAATTTAATAGTTTACTATATTCATTCTTATTTAAATAGAATTTTAAATCAGCTTTCGAAATCAACTTTACTCATATTAAATTTAGGATTTAATTATTTAAACAATTCCAAATATTAAATTCAACAATTTAATTATCAAATAAATCGCTATATTTGAAATTCTAATTATTTAACATATAAAATTAACTTTTCAATATTTAAAATCAATTAAATATTCCAAATTCAAACGATTGAAATTTTGGATCGTTACATTCTTCCCCCTTTAAAAGAATTTCATCCCCGAAATTTCCAAGGTAAGAAAATGCCACAAACCCTTTAACTTTCCAAAACCAATTAGTTGTAATAATTTTCAAATCCTTTTAAGTCTTGAACTTCATTCATCGGTACCAACTAATTTACATCCATCTGATCATTCCAGGTTAAAACTCAAAATCAAATTTTATTTATCATAAATTTTCTTAAAAAATTTTCTATCTCTTAAATTTACGAAAATTTCGCCAGCATCTCCTTTGCACAGCTCGATTAGAAAATTTTACAATATATATATAATCACAAATATATATTCCATCTTCAAGGATGAGGCATCCCGTAGGAAAAAATATTAAAATACGGTTTGTAATCCGAGATGTGTACCTTTTTATTAGTATTAGCAAGCCTATTCAATAAATAAATAATGCGAAATCGAGCTCCAAATGCGAAACATACGCCATCCGCACCTACTAATCACTCAACAACCAATTGGAATATGTATATAGAAAGTAAAATTAATATATAACATAGCTTATACAATAAGCATATGCAAATATAACAAATGCAACTAAAGAGCCATCATACAAATAATATACATCCGATTAATTCATAACCATATCAATTTGCATTTCCTAATGTCAACATTTAATTTATTAAAGCCCATACAATGTACATATATCATCCGTACATAATATCAAATCGATTGCTCGCTCAATCACACAATTTCACTTCTGAACCAGTATCGTCCACACGACCACTCTAGTGCAAACTCAGATCCGGTTCCTGAATTAGAACCCATCATTCTCCTTGCGTAGCCGTATACTATGATAGAGAATATCAGAATCGGTCAGAAATCCATATCTAGTGTTTACCATCGGAGTGAAAAATCCTTATTTGGACCGATGTAAATCATCTCGAAATTATGTACTCGAATATGGATGAAACAGTTATGCGAGTAAAATAATATACATACAACTTACCTATTTATTTCAATTGGTTTCTCCTTATATCCCATTCTTTTTCTATTCATATTCTTTTATTTTCTTTCATTTATTCTTAATATATTTCTTTCAGTACTAATATCACTTAAGAACCATTCCATCAATTTACTTAGGTTTATTATAACATTTTATATAACGCTTCTCTAGTTTATTATCACTTCACAACTTCAGTTCATATCCATTACATTAATTCATTCCAAATCAAATTCAATTTCATTTAACTCATTTCATTAATTCACTTTAGTTTCCTTTACTTAAGTCAAATTTCTTTTGCAAAATCCAATTGTATTTAACTTAAGTTCAATTTTATTTCATAGTTCAATTTCAAATTTAATTTTCTTAACATTTATATCCAACAAATTTAAATTTTTGTTTTAATTTATTATTCCTCAAATTTTAAGTTACAAAAACTGATTTCTTATTTTAAACGAAATACCAAGATAAAAATTTCAGAATTTAAACACCGTGTTCTTATTTCAAATTATTTTGAAATAATAATAATATATTATATATCTCTTTTGTATTTCAAATCATACTTTCAAACTTTAAAATCAAAAACTAATTTTACCAAAACAAAACTTCAATGATAGCAATTCCTCTCTTGGAAACCCGAAAATTAACGTCGATGATGCTGCAGTCATCATCGAAATTATCTACCAGCGATCGAAGTGAGTTCAGTGCTTTTTAACACTTTTGAATTCCATTTTAAAATATTTCCATTTAAAATATTTTCCTAAATAATAATATTATTTTCCAAAACTTTGAAAAATAATTTTCAAAATCAATTGGACTTAAATTCTCAACTTTTAAATCCTTTTTATTTGCAAATCATATTTATAAATTTGCCTTATATATATAATTCACTATGGTTATATAAAATCGTTCCTTACTTGTTTATCTTTGTTTACATTATAATAATAAGAATTGTTATTAGAACACAAACAACAAACAACAAACGATAATAACCAAATATTATCATTCATTAACAACCAAACACACCATATATACTACAACAATTTTTGAAAATACATTCCTTTATATATAAAATATAATCAAGGTAAATAATTTCATTTACCCAATTTCAAAATAATACTATGTCGAATTACTCTGTTCAAGTGTTTACAGACCACTGTCAACAATGTTAATTACTCATATTGGCCAGAATTCATAAGCCACATAACAAATCAACCAACAAAATATAAAACCTTTTTATATAACTAAAAAAAATACGCGCTCATACATATATACACTCAAACTCATAATAAGACATTCCATTACCATATCTCCTAATGAGTTATCCTACCAAAGCCAAGGTTCTCGCTTAACCTTGTGTTCTAATACCACGATGTAATGATCCACTTTTTTGTACAGCATAAGCGGACAATCAACCATACATGACCCACTAAAATTAAATGGAAAGGCGGATAGTTAGGGATAAGAAAGAAGAAAGAAGACGAAAAGAAAGAAGAGCGATAAAAAACTAAACAACACATAATCTCACAGTGAAACGAATAATCTATAATATACAACAAATCTTTACACAAAAACAAACTGTAATATATATTTAACGACCCAATTTCCATATCTCCAAGAAGTCGTATCGTTAATAAGAAAGAAAGGGATAGAAAAGAGAAATAAAGAGAAGAAGAAGAAACAACACATCAGAATCTAAACAGCGGAACGAATAAATTATATTAATAACATAAAATATTACATAGTTTACAACCACTATCAGAGTACATAGATATACAACACATACTAGACAGTTATAAACACCTGTCTAGTATTTACAACATAATACAATACAGAGACAACACAGAACACACAGCGGAATACTATATCTCTAACGCAGAAGCCTCCTGCTCCATTGCTCTTCCAATATTCGTCAAAGCTAACCTGAATCCCTTGGCTACTCGTAAAAATTTGAGTACCCAAGAGTTTATGAAAACAAAGAATAAACTCCGGGTTAGACATGGGTCTGGTGTGAGTAACAGGTTAAAGTTGCTTAACTGCAAAAACCTTTTGAAAAGAAAGGTATCACGTAAGACTTCCCACACATAAACATGGAAAAGTTTTTACCTTACGCTAACCAAAACATTTGATAGGAAATCCGGTGATATTATAATAGTGTCTAGGGTTTTCAAGTAAATATGAAATAGCCGATATTGTTACATGATTAAATTCCAGCTACTAGCCACAAAAGTGGGTAATACAATCAAAACCGTTGGCACTTATTGGATTTTGGATTCCATACAATGGCAGGGCTACTGGGGTACCGCCCGTCACAGTACGTGGCCTAGATCAACGTACCGAGGAGCCACCCTAACTCCCCTGCAACACAAGGCCAGACCCATTCCTTACTGAATAGTTCCGAACAAGACAACCCCACGGTTGGCGCGCGATTCCAACTGCCCACACAGCCGAATAGAAAGGGACTTCTAGACAGGGGGAAATCTTGCTCTCCAGTGGAAGCTACCCACGAAGCCTTGCTACACCTCCCATGTTTTAGCCATTCCCGGTTGATGAGGCTTGGGGCTACGATTACCTTTAGAGAACACATCCCTTAGAATGCTCATCGTCCACCTGACGATGTTATGAAAGCATTCAATCCATACAAGTTCGTTTCGGGTTCGAACGAAACCGAAGGCATTATCTCGTTACACTCGTTTTGGAATCACCCTCAGAGTTAACGACGATAACCCTAGCACTCTGAATCTCCATCTTGAATCTATAAGTACTATTCCGTCAAACTCATTACGGAATCACCCACAGAGTTATACTGACGTATAGCCCTTACACCTCGAGTCTTCACTCTTCACATAAGATTCACGACCTATCGTTAATTTGGATCGATGTGGTTTTTGGATATCCAAATATGGAAACCCGATCCCGGTCTCATCGAAATCCAAAGCGTGTCTTTTAGGTCCAAGTTGTTTTAGAGATTAAAACAATTCAATAACATTATCTATATACACACAGATAGATAATTCATAGATTCACAACAGATAATTATCATTGTCATAACATCAGATAATCCATACTACCACTATCAAAAGATAATCCATATCAATATCACAAGGCAACCAATGCATCCATATCAATCAACATAATTAATCTCATCTCTGAGATTCAAACCATTCAAGGTAACCAATATCAACCATCTATAAGCAATGACTTATAGTCATACCATCCATAAATAATTTAAAATGAATTAAATTAATTACATTATTTTTAATTAATTTAAAATGAATTAAATTAATTACTTACACCATATAAATCTTGCTTACATTATCATTAATTAATTACAAATTAATTTATCGATTAACCTCTAATTTATCATCTTAATTAATCAATCCTGATTAATTATACTTTAATTAATTTCACAAAATTAAGTACTCTAAACCAATACAGTAATTAACCTTTAATTACTTCATAAATTAATTAACTATAATTAATTACATTTAACCTTAATTAACTACAATTAATTAATTAACCTTAATTACTTATTATTGGTTAATTAATTAATCTTAATTACATCATTAATTATTAATTAATGATCCTTAATTATATTTAATTAACTACTCTATTAAATTAATTACTTTCAGTAATTAATCTCACCTAATCCATAATTATTAATCACCTTTGATTAATCTCAAATTGAAATTAACTACTTTAATTACTTCACTCAACTAATTATTCCTTAATTAATTTCTAAATTAATCCCTTGATTAATTATACAAAATAATTTAATTCAAATTATTTCACAATTCCAACATTATCCACTAATTACATCCAGTAATTATTTCTAATTACTTTACTGAGTAATTTCACTTCATTAATTACATCAGGTAATCATTATCAAATCCAATGTTTAAAATTAATTAAACTTAATTAATTAATCTAAACCAATCTCAATAACTCCATTAATTATATTAAGTAATTAATGTCTTAATTATTTTCATTTAGGTAATTAACTTAAATAAATTTCATAATTTATTATCATTAATTAATCAATCTAATTAATTATTAAAAATTAATCATATTAATTAATTACTAAATAAACCTTAGTTAATGACCATCATTAACTATTATTAATCCTTTAATTACTTTCTTTAAGTACTTCTTAATTAATTCTAATTTAAATTAATCCAAATTATTAATTTTAAAATAATTAAATATGACTTTCCTTAATTATTTTACTTATTTAATTATTTTAACATCTTAATCATTACTAAGATAACCCATTCCTTTTTAATAATCTTTATAAATATTAAAGTGTACTAGAACATGTCAATTCAAATTCAAAATGGTATTATCAAAGCATTATCTAATTTAAATTCCATTATGTTCTTTCCAAAATAAATATAAATAACATTTATTATTTATTTTTAAAACTTATATAGGATAAGTCTTAATTTACTTAATTTAATTAAAAATTAAGTTTCAAGTACCAACTATTTAAATTTCAAATTCCAGTTAACAAATCATTTATCTTTCTATTACAAACCTTTTATAAATAATTTATTCAAAAAGGAAATCAAGTTTAAAATATTTGTTTGAAACAAATTTACTTCTAATAAACAATTTAAATTTAAACTTGTTTGAAACAATATCAATTTTTATTCTTATTCAAATATTAGATTTAAATTCAATATATTTGAACCCATTCCTTATTTAAATTGTTTGAATTTAAACTTGAATTGAACTCTTGCTTTACACCTTGGTTTTTAAACTCCTTATTTAAAAATACAAATTCATTTTTTTTTAAAGCTTGAAGATTTAAATATCCTTAAGAAAACTGGACTTAAATTTGAATTAAAACTGCTAATTTAAAATTAGCTTTCAGATTTAAAATGAAATTTAAGTTTTCCAGAGAACAGTCGGGTTTCCTTTTTTTTATTTAAAACTGAAAACCATTTTCAAATTTGAAAACTTATAAGATTTCAAAATCTTTAAAGCTATAATTCTAACTGCAGATTTAAACTTTTATTTAAATCTTATCATAATAACTTATTCATTTAAATCTTGATTTAAATTTAAACCTGCAGACAGTTTTTTTTAAGAAAACTGTACTATTGCAATTTACCCGAGCCAATCTCAATATGCTTCGAGTCATCTGGTCCAAATCTTCGAGCAAACTCAGCAACCACTCGAGTATTACTTCGAGTAAAAATTCTGCAGTACCCAGAAAACATCAAAACCCAAATTTTCTGCACGGTGCACGTGCACCGTACCTCCAGCCACCATCACCTCCTTCCGGCGACCTCCTGACATCGACAAACAACCCACTATCTACCTCCACCCTCAAATTCCCTTTCCTAAACTCAAATTTGAGCTGCCTCTTCCCAAACCTGAAACTGCAAAGAACAGGTTTTTACATCAAACCCGTAACACCTACATCCTCCACCTTCTGACCACCGGCATGTCAGTGACTCCAGCCACGAGTCCATCCTTCAACCTATTATCATTTCCCAGAGACTCAATCCACTCGATCGCTTCTATTGGTAACACTGACCCAAAACTAAATTTCCTAACTCAACTAGGGCTTCAGAAAGAAAATCACCACCACTGTATTCATGTTTATTTCCATCAACACCTAATAATTTTCCTGGAATCAATGACTGCTCCTCCACCTACCCAAGGAACCCCGACCATTACATTTGCCCAGATTTCCCAAAATCTCAAAATTTCTCTCTACAGTTCAATACAGAACAGTACCATACCCTTCCCACTAAAAATCCCAATTTTTGTTCCAAAAATCAAGTTTTGATCTTGGTATTTAATCCTTAATGCTGAATTTATAATTTATTTAATATAAATTTTCACATTTTTAACTTGATTTAATCAGATTCTGGTTTACAGAGATGTCTACAGGCTATTTTAACTTAACTAAAAATTTTAAACTAAAACTTATCATAAACAAATAAGCTTGATTAAATCTAAGTTGAATCAGAGGTATAAATCTATATGTTTGAATTATAAAACGAAAAAACCTGAACACATGATCTATATAAAATCAGAGAGTACCCTTTAGGAATCCCAAACATATTATAGTCACAGCATAATGTATTCAAGTATACATTCAACACATTTTATCATAGAGATTTAATCATGCAACTTATTTATAAATTTAAACTTTTTAGAAAACAGAGAAGTTACTCACCTTAATTTGATAGCAGAGCAGAAATTTGAAAAAGACTTGTACTTTTTAAAACTAGAAAGCTTCATTTTCTTAAATCTTGAATTGTTTCTTCAAATTTGAAACTTTAAATTCTAATTTGAATTTGCTCCTGATTCTCATTTGCATGCAGACTATTGATGCAGGCTCCAATAGATTTTCTTCCAGATTTTGAAAGGAGGAAATGCAAAAGTTTTGATGCAGGTTTACTTGAATATAGGATTGCTTTTTGGTTTGCATGCATGCTAATTAAAGATGTGCAGGTGATTTTTCAATTGCAAAAAACATATGCAGGATTGTTATGTTTTGATTTGGAAATAATTGGTTTGCATGCTTTTGGTTTGAGAAGTGGATTTACAGATTTGAATTGGAAAATATTTAACAGAGTTTTGATTTGAGAAGTGGCTTTGAAAATGATTTCAGAAATTTATTTTCCATTGTTTCTTAGCTTTTGATTTCAAAAAGAAATAAGATGGAAGGAGTTTGTTTATAAAAACTGAAATCATTAAAAATAAAATCAAAAGAAAATGCTAATTAAATTTTTGTCACTTGTCCCTACATATTACATTTGTCAAGTAAGTATGTAAATTAATTAACACTTGCTCATTTAATTTGTAAGATGTTTACATTTGTCACAAATGTTAATTAGTTATTTATTTAAATGTTAATACATGATAAATGTAAACCTATGTTTATATAAATTAGTTAATCATGTATTTATTCATATGTAGATAAATTTTAAAATGAAATAAATGCAATTTTATTTATAAAAGAAAGCTTATACAAATATTTCAAAATCAAAACAAATTAAAAACATTTATACTTTAAATTTTAAAAACTTTGAATTCAAGTTCAAATTGAATTTTTGAAACCCAGTTTATTTACAAATACCACTACAAATTTGAATTTTGAAAAACAATAAATTCTTATTAAAAATTTATTTGTTGAAACAATGTATTATTATATTTTTAAAAATAAAAATATTTAATAACCATAAATAACTTATTAAAAGAAATTGTTTCTTTATTCATAAATTATTTATTTTATTCAATTATATTAAAATAACTCTTATTGTTTTTTTTTTAAATTTAAACTTGAGTTACACATATTTTAAATTATTTCAATATTTTTCTTATGTATTTAAAACCATATTTATTTATTAAATAACTTTTAAAAGTTTAACTTTTAAATAAAATCATAATTCACAATTTTACTAAAGATACATATTTTATAAAAAACAGGATTTATTTATTAATGGAATTTAAAACAATACTTATTTACAATATATACAATATTCTATATATATTATAAATATAAAACAATTATTAGATTTAAAAAGATAAAATCTATCAATTAACTATTTATTTTATTGAATTATTAAATTAATTCAAATCTTATTACAAAGATTATCAAATCAATTTAATTTTTAATTCAGATTATTAAATTGATATTGCCAGAAATTCCGGGTCATCACATTCCTCCCCCCTTAAAAGAATTTCGTCCCCGAAATTTAAAACAAAGGTAATTTAATAATCTATTTAAAGATCAAATTTTAAAACACAAGCATATACCAAAGATATGCTAACAACCATAGCAATCAATTCACCCAATCAAACAAATCTAATTATCCAGAAAAATTCTGGATAAAACTTTCACGAGTTTCTCCGGTAAAATATCGGGATACTCGCTCTATAGATTCCAAACAATCAATACTATTAAGCTATAGAGCTCCAATTCATCTATATCTACAGAACTAGGCAGCATATCAGACTATAGACGAGTCTGACTCAACAACCAACCTCTAGAACAGCTGGTACCAAAACCAGAGATAGACCATACACGTACTCCCTCAGAGATACGTGAAACTCGTCGAATTCCAGTTATCCTAACTGACAATTCAATCCTGAAAAATCAAACACTGATCCAACCAAAACACAGATGAGATCTAAACATCACTGAGCTAGCCTTCCAGACTTACCAAAACTTATAGCTCCTGAATCAGAGAAAACTCCAACAATAACGAAGTCTCCAACTTCGAATTCCAAATTTCTCTGTCCCTTATCCACAAAAGTTTCAAACAAATCCTGGGCTGCCAACATCCAAATTGATCAGCTCAACCCTTGCTGATTTCTCTAGAACAATCAGAACCAAAAACAACCCAACACAATGATCACCTCAAGATCAATCCAAAACCAAACCACAACTCTATTCCAGAACCAACAGAAAACTACAAACTTCTCCTGATCCGGAACGTAATCTAAATTTATATGTTTTTTTATTTATTCACTACTTATATTTAATTATACGTAATCCAAACATTAAATTTTTATTTCAAAATATTATTATTTAAAATTTCTCAAAAATTCAATTAAATACGTTATTAAAAGCCGTTAAAAATTTATGGGTTGTTACACTCTCCCCCACTCAAAACTTTTCGTTCCCGAAAAGGAAGGAGGTACGGGAATAGCAACAAACAGAAAGAAAAAATAGATTGAAGTACAAGATAAACAATTAATTTAAAACTATAGAAATTTTACTTGAAATATTCATTTAAAAACTTCATTTGAAATTTAATTTTCTTTAATACTTTAATACTTTTCAAAACTCCTTTGAAAACAATTATTTACATTATTACTTATATTTACAAAGAAGCTATTGAAAATATTAAATCCAAAATTTATTAAAAAAAATTATTTATCTCAAGATACTTCCAACATTATAGATAAATTAATAATCATTCTCTTTAAATATGTTATAATTAATTAATAAGTTCTGAAACACCAAAAATTTTCTATTATACCATGTAGTATATAAATAAACAATATTTAAAAAGGATATATCCAACAAGGAAAGAAGGTAGATTCGGAAAACAGAATCAAGGTGAATAACTAAAGCTGAGCAGATAAGATAGATTCAAAAGAATAGTATCGGGCACAAATAGTTAATTTCAAACCAAAAGAATTTCAATTTCAAAGATTAATGCTAAATTTCTTGTTGGAAATACTTTTATAACAAAATACCTTTTCAAAACAAATACTTTTATGTCGAAACCAATTTTCCTTTCGAAAATACTTCTATAACTCGATGTTTCAACAAGTTTATCCTCGTTCTTGCAGACTCTGGTCATGCGTTGATCAGGTGCAAAGCTAGAATTCTTCAAGTACTTAGTAGACCTGTTTCAACAACCAGTGAAAAAACTTGAAAAACCTTTAAAAACAGATATGGAAAGTACAATCCAAACAAAATAACCAAACCAAAACCTTTGTCTAACCATGGTCCATAGATACACAATGGTTACGCCTGGATCCCCCAGGAAACAATCCGTATCTGTAAGCTTTCTCAGCCCTGCGAGTTACGCCATGATGACTAGTAAGGTGCAGGATACACAATGGTTACGCCTGGATCCCTAGGAAACAATCTGTACCCTTAGGCTGTCTCGGCCAGGCAGTTTCGCTACTAATGCGACCTACATAGATTGCAGGATACACAATGGTTACACCTGGATCCCCCAGGAAACAATCCGTACCCCTAGCCGTCTCAACCAGGAAGTTGCGCTATGCAGTCGCGAGAAAAAAAACCATGGGTTACGCCAAGGTGGGACACTCGAGTATCACATCTGGAAAACCAAAAATCAGAGAGAATAATATCGATAAAATGAATCCATAATGTGGCCACAAAGCGGATATCAAGCAGAAGACACTTTCCATATCTTTACTTCGAAAATATGTATCATATAGTACCTTTTCAAATCACTTTCAAATATCATACTTATATAAAGTCCATTATATATAGGATTCCATTTTCAATCGAATACTTTCTGAATCGATAGTATATCAAATCACACTTATATAGACTTCGATTATATAAAATTTCTCTTTCCAAATTGAGTACCTTTCAAATCAATAGGTTTCAAATCGATTTCGTACTATACAAATCAGTTTTATATAAGTTCGATAACTCCCAAATCAAGTATTTAGTAAATCAAGGTTCTCAAATTTTTCTCGTTTCAATAACATTTCGGTTTCAAGATCATATATGATTTCACCAAATTTTCTTCCAAATTAAATAAATTCAGTTTCAAAGTTTCTTAAACAATAGGTTTAGAAAATAATCCAAATTTCCAAATCAACAAAATTTAGGTCAAACAAATTCATTTCCAAAATCACCATATAAGTACTGGTTTTAATTCCAATCTAATTTCAAAACCAAATATTCTTCTCAAAATCAATTATACTCAAAATGGTTTCTAAATTTATAATTATCCCTTTAAAACCTTTAAACTATTTATTTCTATATGAAAAATCCAATTTTCCTTTTTCAAATTATTTATTTAACAAAAGTTTCAAATTTACTAAAGTCATACTCTTCATACTTTAAACATATAAAACTAAACTTATATTCTTTATCAAATATTTTATACTCTTCGAAATTTCTTAGTTTTAAAATTTTTAACCTTGATTTGAAAGTGCTCGAACCTTCAAAATAGTCGGTGAAATCAAATTTCAAATCCAAGAGTTGGAAATCAGCAACAAATCAGTAAATCAAATTTTTTTTTTAATAAATAGAGTTATACTAAATCAAATCGAAAACTCGAAGATTGAACAATGGCTTACTTTAAATTATTTCAATATATATATCTATATCTTTCGAATATCAAATCATACTTTGGAATTTGAAATCAAAATTGGTTTCACAAAGTCACTCGCATAGCAAAGCTGTTAAAGTGGCCTCTCCCTACTCCGAAACTCAAAAATCAATGTCGATGATGCGTGCACCCATCATCGAATTATTTTCCAACGACATAAGTGAGTACTGGACTTCTATTTTCTTGAAAACTTCTTTGAAATTTTTTTCGAAATCCGTGGAACTCATTTGAAGTCATTTGAAACATTTCTTATTTAGAAAATATTTTCAAATCTTATTATTCTATATTTCAAAATCTTAAACCAATTTTCAAAAATATCGTAGTCCAATCTCTCAAATTTCAAATTCAAAACCTTTCAGCTATAAATCATTTTTATATAAATCAATTTTCTTATAATATTTTCAAAATTTCAAATCTTTTCGAAACTTCAAATTCTCGTTTTTTTAGTATATAATCCTTATCGAAAACATTTTCTCTTTTATATATAGAATAAAATCATAGTTACCCAAATAAAAATTTCGGTATATAAAACAATTTTAAAATACAAACAAAACCCGCTTTTCAAAGGATGATTCAAGAATGGATTTCAAAACAAAGATAGAGATTTAATTTAGAGGAACTCCAATCAATAGAATCCTGATTCGAAGATAGGCTCATCGAAGATGAGATAATTAAATTACAAAATAGAAGATGGATATACTTCTATAAATCGCGAGCGACCTCTACCGGTCAAACGTGATTCCAAAATTAGATCGGTGCAGAATTATGAGGCAATTCGACATTCGATCGCCAGAGATATAATTCGAAATAACAGGAGATAGTAGCATCTAAACCGAGGGATACATAAATCTTCGGTGAATCAATACCAATTGTAAAGGAGTTTCACCCCCTTTACAAATCGTTCAGTGGAGTCATTGGATACTCCAGAATCAAAAGAATATAAATAGAGAGAAACAAGAATGAATTTTTGAACCACAAGGAACGTTCCAAAGTTCAAAGGAAATCGAGTCAAAAGAAAGAGATTCAACTCGAACGAAAGTGATTCTGTAAATAAATTTACCATATATGCTAAGTTTTTCCTAGAGCCAAAGCTCTGATACCAACTGTAACGACCCGCTATTTTGGACCATTCAAATCGACAATAAAACCATACATGTCCGACTTGAATAATTCAAAATACCGAATTGTTAATTAAAATTAGGAAAAACTCAGCATATACAGTAAATAAATCAACCACAGAATCACAGACACAGAGTAATATAAAATAATGCAGTGGAATAGATAAATAGTAGTTCATGAAGCTACTATATAAATATCAGAGTTAGAAATAAAAATACAACAGAATATCTCAAATACAGTGAAGTCTCCAGTACGAACAGATGACCTCTTCGAACGAATCAACTGAAAGAGCTGAAAGCTGAATCAATAGCTAGATCCTCAAACGAAGCTCCAAACTCCAAAGCCAAGTCTCAAATGTTCTATCGCTTAGTCTGACCCGAGCGTAAAGCAAAAACACAAAACACTCGAGTCAGGATTAACATTCTTATATCAGTAAATCCAACTCAAGTGAAATATCAACTGAAATACAAATAACTTAAGGATGTTTGGGATAACCATCCTATAAGGGTCCATGGAACTATCTACAAGGTAGAAATATACACTATAACACAGTGGTCATTCAATTTTATTTATACTTCAAAATCAAAACATCACTTCCCTTTCAAATATATCTATTTTCCAAGATAGTATATATATATTAAATAATTTATAAAGTAAAGTATTTGAAATTTCCTCCACTACACAAATTGATTCTAATCAACTCAAGTTCCAAATTCCCATTTATTCAAAGCTTAATTCATTAATTCAATTCAGCTCCCAATAACCATCTAAACTTTCGTTATATTCAAAGCTTTAATAATCAATATCTTAAAGTTAAATCTAACAGTTTCATATAGATCTTGATTTAGCTTCATCATTATTATTTAGTCAGGAAATATCCACTTAACAAGTTCAATATCATTTAAATAGCCTTAGATTTCATTTTACAAAATATTTCCTTAAATTTATTTAAACTTAAAGTGTCCATTTAATCCCTTTTACCAAAACCAAGTTATAAAATCATATATTAAATCCCGAATTCAATAGTTTCAAATCGATTTAATTGAATATAATTCTTAATTAAATACCATTTCTAATTAATTCAACTTTATCTTCTCAACTCTAGCTTATTCAAAATTTTACCAAATCTAATTTGAAATATAAATTTAAACGAATCCTTAAACATATTATGTGTATTAAATCAATCTCAATTAGATTAAATATTATTATTAGGTCTATACATAAAATTTCCATTTTTTATACATATAATATTCTAAGAATCAGTCTTTATTAAAACTATATTTTTCTTTCCCAAACCATAGAAATTATTTTCAAACATTTATATATATATGGACCAACGATGTATGTATATAATTTCCTACGTTATGGTCAAGGGATACAGATATTTATCATTTCAATCCGAAATTTAAATATATGGGTAGATATCACTTCGACCCGCAATCCCAAATTCAATTTAGTTGAAAATCGCTTAGGTTTATCATTTCAACCCATAACGAAATTCTCCTATCTAAAAGTTCGTTCGGATATGTATCATTTCAACCCATAGTGAATTCTAAACAACAGGGAACTTGCAGAGTGATAACAGATAATACAATAAAATAACAGACGTATATCATCAATAAAAGTATAATATAAACAACAGGATATGGTGTCATATCCCACAGGTGAACAGTTACAGAAAATAGCATATATATAACAATTTAAATGACTACAACATCATATTTCAATTGTCGTTTTAATTGAAATCAAATTTAAAAAATACAAGAACGTTAATCGTGAGTGATTGCTCACCTTCGAGGCTAGAGAAGAACGATAATGAGGTCAGTTATGGATCCCAATACGAACTTTGAAGCAAAGCAAAATTGGCACGAATTTGATGACAAACCTGATAGATAGAAATCGATGGAAAAAAAATCAATCGGTTTGATATAAACAGAGTATATATTACGTGTTATTTAAATTTTCTTAAAATCACAATTAATTTAATTTAAGACGGATATTAAAATAAAATATTCCCATTGTTTGAAACTGATATTAAATTTAAAATACATATTAAAACAAAAGATCATCATATTATTGAAAAATCAATACTTAAATTTAAACACATAAACGTTTTTCCTCTTAAATCAATATTACATTTAAACACACACACAAAATAAAATATAGGCATAATATATATAAAAATCATCACTTATTTAAAACACACATTTTAAAATAACATATTTATATATAGTTTACTCAAAATTCAAAGAATATAATAAGAAAATCAATCTATATATATATATAGACCATACATTATGAAAGCACTACAGAAAAGAAAAAAACAAAACATACTTTATATATATACACTAGAATTGAGATGAAAATTATACATTTAAATTTTTAGTTTTACAACATAAATCACTAATGCTTTTACAACGCTCAGCTGCCATACTAATATATGTTATATTCGAACAGGAATAAAAATCTAATTATATTTTCAAAATATGTATATTACTAATATTTTATAATAACAAATAAGATATAAGACTAACGTATATATACGTCTGTGAAAAGCTTGGCTTTACATTCACATAAGCATTAAACATAAAAAAATATGTAGATATAGTTTTATGCTAAAATATCAATTAAATGAAGATTGTTATAATGTGAAAATTTGTGAACGCGAGTTGAAATATAAAGATGGATATGTCGAATATATTGGAAGCAGAGGACGGGGAGGGGAGAAACAAAGCATGGATATATATATAATAAAAAGAAGAAAATGGAGGTCATACCTTCAGAGCTCACGCACGCAAGAAGAAATAAAGAAAATGTTGAGATGCAATTGAAAACTATTTGTGTACGAGGCTTATATTCATACACGATTGCATTGATTGAGGTGAGAGAATATAGGCAAGAAATAAATTTAAATCAATTATACACGATTGCATTGATTGAGGTGAGAGAATATAGGCAAGAAATAAATTTAAATCAATCATACACGATTGAATTGATTTAGGTGAGAGAATATATGCAAGAAAGATTTGAGCAAATATTTACAGTGGTATTGATTGCGTGAATTTAGCAAAAGGAAACTGCAAGAAATCTTTGGCAAACATTTTGTACACGTTAAAATTTATTAGGAAGTAAATGCGTTGATTAAAATGCAATAAATATTTATAAAATGGGAAGATGGTGAAAATTATTTGCGTACAAAGTTGAGTATTTGAATGAAATTAGTATTGATTGCTTGGAGAAACGGCAGGAAATAATTCCTGTCAGGAGGAATTTGCGCGTGATATTTGATTTAGGAGATAATTGCGTTGGATAGATTAAATAAAGAAACGTACTAATTAATGGTATAGCAACATTAAGGAAATAAAAGAATTTTGTTTGAATGGTAAGGAAAATCAAAGATTTTATTCATATTAATTGCAAAGGGGTAAATGGAAAAGAAGAGACACTTATACACGTGAATTCCAAACAATCTTGAAACAGATTTTGAACATTTAAAAAGAAATAAATTTGCTTGAAACTGCTACGCGAATTTTTATTCCTATTATAAAAATGAGAAAATAGGGAAGCGTAGAAATTTACAGGTAACTTATCAAAACTAGATTTAAAAGAAACTGAATGTCTTGGGAAATGATTTCTTTCCCATTTGGAGTGCAAGGCTACAGATAAATTTGTTATTTAACTTCAAAATAAATATTATTCCCAATTGAAACCATGTTAACTTTTAAATCATTAAATTAACATATAAAATAATAACAACTATCTACTGCTTTATAGTAAATAATTTTTTTTTGTAAATTCATAGAATACAACCTGTTACTTTTATTTCAAAATATCTTTCTTATAATAATTATTATATTTGGAAAACATTTTGAAAAAAATTTCTCTTTTAAAACTTATAAATAAAATATCATTATGTTAACTACCAAATTAAATGTTCATTTTAATACATTCTCTTCCCTTAATGGAAAGATTTCAACAAATACAAATATTAATTTCGTATTAAAATCAAATAAAAATATAATTCAACTACTTCTTTGTATTAACAATAAATCAAACATTATTTAATAATTTCACATAACTCAACATATCCATTAGTTACCAATTTTAGTTCATTTGTTGGAGGTTAACTTATTTGAATTACAACAATGCAATTAAACTATGGTTTCCTCTTTAATTTTATTCAATAGACAATATTTACAATTAACAATTATTATTAAATTCTTACATTTGTTGTTTTTAATTCAAATTGTAAATCTCATATAAACTATTATTATTCCCATCATTTTTGTTTCTACCAAATTTTATTCAATATTTTAAAAAAAATTAGAATTTTAAATTGGTCTAAAATTTCGGATCGTTGCCCATTACCTTTTTTCCAGATCTGAACTGCGTTTCAAAAATGAAGATGGGAAGAGATTTTTGAAACGGTCAGGAAATCAAAGATTTTTATTCCTATTAAATACGGAGACGCAAATGAAAGTGGAAAGTTTTACATGTGAATTGGAGGCAGGTTTTAATTCTTTTTTTTAAATGCACGTGCTGATTTGATTTTTAACAGCTAAGATATGAAATCAAAGAGTGCATACAATAGATGCAATACTTAAAACGAACGTACGCCCAAATTAATTAACAAGTAACGTAATCTAAATTTATATGTTTTCTTATTTACTCACTACTTATATTTAATTATACGTAATCCAAACATTAAATTTTTGTTTCAAAATATTATTATTTAAAATTTCTCAAAAATTAAATTAAATACATTATTAAAAACCATTTAAAAATTTATGGGTTGTTACATGGCATCTCATATCCAGTGTCTAACGGGAGTGCAATAACTCAAGAGATGCTCGGGATTCACATCTCCTTAGGATCCGTTAAACTATTTACTATGTAGTAATATTTCACTATTATAATAATGTCTTTTGGTAAAATATACTTACTTTTAAATAGCGTTAAGGAGTTGCCCAATCTCCCCCTTAACACAATAATAGTCCCAGTAGTCCAATCAGTATCAGCGCATCTCCAGATCAGGGGACTACCCTAAATACTTCACGGGCTAAGGGAAAAAACCAAACTCGTACAAGGCGAGCTAGGATAGGTGACACGGCACAACTAGGCAATGCCAGGGTAGATATACCAATTGCTATTCGGACTGGTGGTAACGCGTAGTGCGCAGCTACCGCCCACCTCGAGCCACACCCCCAAATAAAAAAATCAAAAGTGGCCACCGAATCAATCCAAACGTCAAAGTATAATATCGAAATGATGTGTCCGATCAAAGGTGGTACCTCATTGGCCCGAGAATCGCTCCTGTTTTAGCCACCTTATGCCAACTTACAGGAGTCGGGTCCACGTATTTACCTCAAAGGAAACGCCGCCACCATCCTACTTCATTCTGGAATATCCACCGCATACACGGTTGTTAAAGTGGTTTTCAGAGTTGGCAGAGAGTATGACTGTTGAGTCACAAGCTTTATGAAAATTTTGATTTCTGACAAATAAGGCGATTGATTTCTGACAAACAAGGCGATCGACAAAAACAAGGTCATTAGAGCTATATATGGCACTCTAGATTATAGGTTGATTATTTGTTGTTGTAATAGTAATAAATTTGTTAAAATCTATCCTCAAATAATCATGCATATCAATGGAATCAATATATATACGAATAATTTATAAGTTGCATGCAGTTGCACAATTCAATGTGCAATTTAACAGGCACCGGTCGACCGGTCAATATAGGTGCGGTCGACCGTTCCTGTGTAAATTGCACAGTAAACGTGCACATATGCACATAACGTATATATATTTTGAATTCCTGTCTACCGGTCACTTTTTAGCCTGTCGACCGTTTTTGAACAGAAAGCAATTTTTTCAAAAGACACTTCTCTTCTCCAAAGGTTGCATCTCTTAATCTTTCACCAAAGATCATATCTCTTAATGGCAAAGAGTTACAACCATTCTTGTCTATATAAACTAATCCAATTCGTTGATTAAGCACAACGATTTCATATATTCTTTTAATCTAATCTCTGATCTCAATTCTATATTATAAAAGCTCTAAATTATTTATTGAATCTTTGAAACTATTTCATATCCTTTGATTCAATAATATACTTTCCTTAATCTTTTCAAAACATCATATCGCATACTTTGAGGATAAGATTATAGGAAGGGTGTACTGCTAGTGACAAATCCGTGTTTTCAAGAACACAAGTTGTCAACAACAATTGTATTTGTTCTTTTGTTGAAGTCCTCTGTGTTGTAAGAGGCAAGTGTTGATACCAAATGAAAGTGCGGTGTGTATACAATTATATGTGCTAATATAGTATACACGGATCGTTTAATATGGATTACAATACAAATGCGGAAATAGATGATAATAGCATTGTAAATAGAAAATAGAAAAATCACACCAGAGATTTTTATACTATATAGATGATCGTTTAATTTTTATACAATACAAAAACGATACCAAATGACTCAAAACACCACTTACACAGAAGGGCAATCGACACAAAGACCTCCATTTTTCAATGGTCTTAACTATAGTTATTGGGCAACACGTATGTCATTCTTTATGCAATCAAGTAGCTATGATGCTTGGAATGCTACTCAAAGAGAAATAGTGAATCCAACAACTGATTATTCAGAATGGACTGTGGCTGAGAAAACGGCAGCAGCCATAAATGCAAGAGCAATAAATATGTTGTTCTGTGCATTAGACCAAAATGAATATAACCGTGTTAGTATCTGCACTACTGCATATCAAATTTGGCAAACGCTAAAAATCACTCATGAAGGTACTAACAAGGTTAAACAAGCCAAAATAGCCATGCTGAAAAGTCAATTTCAAAATTTCAAAATGAAACCAAATGAAACAATCAATGACATGTATTCACGGTTTCAAACTATTCACCATGCACTTATTGGGTTAGGACAAAAGTATTCTGATTTTGATGTTGTTTCAACAGTCCTACATTCTCTGACTAATGAATGGGAAGGAAAAGTATTAGCAATTGAAGAAGCTAATGACCTTTCCGTCATGAAGCCAGATGAATTGATAGGAAATTTAATGTCCTATGAAGCAAATTTGCAGGCTAGAAAAGAACAGAAAGAAGAAAAGAAAAATGTAGCATTTCATGTTGAGAAAGATGAAAATGAATCAGATTCTGAAGATGAAGATTTGGCGTTCATTGCTAAAGGTTTCAAAAAATTCCTAAAATATCGAAAAGCCAGTCGCTACAATAAAAGGAAACCTGGATCAAATAAACCATCTTCATCTGCTATAGAATGTTTCAACTGCCATAAAAAGGGACACATGCAGAAGGATTGTCCAGAACAAAAGAAAAAGTCAGAAAATGACAAATTCAAATATAAGAAGGACAAATCAAAGAAACGAGCCTTCTCAGTAACATGGGATGATTCAGAGTCATCTTCATCAGAAAGTGAAAGTGATTCGGAGAATGAACAAGCTAATGTTTGCTTTATGGCAACAGAAGATGAGGTACAAATTCCTACATTTGATGAATTACTTGATATTAATGCTGAATTGATAGTCAAATATAAAGACTTAAAACGTCAATTAAAAGTAGTCAAAGCAGATTTAAGTAGAGCAGAGTTTGAACGAGATATGTTAAAAGATGAGAAGAAAATATTAGAAGAAGAACTTGAAAATATTCAAGAATCATCATCTAATGTTGACTCTCAAATATCTCTTTTGAGTCAAGAAATATAATCTCAAAAAGAGAAAAATAATGCTCTCACTACTGAAAATCATGAACTTAAAGCAAAAGTCAAAATTCTAGACCTAGAAAAAGCTAGTTTACAAACAAAGTTTGATGACATTACTCAAAATGTTTCTAACTTTAACAAAGGTCAAGAAAATTTGACTAAAATCATTGAAAGTTCACAATCTATTTCAGATAAACAAGGTTTGGGATATAACAAACATGAAACTAAGAAACATCTTAGAAATAAAAGGAAGAAGAAAGTACAAAAAACTGAAGCTAAGAAAAATCTTAGTTTATTATATTTCAAACCAAAACCAGTTGTGAAATTTCAAAAGAGAAATGTCAAGACTATCAAAATATGGGTTCCTAAAACAAATAATAATTTGATTAGGAACAAATACATTCAGCAATTCATGAATAATGTACATTTTAATAACAATTATATATATAAAGGGGATACCGGACCCAAATGGGTTTGGACTCCTAAGACCTAACTCTTAGGACCCTATAAAAAGTGGGTACCATGAACTTAATTCTATTTTTTGCAGGTCCCACTGAAGAAAAGAGGAAAGTGGATATTGGACAGTGGTTGCTCAAAGCATATGACGGGAGACAAGAGCTTATTAACAAATATTAAATACTCAGATGGTGGCTCAGTCACTTTTGGAGACAATTCAAAAGGTTATATCATCGGCAAAGGCGATGTGAGCAATTGCGGTACATCTAACTTACCTCTTATTACTAATGTCATGCTAGTTAGAAATTTAAAACACAATTTACTTAGTATTAGTCAGTTATGTGACAAGGGTTTTATAATTTCCTTTTCAAATAATAAGTGTAGTATTTTAGATAAAGACCATAATTTGGTTTTTGAAGGTTATAGAGACAGAAATATATATATTCTAAATATGAATATTAATCATAATTCAGATATGTGTCTTGTGGCTAATGACAATGATCCATGGCTATGGCACAAACGTTTCTGTCATATAAACTTCAGAACTATTGACAAGCTAGCCAAAAACAATCTAGTTAGAGGACTACCCAAAATGAGTTTTAAAGTTAACAACATTTGTGATGCATGTCAATTAGGAAAATTGACCAAATCATCTTTTAAATCCAAGAAAGTCATATCAACATTACAACCACTTGAGTTACTGCACATGGATTTATTTGGACCTACTAGAGTTCAATCAATAAATCACAGTCAATATGTGCTTGTAATTGTTGATGATTTCTCTCGTTATACATGGACAATTTTCTTAAAAAATAAAAGTGATACTTTCGATCATTTCAAATCTTTCGTCAAAAGAATTCAAAAATCAAAAGGGATTAAAGTTAAAAATATAAGAAGTGATCATGGCGGAGAGTTCGAAAATAATGAATTTGAACATTTTTGTACAAAGAAAGGTATATATCATAATTTTTCGTTTCCCAGAACTCCACAACAGAACGGAGTAGTAGAACGAAAGAACCGAACTTTACAAGAATGTGCAAGAACATTATTGAATGGAACCACCTTACCAAAACATTTCTGGGCAGAAGCTGTCGCAACTGCCTGTTATGTTTTAAATCGTGTGTCCATAAGACCTCTTACCAAGAATACTCCTTATGAATTGTTTAACAAAAGAAAGCCCAAAATCTCATACTTCAAAGTTTTTGGTTCCAAGTGCTTTATTTTAAATACGAAAGACCAGCTTGGAAAATTCGATCCAAAAGCCGATGAAGGAATATTTGTCGGTTATTCGGAACGAAGTAAGGCCTATCGGATATTTAATAAACGAACCAAAACAATTGAAGAATCACTTCATGTCTCTTTTGATGAAATCTATCAGCATCCTCACACAATATCAGACGATGACGAATCAATAGTCATTGATAATCCAATCATCTCAAATACTGATTCTGACTCAGAAGTAATTATTGAGAATACTCCTCAAATATGTGAATTACAATCACCACCAAGAATATTAAGAGACCATCCGGCCCAAAATATAATAGGTGAAATAACATCACATGTCAGAACAAGGAGTCAACTCAATCAAATGGGTCATGTCGCTTTTCTCTCAAATATCGAACCCAAGAATCCAAAAGAAGCTGCTACAGATGATTACTGGATCATTGCCATGCAGGAAGAACTAAATCAGTTTGAGCGCAATGACGTTTGGGAACTTGTTCCGAGACCAACTGATCAGTCAGTAATTGGTACTAAATGGGTCTATAAAAATAAGGCTGACGAACAAGGAAATATCACCAAAAATAAAGCAAGATTAGTAGCACAAGGATACAATCAGGAAGAAGGTATCGATTATGAAGAAACTTTTGCACCAGTCGCTCGACTAGAAGCTATTAGAATTCTATTATCTTTTGCTTGTCATCATAATTTCAAACTTTATCAGATGGATGTCAAAAGTGCTTTTCTCAATGGATTTATCAAAGAGAATGTCTATGTCGAACAACCTCCTTTGTTCGTACATGAAAAATATCCTGACCATGTGTTCAAACTTAAGAAAGCTCTGTATGGTTTAAAACAAGCACCTCGTGCTTGGTATGAACGATTACGTAGCTATCTTATTAATTCAGGATTTGAAATAGGCAAAGTCGATCAAACTTTGTTTATTAAACATTCTCGAAAAGATATTCTGGTTATCCAAATATATGTAGACGATATCATCTTTGGTTCAACAAACGATAAACTCTGCAAGGAATTTGCAAGTATTATGACCAAAGAATTCGAAATGTCTCATATGGGAGAACTATCTTATTTTCTTGGACTTCAAATCAAACAACTTTCAAACGGTATTTTTATCAATCAAGAAAAATACTGTGAAAATCTTATCAAACGCTTCGGATTACAAAATACATCTGGTAAACCAACTCCTATGAGTACAACTACACATCTTGAAAAAGATGAAAGTGGTAAGAATGTTGACCAGAAATTATATCGAAGCATGATTGGTTCTCTTCTTTATCTTACAGCTAGTCGTCCAGATATATTAATGAGTGTTTGTTTATGTGCTCGTTTTCAAGCCGATCCAAAGGAATCACATTTACGAGCAGTGAAACGTATAATTCGTTATCTTAATAATACCAAAGATTTTGGTCTTTTCTATCCAAACGAATGTCCATTTGAATTAGTATCATATAGTGATGTTGATTTCGGTGGCTCACGAACAGATAGAAAATGTACAAGTGGTACATGCCATTTTATTGGAAAATCACTTGTCTCTTGGTTTAGTAAGAAACAGAATTGTGTTTCACTATCAACATGTGAAGCTGAATATATATCAGCGGCTCTCGCTTGTACTCAAGTACTATATATGCAACAAACACTTCAAGATTTTGATATTCATTTATCAAATTCTATTATATACTGTGATAACACAAGTGCTATAAATCTTTCTAAAAATCCAGTGAATCACTCTCGAACTAAACACATTGATATCCGTCATCATTTTCTTCGAGATAATATTGAAAAAAGAAATATATGTCTTGAATATGTCCATACTGACAATCAATTAGCGTACATTTTTACTAAGCCGCTGCTCGAATCTAATTTTATTAGATTACGAAGAGAGCTTGGTTTAATTTCAAGAAAAAATCTTGACTAAGCAATTACTAATGTACACCTTCTCTTTTGGTTATTCTCTTTAATTATAATTTTTTTGTTTAAACTAAACTAATGTTTATTCTCCTAGTAACCGTATCTTTTACTTAACCTATTTTTTATATTAAATATTAGCCATTGCTTTATTTAATGGTTAAATTCCATTTACTCATTTTATAAATTCAGTTTTAAAAACAAAGCTATTTTTAGATTTACAATAAAATTTCTGCTTATATTTTCGTGGTTAAAAGTTATCATTAACTCACATCCATAAGAGTATATATAAGAAACTTATATATATAAGCTTGCAAAATTTTTTTTATTTTGTTCATCTTTACTTCTTATCTAACCATAATACTATATTCAACTTACACTATGGCTCATATTTGTGACAAATGTGCGCAAGAATCTCACATTTCTATTACAAGCTCTGAGTCGGACGAATATTATTCTCCTACTACTCCAAAACAAAAATCAAGCTGTCATCATCAATGCTCTTATATGTCTGATAAAACTCCAAATTCAAAACGAGTTAAAAGGACACTATTCTATTCTCCTCGAACCAAAGCTCAAATTGATGAGATACACCACTACCAAAAACATCAGATAGACCTTCAGAGACAACTCCATTACGGGCAAAGTCAACTTTATCACGAGCAACAACGGACATCGGCACGATTGTCTGTTTTAGAAAAGTTGGCAACATTTTTCTGCGGTTCCAACAAACATGACGTGCATGAACCAATGCCGTCTAGGCCATCAACATCGAAAAGTCCTAACTCATGGGATCGGAACTATGAAAAGAATGAAGGAGCTCAGAAACAATGGAGTCCATGGTCGAATCGTATTGAAGGAAACACCGATAATTCTAATGACGAACTTTCTCATTAGATTTATATATAGTTGTTATATATTTATCTATCTCTTATATAATGATGGTTATATTTTGTATTATGTATAAAATATAATATATATATATATATAGGTTGATATATAATAAAAAACTTGAAAAAGAATCCTATATGCACAACAGACCAGGACCGGTCGACCGCCCATAATATTGCCGGTCGACCGTTTGCTCTCTGGTTGAAAACGGTCGACCGGCCAAAATTTGTAGGTCGACCGGTTACGCATTTTTCGGTTTTTTTTTATATATAACCCTATACGTTACTTTACCCTCTACCCTCATTCACTCTCTACTCAAACTATTCTCTTACCCCAAATCACAAACCCTAGTTCCCATTCTTCAATTCCCAAATCACAAATCCTCCAACAATGACTCCTCCTCAAAAGAAATCAAAGAAAGGAGCAACCTCTGAAACTTCATCTCTTACCATCTCCGTCAAAAAATGGCTTCAAACTCCAATTGCTGTAACACGATGGAACCAAATGACAAATTACAAGTTTCATCCAGGATCTTTCATCAAATTTGATGATTTCACGGCTTACGGAGTTCGGAGGTTAGCCGATAATGCCAACATTACTCCATTGATAGATTTTTCGGTAAATAGTGTGGAGATAAATCATTTAATGATTAAATTATTTTACGCCAACATGAATCTTGATGAATATCAACCTGATAATCCAAACGGCGTCATCTGGTCTATGGTCTGTGGAAAACAAATTTTTCTTACTCATGCAAGAATTGCCTCTATACTTGGTATACCAAATCGAGGCGAAGAATTTTCATCTACCTTCTGTGAAGTTTTCACTCGAAATAGTACAAGTCATCAGTTTATAGAAGACAATAGTGATGGCACTAAGTCTATTGGACTTCGACCGACAGCAAGGTTACTTCATCGGGTCTTGATGCATTCTCTTTTTCCTAGACTTGGAAATTATGATGCAGTGTACAAAGAAAACTTCAAGGCACTCTATGCTATCTATGGTGAAATCCAAATCAATTGGGTTCACATGCTTTTTGATGAAATTCTCAAGGTAAATAATTCAACTCGGCCTCATTTCTTCTATAATGAATATATCATGAGACTTTTGTTAGCTTGTGGGGTCAATCCTCCTGATTCTGCAACTTCAACACCAAAATGCATTGATTCCATAACCATCAAAAGAATGAAGCTTCCTCCACCTTATCTTGAGATTATGCCTTTTGAAGAATGGCAACAACGAGGACCGAGAAAACAAAGAGCAACTTCCTCTCGACCTCGTCCCGATGAGGTGAAACTTTTAAGATCAAAGTCATCAACAAAAGAATCTCTTGAAACCATTGCGCGTAATCAATTTCTGCTTGAATCTCGTCTCAAGCGTATGGACTCTAAAATTGATAAGCGCTTCAATAAGGTCAAGTCGTTCTTCGGTATGCTATGGGACGCTATATCATGTTCCTCATCCACCTCTGTTCAAGCACAAGATCCAGGAAAACGTCCTGCTGCTCCAGTTTTCACATGGACATCATCTGACGAGGGCGAATCATCTAGAGGGAACAATGATGAGGAGGAAGAGGAAGAAGATGAAGATGATGATGATGACGACGATGATGAAGAGGAGATTCGATCTGCTTCATCCTAGATTCTATTATGTTTTAGCTCTTTAAAAACATTCTTCGACACTTGTACTAAATAGTGTCGTTATTTATGCTTTTCATTTAACATTATGTTCTGTAGTAAACTCTGTTATGTCTTTGATGTGTTAATGATTTATTTTTCTATGCTTATCATATTCATTCTACGCATATCATATTCTAGTAATCTGTTACTCCTTTTTGTCGATGACAAAGGGGGAGAAAGGGCTAACAATTGCTTGCAGGAAAGAAATCACATACTCAGGGGGAGATTCTTATTTGCAGATATATATATTGTCATCAATCAAAAAGGGGGAGAATGTTGAGTCACAAGCTTTATGAAAATTTTGATTTCTGACAAATAAGGCGATTGATTTCTGACAAACAAGGCGATCGACAAAAACAAGGTCATTAGAGCTATATATGGCACTCTAGATTATAGGTTGATTATTTGTTGTTGTAATAGTAATAAATTTGTTAAAATCTATCCTCAAATAATCATGCATATCAATGGAATCAATATATATACGAATAATTTATAAGTTGCATGCAGTTGCACAATTCAATGTGCAATTTAACAGGCACCGGTCGACCGGTCAATATAGGTGCGGTCGACCGTTCCTGTGTAAATTGCACAGTAAACGTGCACACATGCACATAACGTATATATATTTTGAATTCCTGTCTACCGGTCACTTTTTAGCCTGTCGACCGTTTTTGAACAGAAAGCAATTTTTTCAAAAGAGACTTCTCTTCTCCAAAGGTTGCATCTCTTAATCTTTCACCAAAGATCATATCTCTTAATGGCAAAGAGTTACAACCATTCTTGTCTATATAAACTAATCCAATTCGTTGATTAAGCACAACGATTTCATATATTCTTTTAATCTAATCTCTGATCTCAATTCTATATTATAAAAGCTCTAAATTATTTATTGAATCTTTGAAACTATTTCATATTCTTTGATTCAATAATATACTTTCCTTAATCTTTTCAAAACATCATATCGCATACTTTGAGGATAAGATTATAGGAAGGGTGTACTGCTAGTGACAAATCCGTGTTTTCAAGAACACAAGTTGTCAACAACAATTGTATTTGTTCTTTTATTGAAGTCCTCTGTGTTGTAAGAGGCAAGTGTTGAAGTCCTCAGTATATTAGAGGCGTGAAATCCCGTTCGGTTGTTCGGGTGTTGTAAACCTGTTCCTCCGGGTGAAGCGAGGTAGTTAATAGTGAAAATCCAGATAGAAGTCTGGGACTGGACGTAGGACGGTGCTCCGAACCAGTATAAAAATCTCTGGTGTGATTTTTCTATTTTCTATTTACAATGCTATTATCATCTATTTCCGCATTTGTATTGTAATCCATATTAAACGATCCGTGTATACTATATTAGCACATATAATTGTATACACACCGCACTTTCAATGACAACTTCTGATCCCGGTCTCTTCAACAACCAAATGTTATTATAACACCACGGTCTTATCAAAATAGTTTGTACATTTAAAAACAGAATATAATATCCATTTCAAATCCATATAAATACGATATCATTTCCACTTTTAAAAACCAAATCAAATTTGATATCATTTTCAAATATATCCTTTTCTAAAACCATAACATTTCAAAGTTATAATATTTCGAAACCAAAACTTGAAATATAGCCTTTCAAAACATAAAACTTCGAATTTCATAACTTTGAACATACTACACCACTTAAATGGTTTAAATATTTAATTACTTTATATAGTAAAATAGCTTCTTCACCTTCACAAATCAATTCCAATATGGATTTTAAATTCCCAAATAAACCAATATAATTTCAATATATTTCAAAGCTTTAAATATTCCACCATTTCAAAACTTATTCTTCAATAATTTCATATACATCAATTTCAACTACTATTATTTAGATTTGAAATGTTTACTTAATAAATCAAATATCATTTTAGTAAAACCTTTAGACTTCAAATAACTGGATATTCTTTTGATTACATTAACTTGATAATATTCATTAAAATCAATTTGATATTCATTTAAATCCTCTAAACAAAAATCAAGTTATAAAATCATACCTTCTAAATCTTAATTTATTTATATTTCAAATCAAATTTTTCGAGGAAAATTCTTAAATCTTAAATTCAAATCAAATTCACATTTATCTTCCAACCTTAATTTTATTTGAGTCATTATAAACTCTATATACAATAGAATTTAAATAGATACTTAACCATATTATATAAAAGAAATCAAACTTTATTATTTAGCTTATTTTATAATTCAAAACAAATTTATACATAGATAAATAAATAATAAAATAGAATTTATATAACATCTAAAATCAATATCTGTATAGCCCATATATTTCTTTACAAAACCATAAAAATCATTTCAAAAATAATCATATATATATATACCGCAGTGCCTGTATATAATTTTCTATCCTATGGTCAAGTGATACGGATATTTATCATTTCGATCCGCAAAAAAATAAAAATGCGGTTGTATATCATTTCAAACCGCAATCTCGAATCAAAATAAATGCATAACAACTTGCAGATTATGATGATATAAATAAAACATCCATTCATCCATCATAAAATCATACATCCATCACAATCATCATACAAAACAATCAATCAATATCAATATAAAACTGATAATATATAACAAGTAATTAATTGGCAGTTATATTCAATAATAAATTAAACAGCGATTTAATTTCAATAAATGCAATTAACTGAGATGATGTTTAAAAACATATGAAACAGTCATAAATAAATGCATAATCACAATATAAATTAATTTACCAAACATAAGAAATTTTAGAAGTTGTGAGTGGGTTAAAACACTCACCTTTTGAATTTAAATTGAATTCAAATCCAATTTAAACCTAAAAATTGGACAGTCTCAGAATCTGTCCAAACCAATGCTAAAATGTCCGGAATTCCAATATGAACTTAGCGGAGAAAACCGCGCGTGAAACGGACCTCGTATGTAAAAGTTATGATTATAAGAACGGATAGAAATTAAAATTAAATAAAATAATAGACTAATACACGTCATCTCTTACCCACGTTCCAAATCAGAACCCTAATGCATGCGTTCCCCTATGCGACAACAACATCGACATGTAGCCCTAGCGCCGCCAGAAACGACACCCCAACGTCGACGCGACGAGCCACATCACTAACATCAGGCTTCACCGTTGGCCTTCCCACCTCCGGCCGCTCCTCTGGGACCAACGCCACACGCCACGGCGTCGCCTATTTCCCCGTGCTGCCGCCCCCTCTACGGTCGATTCGTGGCAAATTCGTCAACCCATCACACGAACAAAGACCATAGATCATCACTGCTCAGCGAGCTCTACCTCCCCATGCCACCTGATCGTCGTAAAAACGACGATCCACCGTCGAAATCACCTATGCCAAACGAACGGCCAATACAATTTCACTAATTTTAGGACAAACGATGCGCCAAATTGAAAAACGAACAGTCCCAGAAGATTATGCTCATTGAGAGCTTCAATATATATTTTTCCAAATTTTTCTAAGGACTTTGAATTTTTTTGATTTGGATTGAAATTTGATTTGTGTTTGGATCTAGAATTTGTTTGTCTGCCATTGAGGAGGAGAGATAGTGGAAATGTACGTACAGACAAATGAGAAATAGGAGTAGGCTAGGGTTTATAACCGGGTATTTATAGACAGAGTTGAAAATAGAATAGATGGTCCGATTTATAAACGCGTTGAACGATGAATGGCCCGAAAAACCCGTTCTGACTCCGGAACGAAATTGGGTCAACCCATATATCAAAATAGATGTTTTAAAATATTTTAAACGTAATGGAAAAGATTTCAAGTCCAAATTCCATCGTATGAAGAAGTTATGCTAAAATCAAATTATTTCAAATTGATTTCAATTTCATTGATTTCAAGGCGTTTCAAGCTCGTACGATCAAACGACAAGTCTGATCGCTATGAAACTTGAAATCCTACAATAATTTACCGTAACGGATCCGATGAAACTGGTTTCATCGAAATCCGAGTCAATGACCAAAATGGCTATTTTTACATTAATTAAATAAATTAATAATTAATTAGTTAAACCAAATTTTCAATTCTAATTTGAAAATTGACAAATTTCTACATTTTTAAATTTCGTAATCATTTTCAATGATTTAAACAAATTTAAATGTCAATTAAGAGTTGATAAATTTAACAATTCCAGTGTTTACCTCAATTCCATTGAGTTCGGAAATTTTAAATAAAATTCCCAAAATTTCCATTTAATTAAATTAACCAATAATTATTCAATTCATTATTGTCAAATAGACGGATTTAACATTGGATTAAAAAAATTTACATAATTTTTCTCATACTGCTTCTTCATTTCAAATAATGTATTATTTAGTTATTTCAAAATCATTTAATTGCAATTAATCCAATTATTGAATTTTACATTTCAATTAAATAAATAAAATCTAGATTTCCATTCTTTAAATCAACCAATTCATATTATGGATAAAATTAACATTACTTCCGACAATTGCTTTAATTTACATTAACAAAACGTTAAATTTGGATTTATTGTAATTGATTACCAAAGTTTATTTAACATATTAAATAAATAAACAACCCATATTAATTGTCACCTATTTGCTTTCCATTCCTTTTATAAGTTTGTTACTTATCAACCCAGGTTATTATTCCATATAATACTAATTTTATTCCCTTCTATTTATGATATCCTTGCATTACATGCTTTTTCTCTTTTACATCAATTACTACCTTATAAATAAATCTATGTTTCTATTCAATTTACATTCACCCTTTCCGTTATTATATTAATTATCATTAATGTAGTATTTAATTGCCTTTATGTTTCACAATTTCCTCTTAGTTCTAATCATCGTAGTATTAAATTCCATTTGCTACGAAAATTCCATTTATTATAAATTAAATTGCAATAAATTGGTTCCAATCCTTTTATCAAGTTCGTTGCTGCTCTATAGCCTAGTTAACCCTTTTATTACTTTACTATACTCAAATTTGACAACTCCTAAACCTCTTATTACATTTCCCATTAATGTAACATTTATTTATTTTATTAACATTTATTTCCAATTCTAATTCCATCAACTAATTAAACGGGTAACTTATAATATTTGTTTACAAGCCAATGTTACACGTAAGTTTCTCATACTTCAACCAATTGTCATTTTGTGAATGGAATTGACATTAATTTAAAATATTATCTTAATTTACATTAAGATAATATCTAATTGCCTTTAATGAAATTTATTTCCCAATTTATTTAATGCAATCAATTAATTGGGATTGCAATAAATTAATTATTTATTAGCTTACATCAACATTATTACCTTTAATTGCAAATTGATTACCAATTTTATTCAACACCCTAAATAACTAACATATATTAATTCAACACTTACATTTGTTTACCTATGTTTCATTTATAACAAATTATATTATTCCCACTATTTCGATTAATTTGAATTCCATTCTAGTACCAATTTATCACTTTCACACTAATCCTATTCAGTTCCTATTTATTACGCAAATTTATATTAATAAATCAACATTTGTTACTTACATTCAACTTATAACCAAGTTGTACTATTTTACATTATTTCATTTATTGCAATTTCATTCAAATAGTTAATAATTAACTTTGGTTAACCTTGTTACTCTCATTTAAGTTATTATCTCCTTATTAATTAACAAATTTTACATTCTTTAAATATTAAATTACCAAAACTTTATCAAATTAACAAATTTAAATCATTGAAATTTACGGGTCATTACACTCCCCCCCCACTCGAAACTTTTCGTCCTCGAAAAGGAAAAAGGAGGGAAAAGAAGAATTAAGAATCAATATATCTTACTTAAAATATTAAATTTGTAAATAAATAATTTTACAAAATTAATTAATTTAAATAAAATATATCAATTTATGACCATTAAATCTTTTTATACTTAAATTAATAAAGTTTGGAAAACACTTTTAAAATATTTTCTAAGTTCAAAATTTACGGAAAATTTTAGCAGTGTCTCCTTTGTACGGAGAGGCTCGGGAGAAAATATAATATTAAATATAACAATATACAACATATATTCCAAAATAATAAATATCCTAACACTGGAAAACAATATAATAACGTTATAAACCGTAATCCGAAAACGTACCTATTTGTCGGGTAATTAACGCGTAATTATGAAACCAAAAGCAGCAGCAATTGCTTCCATAACCTGTATTTCACTTATATAATCCAAAAGAGTTAATAACTATATAAAATGGAATATTTAAGGTTGCTTCAACCACCAACCAACAATTAATACATACAACAATCACTTGCAACTAGGTATACACCCATCACATAGAAATCAACACAAATCAATCATTCATTCATGTCAAACAAAACAAATAGTTGTTCGGGTTCAAAACTTTAAATTGTACGGAATGAAAAATAAACTACTTAGTGTACCCTTCACTCAATAGTCTTAGGTGAAACTAAATAGATTATTCATTCATACAAACAATTTTAAAGTATCCTTACCCAAACAACCATAAACCAAAACAACAACAACAATTTCAAACAACAGATTTAGCTTATCCTTGTTAATTTCATTCATACATTTGTTGTTTGATTTATCTTTCATTCTTATAATAATCTATCCTTTCAATTTACATTTTATTTGTTACAGTTTTCATTTATCCATATATAATGCAATTTCTTCTATTTGAATTACATTCATTTTCCTACTTATTTTAATTATAGATAGCTTCAACCATTTACTTAAGTTTATTATCATTCATTTATACTACTTAATTTCATTTATTTACTTTCATTTATTTCTAAATTCCATTTATAATACTGAAGTTCATAACAGATTTATAAGTGATTTATAAATTCTGGGTCGTTACAGATTTATAAATGATTATATGGGCTATATTGGAATGAAAAGTGTATTTTCCTAAAAAGCCAAGTATAATTTCAAAAGAGATTTTTAAGTATAAGATAGAAGTTTTAAAAGTGGTTTTGAAAGAATGTTTTAGAAAAATATTATTTAGTTGTTTTAAAATTGTTAAAGTAAATATTTATTTAAGTTAATCATAGTAGTAATTATTTTTAAAGGTTAAATTAGTATTTTGATGTAAAGGATAACTATTAAATATTTATACCTTATATAATAGTCTTATTTTAAAAGCAGTTTTAGCTAAAGCTTAACTTGGGAAATTATTATAAAATTTCATAACTATTATTTTGAATGAAGTGATTTAAGTAGCTTTATTTTAAATATTTTTGGATAAAGTGATTTAATTCATTTAAATCTTGATTTAATAAGGCTTGATGTTTTTCAGTGGAGAAAAAATAATTGGTTGAATGATTGTTTAATTTGATAGTTAAATAACCGACTATCAATATTGGCCAATGCACTGATCGTTTCGAAGAGACCGGGATCAGATTTAATTATCCAAAAACCACTTCGATCAGGTTTTAGCGTAGCCAATGAAGACTGTGAAGATGATGAAGATGGTGATTCGGTTTGTTCAGGCTCAAGGTGTAACGACCCGATTTTTCGACATCCAAAAATCGACACCAATACGTCCACTGTATTAAATGTCGAACAATCGAGTGCCGGAAAACTAGACGTAAGGGAAAGAAGAAGGAGGTAGAAGAAGAAATATAGAGAACAACATCAGAATCTCACAAACGTAGCGGAATAGTATATAATAGATAATAACAGATTTTTACACAAAAGAATCTGTAACTGAATAATACATTACATCATCAGAGCACATACAACAGCAGCCAAATACTGGACAGTTATAACAACTTGTCCTCACCTAAAAGCATGTTATACAGCTTATACTACACATCGGAATATATATATCAAGTATGTGCGATATGTCCCGCCATCCTGGTCGTCTCCCGAGCTCCACAACATCCTATCATGTATTCTATAATACTTGGTCTGACCCAAGCATTATAGTAAATAACACTCGAGTCGGTTTGGAAAACCAGCGTGAGAAACACACTCAATTGGATTATTAAATTTTCCAAATTTTTTTAAAAATCAAAGGTATCTCATAAGACCACGCCATAAATAAACATGCTGGCTTTTTACTTTACGATAACCAAAACATTTCTTATCAAATCCTCTGATATTATAGTAGTGGCTATATACAAATACTTATTCAAATAGCCGAAATTGTTACATATATTAAATTTCAGCATAATAGGTATAAAAATAAGTCTGAATGCACTTATTGGAGATTGGGTTTCCATCAATGGCAGGGCTACTGGGTACCGCCCGACACAGTACCTGGTCTAGATCAGAGTACCGAAGATCCATCCTGATCCCCTACAACACAAGACTGGAGCTACCCTTTACTGGATAGTCCGAATAAGATCACCCTATGGTTGGGATCGGCAACCACCCACACAGCCGAATAAAAAGGGACATCTAGACAGGGATGACCTTACCCTAATTGGATGCTAGTCACTTAGCCTTGCTGCACCTCTCCTGTTTTAGCCATTCCTAGTTGATGTGGCTCGAGGCTATACGCTACCTTTTTAGAACACATCTTACTTAGAATGCTCATCATCCTCCTGACAATGTTCTGATAGCATTCATCTATACAAGTCCGTTCCGGGTCCAAACGGAACCGAAGGCACTATTCCTACTACATCCATTTTGGAATCACCCTTAGGATTAGTAACGATTAGCCCTTACACTTCACTGCTCCATCTTTGACTCTAAGATCTTGTCTTCCTCACGAAAACGTTCGAACCGGATCGAAGTGGTTTTCGGGAAATTAATCCCAATCTCGGTCACTTCGAAACGATCAGCGCATTGGTCAATATTGATAGTCGGTTATTTAATTATCAAATAATATCCACAAACAACCATCAGGCCTTAATAATTTTCGCAAATTATTTATTTCAAAATATCTTCGCAAGATATATATTCCACAGTCCAACCCTTTGAAAATAGTTTTCAAATCACTTTTTCTGTCGTGGAATAAATTTCCACCCAATTGTTTTATTTCCACTGACCAAGTCTTAATACTTTAGATTTTAAAATAATTTAAATCACTTTATCCAAAAATATACACTTTAAAACACTTAAAATAAAAATTACTTAAACACTTTATTTAAAATACTAATTATGAAATTTTATAATAATTTCTCAAGTAAAACTTAAGCCAAAACTAATTTTAAAATAAAATTTCTTTATAAAATATAAATATTTAATAATTATCTTTTAAATCATAATACCAATTTAACCTTTAAAATAATTACTACTATAACTAACTAAATAAACATTTACCTTTAAAATTTTAACCAACTTAAATAATAAATTCTCAAAAACATTCTTTCAAGACAACTTTAAACTCTTAACTTATACTTAAAAATCTGCTTTGGAAACATACTTGGCTTTTTAGAAAAAAATACACTTTCCATTCCAAAATAGTCCATTTAATCAGTTAATAAATCCTTCTCGATTTATCCCAATTTAATTTACATCTCAATCCGTAAATTTCTCCCCATACCTTTAAAAATAAAACCACTATTATTTTTAAAACAATTTACTCATTCCTTATAAATTCCCACCATGAATTTATACTTCCAAATATCCACTGATATCTTATTTCACTTTATAAACCCGTTTTATAAATTCCATAGTCTCATTCTTCTTTTAAAACACAGTTTCATAAACAAATCGATTTCCAAAATTTACTCCATTTAAAAGATTCATTCCTTTACTTACTCAATTTTATTTCAAAACCCATTAATTCCAGATTTTTATTTCTTTATTACGATTTAAAATCTTATTTAAACTGTAAATACCAATTTCCAAAATTCTTCTTTATCTTTCCCAAACTATTTTAAATCTTGAATTTAAAAATAAATCCTTTATTTCTTTAAATAATATTATTTAAGTTTAAAAATTCATTTATTCACATTTATTCAAAAATCTCCTTTCCCATACTCGGAATTTATTTATTAGAATTTAAAAATCAACTTTTTATCCTTTCCCAATTCATTCTTTAATTTATTCAAATTCTCTATAATTATTTTACTTAAAAATTCTCTCTTTATTTTCCTTCAAAAATCCAATCTTTATATTTTTGATATCTCGGTATACCCAAAGTATGTTCAATCAAACCATAGCATCTAATATTTTCAATTCCCAATATAATCAATAGTCTATCACAGATATTTAACGAATCATACCACAGATTACGAAAACAAATTCAATACTTTTGAGGAATCCAGTTGGATCCCTCCAACATGTTTTCCATGCATCCAAAGATGTTAGCACAATATAAAAATACCAATCCCACTTCGAAGGGGATATCGCAGTATATAGTATCATCCGCTATTATGTGGGGCGCATAAGGTCTCATCCGCAATATGATGCAGGAAATCAATCACTCCAATATATATACACTATATATAATATATCTCATCCAAGCAGATAATAAATTATCAATTCAAGCAAATAACCAATAATTTAAATTTAACTACTAATTTAAATGGTAATCCAAATGAGTGAGATTAACTCACCTTTGATTTTTAATTTGCAGATCCGATCCAAAGCGGCTTGTCACCCCCCAATTTAAGACTTTGTATACACATTAGATGATTTTTATTAATATACGAATAACTTGAACAATTAAATTCCTATTTGATAAATTCAATTAACCAATAATTTTATTTTAAACTAATAGTTTAATTTTAAACTAATTTCCTTTTAATAAAATATTTTTAGCAACTAAAATAATTAAATAAGTTTATTAAACATATCTGTTTCCATGATATATTGTTCTAAAAATAAACTAGTAAATGAAAATAGGTATATATGTATATTTATTTTATTTTTCTTCTTTGAAAGTACTTATACCCAAAAGTAACCTATATACATATTAAAAATCTAACCTTTATAAACTCTTCATCATTTTTAAAATTCCTATATTTTCCAAAATCATTTACTGTTTCACCTTTATGAATATTTTTATTTGACTTAAAACAGAATTATTTTATACCATCTACTGTAAATATATTTTTCCTTGTATATATATATATATATATATATATATATATATATATATTTCCAATTTAAACCTGATTAAAATAAACAGTATAGAACCTCATTTACAATTCCTTTTTCAAACCAGATAAATTTCTGTTTCGAATTACATTTTTCAAAATCTTTTGTGAATATATATATATATATATATATATATATATATATATATATGTTTTGCTGTGAATTTACATGCAAATACATGTATTATAAAAATATGTTATACCACACTACAACCAGGACCTCCGACGAACAAACCTCCTTCACGCGAGCACAAATCCCCAAAACACAATTCGAACTGCCGCGATTCTTGCGACGCCGCACCCGACCGCTTCGTCGATGCCCTTCCCTCAGTTTTCCCCAAACCCTATCCGACATCGCATCGTACTCGCCTGGGAAAAGAACCCCTCTTCCTCGTGTGGCCACTGCTTCCTTCTTCCATAGTTGAAAGTGATCTACCCAAAACGTCGCTCATCACGCCACGAAATCGAACCCCCTTCAATGCCTTCGCGCGCGACTCCACAAGCAGTTGATTTCGACTTATTTTTTTTTTACAACAATCGAACTCGAAGTGGAGCGAAGGAAGCTTGGCGTTAGACGAAGGAAGAACTTCGTTCCATCGATTTGAATTACAGGAGAACGCGAGATTCTTTGATCTCGTCTGCCGTTTTAAATTTCCTTTCGATTCTCTTTTCTTTTTTTTTTGAAAAAAACGAACGGTTTGATTTGAGGGGAAGAACTATAGTTCGACCATTTTAAATATTTTCCTTTGTTCGCTCGTATATTTTATTTTGAAGAAGACGCGTGTATGGACAGATCGCGTGAATCAGAAGACAAGTGGTAAAGATATGAAAAGATAAAATTCCGATGTTTAAATTAATTGACCAGTCAAAGAAAGTATATTTTATATTTAAATTTAAACCGTCTCAATTTCCGCAACTCACAATCTTGACCACCTATCGAGGTGTGTCACTGGGCGTTTATAATATAATACCCCTATTAGGAACGCAATGGAAAAGGTTTCGAGTCCTAATTCGATCGTATGGAGAAGGTAGCGTTTTGGACTCAGTTATTATATTGAATTTTCGATATAAATTTTAGCGCGATTATTTACTGTACGATCACATGACAACTCCAAATGCTACGAAAATTGAAATCCTATTATAAAATACTATTACAGATCCAATGAAACTTGTTTCGTAGAATTACGAGACTGTGTCTTGGAAGGCTATTTTAAATGTCAATTTAATTGATATATTTTTAAAACTAAACAAAACACTTCAAATTTCAATTTTAAGGCTTTTATTATCTTCAGTACTATTAAAATAAATTTTATAAGCTTTTGAAATATTTTTAACAAGCGTAAAATTTTAGATTCAACAATTTACCCAATTTCCAATTATTTAATTTAATAATTAAACCACTCTATAAATAGTGACATTTGAAATTCAAGTTAATAATTAGCTTTTAAATATTTAAAATCTATTAAATATTCCAATTTCAAATGTCCAAAATTCTGGGTTCACATTCCTCCCCCCTTAAAAGAATTTTTTCCCCGAAATTACTAGTTAAGAGAATGGTCCAAAAACCGTTAACTATTTCCCAATCCAAATAGTTCAGCAACTTGCCAACCATCTTTTTATAAAAGATCCATTATCATTCTTACTAACTTCCCAAACTCTTTCATGGTTTCCAAACAACATTACTTACTTAACCATTTCAAATTTTAATTTAAAACCAAATTTTAAATTATCAGAATTTCTCAAAAAATTTCTAAGTCCCTAAATTTTTTGGAAAATTTCGCCAGCGTCTCCTTTGCGCGGCTAGATCGGTACAACTACAAAATGCATCTACGGGCCCCCAAGTTTAAAAAGAAAACAAAACGCCAAGTGGCTAGATCAGAAACCATCAAATTTCATACAGAAATTTAAATACATACCTTTTTGTCGAGCAATTCAATTTATATTCTAAATCAAATCATTAATTTCCTTTGCTTTTAAAACACAGGTATATCCTATTTAGCAATAATATCCAATCATAGCACTCAAAATCATTTCATACATTTTCTTTTCCAAATTTTCATTATTTATTTCATTCAAGTCTGTATGATGCACACGTATCATTCGTATGCAATACCAAATCTGATCGCTCACTCGATCACACAATTTCACTTCCGAATTAGTATCGTCCACCCGACCCTCTAGTGCGGACTCAGATCTGTTTTCTTGATCAGAAACTGTCATTCTCCTACATAGCCACAAATTATGATAGAGCATTTCTAGAATCAATCAAAAATCCATATCCAGGTTTCGCCATAGAAAATCGAGTGAAAAAATCCCAACTCGGAACGACATAACTACCATGAAATCTGTGCTCGAATCTGGATCAAATCGTTATGCGAATAAAATAATATACATACATCCTACATATTTATTCCAATTGATTATTAGCTATATCAATTTTCCTTTATTCACTTTTACTTTGATTTCTATTCACTTATTCACAATTATCATTTCACACACCCTTAAAAATCTTCATTCATTAACTTAGAATATTTCCCGATTCCAAATTTTTACTTGAGAATTTTACCACTTACCTTCCTTAAGTTTATTATAAATATTCTATATACTTTAATATTTATTTTTACTTCACTATTTAAGCTTTATATCTATTTCCATTTAATTTAATTTTTTTTAATCCTATTCTGAATTCAATTTATCTTCAGTTCTAAATTTATTTCTAAATCAATTTAATATTGAATTCTATTCACCTTGTCTCAAATCCATTTTAATTAACCATTTCTTTAAATTAGTTCCATTAACTAATTCGTTTCTAAACAAATTCAATTTCAAATCGGTTAACTTACTAATTTTATTTATCACTTCATTTCCAAATTTAATTTCAAATCTAAATAAAAGTTTTGTTTCCAAAACTTTACTTCTTTTAGTTCCTTCAAACAAATTCTACAATTTCACTTTAGTTTACATAATTTAAATTAATTACCATCTCAATATTCAATTTTCAATTCCATTTACTTACAAATGTAAATTCATTCGTTCATTCACAAATTTATTCCCCACTTAATAAAATTTTATTTTAGTGGCCATTCCATTTAGTCTAGTCTATTTAGACCTATTCCTCAAATTCACCTTTTTATTTAACTTGACTTAGTTATATTCCATTTAATTCAAATTTTTAACTTCTATAAGCTTTCCCACTTATTTTCATTTTCACACTTATTTTAGTTTACCTCTTCTTCAAGTTAAATTTTATTCCGAACAATTATTTTTTTCTCAAATTTTTTATAAGTTATCGAACCCATTTATATTTCCATAAACATTTTTAAATAAACTTCCAGAATTTAAACAATTTCTCAACATTTCAAAATCATTTTTGAAATCAATTATATACATAATTCATTTGCAAATCAAATTTTCTTTTGAATTTTAAAACCAAACCCAGTTTGTTGCAATAACTCCAATAACATGTTGGTAGCAATTCCTCTTTTGGAAACTCGAAAATGAACACCGATGATGTCGCGATCATCATCGAAGTTATTTTCCAGCGACCGAGGTGAGTTCAGTGCTTTTATCTCTTTTAAAAGCCCTTTAAAATATTTTAAATTCAAAATATCACCATATTTCAAATCCAATTCAAAAATATTTCCGAAATAATATCACTATTTTTCTCCAAAACCTTTGAAAATCATTTTCAACTCAAAGGAGTTAAATTTCCAAAATTTCGAATTCCAAATCCTTTCAAATCCCTAGTCAAATATCACTCTCGAATTTTATTCTATTATAAATCACATTTATAATTTACATTTACAAACCCTATTTTGTTATAAAAATTTATTCCGTAACCTTTGGTTAAAATTTTAATTCCTATTTCAATTTCTACATAACAATGATAATAATTTAATATTATCACTTCCTAACAACCAAGCAACCATATATAACTATAATAATTAAGGAAAATTATTTCTTTTATATACAAAAATAATTTGGGTAAAATTATTTCATTTACCCTATTTTAAAACAATACCGTGTCAAATTATTCTATTCAAGTGTTTAGAGATCCCTACTGATAACGTTAATTATTCATATTGACCAGAACCCATAAACTACTCAATAAACCAATCAACACAATATAAAACAATTTCATATTCGCTAGCAAATACGCGCTCATATCTATTAATACACTCAAACTCATTCTAGAGTACCACGGACTCTATTTGTAATAAGTAATCCCCACCAGAGCCAAGGTTCTCGCTTAACCTTCAGCTCAATACCAACTGTAATGACCCGATTTTTCGATGCCCGAAAAACGACATCAATACGTCCACTGTATTAAATGTTGAACAATCGAGTGCCGGAAAACTAGACCATAAGGGAAAGAAGGAGGAGGTAGAAGAAGAAATATAAAAAACAACATAAGAATCTCACAAACGCATCGGAATAATATATAATAGATAACAACAGATTTTTATACAAAAGAATCTATAACTGAATAATACATTACATCATCAGAGCACATACAACAACAGCCAAATACTGGATAGTTGTAACAACTTATCCTCACCAAAAAGCAGACTATACAGTTTATACTACACACCGGAATATATATATCAAGTACATGCGACACGTCTCGCCATCCTGCTCGTCTCTTGAGCTCCACAGCATCCTATCCTATATTCTATAATACTCGGTCTGACCCGAGCATTATAGTAAAATAACACTTGAGTCAGTTTAGAAAACAAGCGTGAGAAAACACACTCGATTGGATTATTAAAGTTTCCAAAATTCTTTAAAAATCAAAGGTATCTCGTAAGACCACGCCACAAATAAACATGTCGGGTTTTTACCTTACGATAACCAAAACATTTCTTATCAAATCCTCTGATATTGTAGTAGTGTCTATGCGTAAATATTTATTCAAATAGCCAATATTGTTACATTCATTACATTCCAGCATAATAGGTATACAAACAAGTCTGAAGGCATTTATTGGAGATTGGGTTTCCATCAATGGCAGGGCTACTGGGGTACCGCCCGTCACAGTACCTGGTCTAGATCAGAGTATCGAGGATCCACCCTGATCCCCTATAACACGAGGTCGAAGCTACCCCTTACTGGATAGTCTGAATAAGATCACTCCATGGTTGGGATCAGCAACCGGCCACACAGCCGAATAAAAAGGGACATCTAGACAAGGATGACCTTACCCTAATTGGTTGCTAGCCACTTAGCCTTGCTGCACCTCCCATGTTTTAGCCATCCCCGGTTGATGAGGCTCTAGACTATGTGTTACATTTTTAGAGCACATCTTACTTAGAATGCTCATCGTCCTCCTAATGATGTTCTGATATCATTCATATATACAAGTCCGTTCTAGGTCAGAACTGAACCGAAGGCACTATTCCTACTACATCCATTTTGGAATCACCCTCAGGATTAGTAGCGATTAGCCCTTGCACTTCACTGCTCCATCTTTCGACTCCAATCTCTTGTCTTCCTCATGAAAACGTTCGAACCGGATCGAAGTGGTTTTCGGAAAATTAATCCCGATCCCGGTCTCTTTGAAACAATCAGTGCATTGGCCAATATTGAAAGTCGGTTATTTAACCGTCAAATCACATCCACAAACAACCATCAGGCCTTAATAATTTTCCCAAATTATTTATTTCAAAATATCTTCGCAAGATATATATTCCACACTTCAACCGTTTGAAAATAATTTTCAAATCACTTTTTCTCTCGTGGAATATATTTCCACCCAATTGTTTTATTTCCTCTGAAAATCACCAAGTCTTAATACTTCAGATTTTAAAATAATTTAAATCACTTTATCCAAAAATATACGCTTCAAAACACTTATAATAAAAGCTACTTAAACACTTTATTTAACGTACTAGTTATGAAATTTTATAATAATTTCTCAAGTAAAACTTAAGCCAAAACTAATTTTAAAATAAAACTATTTTATAAAATATAAATATTTAATAATTATCTTTTAAATCATAATGCCAATTTAACCTTTAAAATAATTACTATTATAACTAACTTAACAAATATTTACCTTTAAAATTTTAACCAACTTAAATAATAAATTCCCCAAAACATTCTTTTAAAACAACTTTGAACTCTTAACTTATACTTAAAAGTCTGCTTTGGAAACATACTTGGCTTTTCAGAAAAAAAAATACACTTCCCATTCCAAAATAGTCCATTTAAACAGTTAATAAATCATTCTCGATTTATCCCAATTTAATTTACATCTCAATCGGTAAATTTCTTCCCATACCTTTAAAAATGAAACCACTATTTATTTTTAAAACAAATTACTCATTCCTTTATATATTCCCATCGTGAATTTATACTTTCAATATCCACTGATATCTTATTTCACTTTATAAACCCAGTTTATAAATTACATAGTCTCATTCTTCTTTTAAAACACAGTTTCAAAAACTAAATCAATTACCAAATTGATTTCCAAAATTTACTCCATTTAAAACATTCATTCCTTTACTTACTCAATTTTATTGAAAACCCATCAATTCTAGATTTTTATTTCATTATTATGAATTAAAATCTTATTTAAATTGTAACTACCAATTTCCAAAGTTCTTCTTTATCTTTCCCAAACAATTTTAAATCTTGAATTTAAAAATAAATCCTTTATTTCTTTAAATAATATTACTTAAGTTTAAAAATTCATTTATTCCCATTTATTCAAAAATCTCCTTTCGCATACTCAGAATTTATTTATTAGAATTTAAAAATCAACTTCTTATCCATTTCCATTTTATTCTTTAATTTATCCAAATTCTCTATAATTATTTTGCTTAAAAATTCTCTCTTTATTTCCCTTCAAAAATCCAATCTTTATATTTTTGATATCTCAGCATACCCAAAATATGTTCAATCAAACCATAACATCCAATATTTTCAATTCCCAATATAATCAACAATCTATCATAGATATTTAATGAATCATATCACATATTATGAAAACAAATTCAATATTTTTAGGATTCCAATTGGTTCCTCCAACATATTATTCCCTACATCCACAGATGTTAGCACAATATAAAAATATCAATCCCATTTCGAGGGGGATATCATGGCATATAGGGTCATCCGCTATTATATGGGACGCATAGGGTCTCATCCACTATATAATGCGGGAAATCAATCACTCCAATGTATATATATAACATATCTTATCCAAGCTGATAATAAATTATCAATTCAAGCAAACAACCAATAATTTAAATTTAACTATTAATTTAAATGGTAATCCAAATGAATGAGATTAACTCACTTTGATTTTTAATTTGTAGATCCGATCCAAACCGGCTTGTCTTCCCCCGATTTAAGACCTTGTATACACATTAGATGATTTTTATTAATATCCAAATAAATTGAACAATTATATTCCTATTTCATAAATTTAATTAACCAATGATTTTATTTTAAACTAATAATTTAAATTTAAACTAATTTCCTTTTAATAAAATATTTTTAGCAACTAAAATAATTAAATAAGTTCATTAAACAAATCTTTTTCCATAATATATTATTTCAAAAATAAACTAGTAAATGAAAATAGGTGTATATGTATATTTATTTTATTTTTCTTCTTTGAAACTACTTATACCCAAAAGTAACCTACATACATATTAAAAATCAAACCTTTATAAACTCTTCAACATTTTTAAAATTCCTATATTTTCCAAAATCACTTACTGTTTCACCTATATAAATATTTTTATTTGATTTAAAACAGAATTATTTTATACCTCCTACTGTAAATATATTTTTCCTTATATATATATATATATATATATATATATATATATATATATATATTTCCAGTTTAAACCTGACTAAAATAAACGGTATACAACCTCATTTACAATTCTTTTTCAAACCAAACAAATTTCTGTCTCGAACTTATATTTTTCAAAATCTTGTCTGAATATATATATATATATATATATATATATATATATATGTTTTACTGTGAATTTAAATGCAAACACATATATTATAAAAATATGCTATACCTCACTGCAACTAGGACCATCGATGAACAAACCTCCTCCACGCGAGCACAAATCCCCAAAACACTCGTATTGCCCCGATTCTACGCGATGCCGCTCCCGACAACTTCGTCGATGCCCTTCACCTCAGTTTTCCCCTAACCCTAGCCGACATTGCATCGTACTCGCCTGGGAAACGAACCCCTTTTCCTCATGTGGCCACTGCTTCCTTCTGCCATAGTCGAAAGCGAGCTACCAAAAACGTCGCTCATCTCACCACGAAATCGAACCCGCTCCCATGCCTTCATGCGCGACTCCATAAGCAGTCGATTTCGACTCAATTTTTTTAGAACAATCGAACTCGAAGAGAAGCGAAGGAAGCTTGGCGTTAGACGAAGGAAGAACTTCGTTCCTTCGGCTTGAATTACCAGAGAACGCGAGATTATTTGATCTCGTCCTCCATTTTAAATTTCCTTTCGATTCTCTTTTCTTTCTTTTTTTGAAAAAAACGAACGATTTGATTTAGGAGAATAACTATAGTTCGGCCATTATAAATACTTTCCTTTGTTCACTCATATATTTTATTTTGAAGACGACGCGTGTATGGACAGATGACGTGAACCAGAAGACAAGTGGCAAAGATATGAAAAGAAAAAATTTTGATGTTTAAATTAATTGACTAGTCAAAGAAAGTATATTTTATATTTAAATTTAAATCGTCTCGATTTCCGCAACTCACAATTTTGACCTCCTATCGAGGCGTGCCCTTCAATGCTCGATTCGGACTATCCAATTAGGGTAAGGTCATCCTTGTCTAGAGTCCCTTTTGATCCCGGCTTTATGGGCGGTTGCTGAACCCAACCGCGGAGTGATCTTATTCGGACTATCCAGTAAGGGGTAGCTCCGGTCTTGTGTTGTAGGGGAATGGGAGTGGTCCTTGGTACTCTGATCTAAGCCAGGTACTGTGACGGACGATATTCCAGTAGCCCTGCCATTATATGGAATCCATTTTTCAATAAGCGCCCGTACGGTTTTGATTGTGCCCAACTATTGATGGAATATGAGATGCAAGCATTTCAGTTAGATTCTATTTTACTGTCTATAGACACTATTATAATGTTAGACGGATTTGATAAAAATATTTTGGTTATCGTAAGGTAAAAAACCAACGTGTTTATTTGTGGCGTGGTCTTACGAGATACCTTTGATTTAAAAGGATTTTAGAAACTTTAATAATTTAATTGAGCGTGTTTTCTCGCGCTGGTTTTACAGACTGACTCGGGTGTTGTTTTATTATGATGCTTGGGTTAGACCAAGTATTACAGATATAGGATAGGATGTTATGGAGCTCAGGGGATGAGATGGATGATGGAGATGTACATCACGTATCTGACTTATATTCCGCTGTGTATGGCATGCTGTATATTTAGCCTTATGAGGACAAGTTATTGTAACTGTCTAGTATTGTTTTATTGTTTGGTGTTGTACTCTGATGATTGTAAGTATTAAGCAGTTACAGATTCTTTTGTATAAAAATCTGTTGCTATATATTATATTTTGTTCCGCTGCGATTGTGAGATTCTGGTGTTGTTTTCTACTTTCTTCTTCTACCTCTTTCTTCTTTAACCCTAATGGTTCATATTTCCATCCATTTTGAGTTGAACCGATGGAGAATATTGTCGACTCAAAGGGGTATGGAACTACGAGTCGTTACAACACAAAACACTCAAGTCAGGATTAACATTCTTATATCAATAAATCCAACTCAAGTGAAATATCAATTGAAATACAAATAACTTAAAGGATGTTTAGGATAACCATCCGCTAAGGATCCGTGAAACTATCTACTATGTAGTAATATACGCTATTATAATAATTTCTAAAGTAAAGTAAACTATTAAAATAGCGTTAAGGCATTACCCATTTCCCCTTAACACATTTTATAGTGCTAATTGTCTATACAGTACCGTAATACCTCCTGATCGGGAGGCTACCAAAGGATACTCCATAGGTACAACACAAACAAACTCGTAGTGGACTCGATAGGGTAGGTGACATGGCACAACCAGGCAATTCCAGGATAGATATACCAATTACACTTCCGGGATGGTGGTAACATAGAGCCGCGACAATGGCCCACCTCGATCCACACTCTCGAATCAAAGGTGCACACCAAATCAATCACAAGGTAATAGAATGGCATACGATGGAGTGTGTCCGATCGGAGGAGCTACCTCACTTGGCCTGTCAATTGCTCATGTTTTAGCCACCTTATGCTAACTCATGGAAGTTAGGTCCACGTATATACCTCATATAGGATCGTCGCCACCATCCTACTTCATTCTAGAATCTCCACCGCGTATATGGTTGTTAAAGTGGTTTTCGTTATTGGCAGAGAGTATGACAATATCTGATCCCGGTCTCTTTAACAACCAAACGTTATTATAACACCATGGTCATTTCAAAAGAGTTTATACTTCAAAACCAAAATATCATTTTCATTTCAAAACCATATCAATACGATATCATTTCACTTCAAATATATTCGTTTCCAAAATCATAACACTTTCAAAGTTATAACACTTTTGAAACCAAAACACTTGAAATTATAACACCTTTGAAATCATACACTTTGAAATCATGATACTTTGGAAAACCATAACTTTGAAATCATAACTTCCACCACTTGAACAGTTTAGATATTGGTAATAGTATATATAATAAAATAGTTTACAAAATAAAATAATTTATATAAAATAGTTATAAGCTAAAATATTTTAAAATAAAATAGTTAGTATATTAAAATAGTTTATATTAAAAATAGTTTATATTAAAAATGATTTATATTAAAATAGTTTATATTAAAATAATTTATAAGGTAAAATATATAAATAGTTAAATATAATTTAAAATACTTCATATAATAAAATGGTTTCCTCAAATTTCACAAATCAATTCAAATCAACTCGAATTCCAAAATTCACATTTAATTCAACCTCAATTCATCAATTTTAATTCAATTCAGCTTCTCAGTAAATCATTTCAAATTATATCGATTCCAAATACAAAATTTTACACTACAAAATAAAACATTTCAATTTCAATATATTTCAAAGCTTTATAGATTCCACATTTCAAAACTAAATTTGATAATTTTATAAATCTCTTAATTTAGCTTCATTGTTATTTAGTTTTGAAATATTCACTGGATAAATCCAATATCATTTAAATAAAACCCCAAATTATAATAAACTAAATTTCCTTCAATTTATTTAAACTTGAAATATTCATTAAATCACCTTAAATCAAAATCAAGCTACAAAATCATATCCTTTAAAAATCTCAAATCCAATAAGTTTTGAATCGATTTAATTAAATAAAATTCTTAATTAAATACAATTTCAAATAAATTCAAATTTATCTTTCCAATCTTAACTTATAAAATCATTATAAAATATATTTTTAAAATAAAATTTTAAATAAATACTTAAACATATTATATATTAATTAAATCAAACTTTATTAAATTAAAACTTATTATTAAACTTATTTACATTAAACTTATTTTATATATATTTTAAAATAGGAAAGTTATAAGTAAAAATCTTTAAAATTTATAATTTCAAAACTAACTTATAACTTTAAAATTTTCATAATATATAAATTTAAAAATCTAAAATTTAACTTTATAAAATACATTTATATGTAATACCTTAAAATCAATATTTATTAAAACCATATATTTCTTTCCAAAACCATAGAAATCATTTTCAAAATATTTATATATATAGACCAACGATGTCTGTACATAATTTTCTATCTTATAGTCAAGTTATACGGATATTTATCATTTCAAACCATAATTGAAATATATATGGGTATATATCATTTCAATCGGCAATCCCAAAATTCAATTCAATGAAAATCGCTTCGGTTTATCATTTCAACACATAACAATTTTGTCCTATTCTACAGATCGTTCAGGTATGTATCACTTCAACCCATAGTGAATTTTATGCTAATAGGGAATTTTCAAAGTGAGAATATATATGATAATAATATAACAGGCATATATCATCAATATAAATAACAGGTAATGGTGTTAGATGTAACGACCCGTAAATTTTAAAGGTTTTAAATAACGTATTTAACTGAATATTTTTGTGAAATTTTAAATAATAAAATTTTGAAATGAAAATTTAATATTTGGAATACGTCTATTTAAACATAGCAAATGGTAAATTTTCATTTGATAATATGGATGTATATTTTATTGTGTAATTTTATTTAAATTCAAATCGATTAAAAATTGATGATAATGAAATGTTCTCCAAACCTGAATATTTTTCTATAGAAAATTTGTAAATCATCTTCTGAGTGAGATGTCATGTTTTGTTTCATCAAATTTGTACTGCTACTGCTCTGTTTATCTTATTTTTGGCAAATTAGCAGCATTTTCGGTACTCAAGATCAACTTTTGATCGGACGATCATACCACTGATATCTGTATACTATTTTGATCATCTCGTCATGCTGATCTCCGTAACATGTTCATATGTGTGTTTTGAGGTCCGATACGCGACGGAAACGATGAAACCGTGCATCGTATCAAACTGAAATTAGCAACTTTTGTGATTTCCTTACCTTTCAAAATTTGAATAGCTGGCCACAACAATAAATTGCTTTAAAAAAAAATTCAGCTGAATCAATGTGAGACCATTGCCATTTCCTTTCCTTTCCCATTACTTTACATTTATTGGTCCGTTCATTCTGTACTTGATTTGTGGAATAATAAATTAACAATATTAATTAACTTTATATACGTTAGAGAGCCTGCTGCTCTTCTTCCTTCACCGGGTTTTTCCCTTCGCACTCTTGTTGTCCCAATTCGGTTTTAAAGAATATTTATAAAAGGGTGCGTTTCCATTTCTCTACTGATAACCAACTCTTTCATTTGTATTTTCCCTACTCTAGAACCTGCTCGTCCACCTTACCTTAATAGCCACCCATGCCTAGCCATTGTCCTCTAGAATGCTAGCAACCGCCACCATGATCTCATCCACATTCACATCCAATACCCAACCTCCAACTTCTGGCTCGTCATCCCTGTCACCGCTTGGACCACCATAAACCGCCCCACCCCGACAGCCCTCTTCGCGAGCACGACCGTCCGTTTCCAGTGCCATGATCCGCTCTTCCTCCTAACCACGTGGAGCTTCTCCCCCCTCCGCCTCCTTTTTCGCCGTGCTTCGCTCCCTGCCTAGCACCCACAACAGCTCCTTGCCGATTGCTTAAATTTTGGTCTGTTTATGAATTTATATTCTTTTGGTCTGTTTTTTTTTCTTCCTCTCCAGTTGCTTAAACTTTGGGTTTATATGTGTGTGTGTGTGTGTGTGTGTGTGTGTGTGTAACGTGTTTTATATAGCTTCGTTGGTGTTTTTTTCTTTTTTTTGTGCCAGCTTTTGTTTTATCTTCCACATACACACACATATATATACACGATTTTTGAGTTTATATATATATTTAAATTTTTAACAAATGCTAGTTTTCATTATATATAATATGTTTATATAAGTTGTATTGATATTTACTGAATTAACAAATATTTATAATATTTATATATTAGCTTATACATTCTGTTGCATGCTTTTGTTGTGTGTATATATATATAATATAAAAGTAATTAATGTCACTTGTATATAAAGGCATTTATTTCTTGAAATATTTTACTTACAATAGTTATATATATTTGTATGTCATATATATATGTTCGAAATGTTACTCGGTGGCTTGCTTTTATGTATATTTTTTTTATAACAATGATTTTTGAAACCATTATTGATCAGAGAATCCAAAATAACTGGAAAATTCACCAAAATGAAGTAGCCAAAGAGCTCTATTGTCGAAGATTGACATTACATTTGTTTGTGAACAAAACAAATGCTCCATTCGCTAGGCGTGCTTTGGAGGGAAAATGTTATCCCACCTTTTGACTAGGAAGTAAATAGACAAACCCGACGGGTAAACTTTGAAATTGTCAAGGCGGGACATCTGAAAAGATGACACAAAGCCTAAAACCAAGAATACAAACAAGATCACAACATAAGTACCAAAACACCACATAAACACTAGAACCCAAGTTTCCCAAGTGTGGGGTCAATATCGACCCATCCCTAGGGGTCGGTACCGACTCTTGATTCCACCTCAGGCGGTCCCGATCTTCCTCTTTTGGATGCATCATCAGGACCCCACTTCCAAAGTTGATCTGTTGATTCAATGCAATTCTCTTCTGATTCCTACAAACTCCCAAATCAGCAACTTTGTTCTTCTACAACTCTATCATTTGGACTCCAAAACAAGCTATAATTGATGCAAACAACTATGGAATCATAATGCTAACCACGAGACGAGCCGAAGCAAAGAGTTTAAGATGTCCAATTTGGCCATTCTAGATATCGATACCAACCCCTAACCTCGGAGTCTTACCGACCCCTAACAGCCTGTGTGTGGCTCATAGGATGATGGCATGGGTAAGGCAGAGGGGAGCACGGTGGCGGGTAAGGAACTGGGCGAGTGTCATGGAGACGGTGCATGCTTAGCTAGTGTATTTGCATGCAGCCAGAAGAAAGAGGAGCAAGCTTGTGTGGCGTTTGTTTTGATGTGATACGGAGCTGCATGGATGGTGCAGGCGCTGGCAGGTGGGCTATGGAAGATCGAAGGGGACTAGCGGCTGGAAGAGGTTATTAATGTTTTTGCGTGGAGGGTTTGCGTGCATGGGAAGGTGGGTAGTTCTGTTTGCAAAGGGGAAGGTGGCGGTTTAAGGGAGGAGGTGGTGGTAAGGACGACAGAGGAGGGAGGCCGTACGTGTGAAGGGGGGAGGTGGTTCAAATTTCTCTCCCAAAAGATAACGACTCCAAATTCTAAGGGCAAAAATAGTGGCCGCGACCTCTAAATCATGAGTGACATACCTAGTCTCTACAGACTTTAATTGCCTAGAAGCATAAGCGATAACACGTTCCTTTTGCATGAGAACGACTCCCAAACCAACATGAGTAGCATCAGTATAAACAATGAAGTCTTGGTTTCCTTCGGGAATCACAAGAATAGGAGCATCGGAAAGGAGTTCTTTTAATTTCTGAAAAGCAGCTTCCCATTTGTCCAACCAAATGTACTTGACTCTCTTCTTTGTCAAACTAGTAAGAGGTATGGAAATTTTAGAAAAGTCTTTTATGAACCAACGGCAATAGCCCGTCAATCCAAGAAAGCTACGAATTTTCGTCGTACTTTTCGGTCGCTTCCAATTTTGAATCTCTTCGATCTTTGAAGGATCCACGGAAATTCCGGATTCAAAAATAATATGTCCTAAAAATTTCACAAGAGATTGGAAAAAGTGGCACTTAGAAAATTTTACTTTCAATTGATTGCTCGTAAGAGTTTCCAATACAATCCGAAGATGTTTTTCATGCTCTTCCTTGGTTTTAGAATAAACAAGAATATCATTTATAAAGATGAGAACAAATCGATCGAGGAATTTTTTGAAAACTCGATTCATAAGGTCGACGAAATAAGCTCGAGCATTTGTTAAACCAAATGGCATAACAAGCCATTCATAAGATCCATAACGAGTATGGAACGACGTCAAAGGAATACTATCCTCTGCAATACGAAGCTGACGAAAACCGACTGCTAAGTCTAACTACGAAAAGACTCTAGCACTGCTAAGTTGATCGAATAAATAATCAATCCAAGGTAAGGGATATTTATTCTTAATGGTAAGCTCACTAAGCTTGCGGTAGTCAACGCAAAGCCTAAATGTGCCATCGGATTTCTTCACAAAGATAGCTGAAGCTCCCAAGGAGAGGAACTAGAACGAATAAATTGCTTTGATTCTAATTCGGATAATTGTTTATGCATCTCCTTATTATCCTTATTGGACATACGATAAGGAGGACGAGTGATAGGAAAAGCTCAAGGTATTAGATTAATTCTGAACTCAATTGCACGCTTAGGTGGTAATTCTAAAATGGGCTCAAATATATCGGGAAATTTACGAACAACGTGAATGAGGGAAACGACATCTTCCTCATCATCATTATCGTCATTACGCGGATTTAGAGAATATAAGGATGCTTCCGAATTAGAATCTAATTCTTTAATAACAATAGAAATCTGCTTAAATGATTGACGATGTCGAAGATGGATAGTCCTCTCTGGACATAGGATGTGGGCTTCATAACGATTAAGCCAATCCATTCCCCAAATCGTTCTGAAACCTAAGTAGCGCATAACATGCAAATCGGTTCGAAAAGCATAATCACATAAGATAATCTCGACATCTTTACAAAATAAACTGAGTGTTGCAGATCCACCAATCTGATTCACAATTCTCAATGAAGTCATCAAGCACATAACACTTAAAGACAAAGTATCAATGAGTTCTTTTGATATAAAAGAGTGAGATGCACCCGTATCAAAAAGAATTCGAATAGGATGATCATGTGACATAATAGTGCCATTAAGGATAGAATGAGAAATACCATGACCAAAAGAAGGGTTACTAGAGGCTTGCACAACATTCAGCTTACCCTCTTTCTTACTTTGAAGTTTGGGATATGAAAATATAAGATGTCCCGAACTTTTGCAATAGCAACAATAAAGGGTTTTCGGACACCTATTTGCATAATGATCTTTAGAACCACAATTGTAGCATTCTCCATGATTAAGAGTATGAGTCTTTGCTACCAAAGTTTCTTGCTTCCCTTTCTTGTTGGGATTAGGCTTGAACTTAATATGCCTCTTCTTGTTGTTGTTAAAGTTCTGTTTTGCACCCACAACTTCAACATCACTTCCTTTATCGGCCTCTTCAAGCGGAAGAGCGATATCAACAAGCTGATCGAAAGAAACGTCCAGTTTCAGAAGTAAAGTCTTCTTGAGGTTCTTGTTCAATCCATGGATAAACTTCTGATTTTTATTCAATGGGGTATTAATATACTCGACCTCATATTTAGAGAGGGATTCAAAAGATGCGACATAATCTGCCACAAAAGATTCACCTTGAACAAGGTCAATAAAGCGCCGAGCTAAATTTACCTTTTCAACTTTCGGCACAAACTTCAACTCGAACCTTTCCTGGAATTTCTCCCAAGTAAGATCCGCTTCGATAATCTCAGAAACCAAAAGCTCATACCAAGCTAATGCTCTTTTCTGGAGCATGCTAGAAGCCACTTGGACACGATGTAGATCTATAAGATTCATGCGAGAAAAGATGCAATCACATGTTCTAAGCCAAGCTTGGACTTCTATAATGCTTTTGGAACCTTTGAATGGCCTTCCACCCAAATTGGTATAATCACTGCACAAGTGTGTAAAATAGAATTTAGGATGAGTAGGCTCAGGAATAGGACCGGCAGCTTGTGCAATCTTTACAAGATCTAAAAGCTATGGGCAGACATGAATACGCCATCCCGAGGAGTGGAACTAGATTGACCGACGCTGAGACAACTAGGTCAAATCATTTCTCTTCTTTAAGAAAGAAAGAAAGCAGAGGAAAAATGTTATTCTCAGAATGAATATCAAATAAACTTGATTGATAAAACAAGGCATCATAAAAGGAAATAGGATAGAATGGGTCCTAAGACTCGAATTAAATCCTAAGGCACGATTCCTAAGAGAGACTTAGGACAATGATCCTTGCTATAATATTCTATATTGTTCCAAAGTTTGGCTTTAATACCAAACTGTGACGCCCCACCTCGATACTCACACTAACCAAGGATACTACTGGGTAATGCCATCAGTTAGTACGAAGAATAAGGCTTTTGAGGAGCGACCATCTGTGTAATTGTTTTGTGCGAGTGCCAATATGTCACATAGTATATCATGCATTTCATTCAAGAGGAAATCCGTCATACCAACACAAACTCAAAGCTACTATACAATGGCTATGTGGTCTTCGGAAACAAATATAAAGTAAGCATAACACAAGTCAATCGCAGATATTCATATCACTAAGGTCAAAACAGATATGAATATAACAAATAGAAGTGTACATCAAAGTAGTGGTCATACAAGATCCACTACATCACAAAAGAATAGGTACAAGTGCTAGACAAAAGAATATGTATACATCAAGGAGTCTCTATCTCGAATGTATAAAAACAAAAACTACTAAGCTAAAGTAGTTAGCCAAAAGTCAGACGACGGACCCTGATAAGAAGTCAAGTAGAAGCATCTGAAACACCTCGGTCTGACCCAAGTATTATTTAGGAAGAAAAATAATATAGATCAATCCAGTTATAAATATCATATAAAATAAGTAAGAGATATGACAAAAATATACGACAACAATAATGTCATACTTCGACAAGCATACATGTGATAACAACAAAAATCAAACAATATCTCAAATCTCCTCAAATATCCAAAAAGAATATCACATTCTTTAGCTTATTCACCAAACCTCAAATATTGACAAAACATAGCAATGCCAATCGTAAAAAAAATTGTTGAAATACAAATTCCAAAAATCAATAATTAGAAATCCAGAAAACACAAAAGGGGAGGCCTTTCACAAACGGGAGCATTAAAAACTCACCAACACGTGCATCACAAACAAGGTTGCTATCTCATGACCGCTAACCATAGAGCCGGTGCAACGACGTAGTACAACGGTACGTCCGAGGAACCTGAATCTCAAATAATTTAGAACAACGACGTAGTACAACGGTACGTCTAATGAACCTGAAAATCAAATACTTCGGAACAATGACGTAGTACAACGGTACGTCTGATGAACTGAACTCCATAGAACTCATAGATCGCTAGCCTATAAAAAAATGAAATGAAGCTCAACAGAACGGGGTACAGTCCCAAACGCGGACAAAGAGACATCGCATATTGCTAGTCTAGACCATAAAATGATCATCATTGATCAATACGAAGTATGAATTACACTAAGCTAGTTAATAATTGAGTTTAGCTTCTTGTCCGATAACCACTGACTTAATTTAAATATTTACGAACAAATTGTAGATTTCCACTCGAAAAGTGTCACGAGAGTTCAATCGAACAAGTCCAAGAATTAACTGATGAAGTAAACGCAAGCGTTTCATACCACTATCTTTGCTAAGTCGTTTAATTAGATTTCTCACACGAATGAGGTAAAAGTTTGTATATACCAATAGTTTGGAAAACGGTTTTAAAAATGAGCTTTGTATTAAAAGTAACGTTGAAATCATTTTTGAAAGAGCTTGAGTATTTACTACTAGTATAGAAACCTTTGTATTTTAAAGTGACAAATCACAAAAATGATTGTAAAAACAAGCAATCGCCAAAAATTCATATACGAAAATGTGAATCAAAACCATGAAAATAGATATCAAATCCATCAAATGGATATTCCAAAAATCCAGAAAAGAAGCCATCAAAGTCGATAAAAGTGATAACAACTAATCGGATCAACCAAAAATCGATGTAAATGGAAACCCGCATAAAATAGACAAATTGGCTGAATTTAACAACTCCAAACGTCTGGTGGTTATTCTAGATGTCTGAGCCAAAAGACTGGAATTTTCTTCCAGATTGCCCAGACATTTGGGAAATAAGCTCAGACATCTGAGCTGTAAGTATGGAATTTGTATTCCGTAGCTTCAAACGTCTGAGGATATTATCAGACGTCTAAGCTGAAGCTCGGGGCAAGATTTAGCCTAGGCCATTGATGGCTAAATTATCTCGAAAGTGATCGAATAAGCGACAATGGCTAAGGATTTATGCCAAGCGACAACCCAGCCCTATAGACTCATCGATACACTCCAAACAGCATGTCCAAACATCCAAAGTAGGATTTTCATAGATTATGACTCCAAAATACCAAAATTAGGAAAATTCACCAAACCAATTCAATTCAAAAGCATTTAGATATGAAATAGATGTTAGGAATTGTTACCTAACAACAAATGAAAGCTATAGACATAGATGTGAGTCAATAACAAGGAATGAGAAGCTCTTAAACAAATCATGAACTCGTTATGCTTAACACAAAAAGTCAAAGCCCTTATATCTTTCTAGCATCCCCTATTTAGATCACTTTGTCACTAAGTAAGTCAATGTGAAATTTAGGGCCCCAATTCCTCTTCACTACACCTCTAGAATATTCAATCTAAGATCAAATACAAAGTTTTTCTAAGTTAGCTTGTAGGAATTTCTGAAAATTGAAGAGAGATTAAGATGGAGAAGATGAAGAGGAGGCTTACTTAAGCTTCTCTTTGATTTATAACTTGAAGTTGAATTTCCTAAGAGAATTAGGGCTTATGAATTTCTAATCTCTTTTCTTTTCTCCCATTTTTCTTGGGTTTGAGTGTTAGGAAATTTATGAGTACAATGAATGAAGAGGAGAGGAGATAGAGGTAGTTTGTAGAAAAGTTTGGGTTCTTTGTTAGGTTATTGGGCTGAAACCCAGAGCCCCAAATGAAAATTTCAAAATTTTAATCAACTCCAAACATATCGATGTTTATACTCAAAAAGGTCGCAAACGCCATTTGGACTCAATGGAAGTGGTCCCGATTCCGAATTCGACCGTTTATAGAAAGTCACATTTCAAACTTTAAATTTAACTAACGATGCTCTATTTAAATAAAACATTTAAACATATAATCGTAAAATATGCGAGTTGTTACATTTACCTTCATCTTCTCCACTTATAAATGATAAGAGGTCATCAACTGAACGTTTATCACCACCCACATCTGCACTCTCTTCAGTTTCTGTACTTTGAATAAGTATATAAACATAGAGTAGTGAAAGGATAAGATATAAAATAAACAGTCTTGTTCCAAAAAAAACAGCAACTTAACAAATGACGTAGATCATCACCTTCGACAGTTTTTTCTGCTCCACCTCTTTTCTTTTCTTGGCATTCAGACGATTCAACAATCGACAACACTCGTCTAAATTTAAGCTCAATGCCGAAGGAAGTTTGAGTGTCCCCACGTCTGACCGTAACGTAGTGCTGTACCATGACGTCTATGTCCACGGCGAGGAAGACGACGTAAGCCATCAACATGAGTGTAAGGTTGCCGGACATCAGATCCGGTCATCGGCAGGGCAGATCGAAACCCAAAGCAAAGCGGAATCCGTAGATGGTTGATTTACAGCGAGAACAGTGAAAGCGAAGAGCAAATTAGTGCGGGGATGAGAATCAAGAGGGAAGCAACGGAAAGCCTAGAACACAGTCGAATCAAAAGATAGGGTTGGTAGATGGTCGAATCACAGCGGCAACAGCGAAGGCGAAGAGGAAATGAAGTCGGGGAGGAGAATTATGGGGAAAGCACAAATTGTAGATTGTAGAAGGGGAGGTTGAGTAAATTAGTGAAGGGGAGGGAAGAAGGGGTAGGTTGTGAGATGCGGGCTAGACGGAGGAGGTACGAGGAAGTTGGTTGGGGGAGAATATAGGGAAGAGAAAGTGAGGAGATGGAAAATGAGGAGAAATGTTGAACAACCGCAGAATGTAGCGAGCAGTAGCTGATGATGGTAAAGGACATATATGCCCTCTTCAATTTAGTTGTGTAGCTAGACTGTGCAGGGGTTGGTTGGGAAGTTTAAAAAAGCTTCACCAAAGTAAAAACTTTGTATTATTAGTACAGATATGTTGTCGTTCTACTATGAGATTCTGCTTTCTCCTGTTCTTTTTCCTTTTATTTTATCATAACAACATGTCATTTCGACACCTAGATGCTCGACATTGTAATATCGTGGGTGTATTAGGTGTTGACTTTCAGGGTCGAAAAGATGAGTCGTCACAATATACAAGTATTAACAAACTTAGTACTGCTTAAAAATAGGATTTCACAAATAATTTTTTTTACAAATTCGTTCTTTGTTACTTAATAACATAAGTACAAGTTTCAACCAACAAAAAATTTGATATGCCAACTTAGAAATAAAAAATTAAAATTAACTATGCAAGATTTCAATGCAAAACATGATTATGTACTTCTGCAAGTAACTTTTTTTTCAATGCGGTACAATTTGTAAAATAACATTTATGGGCGCATGGCATCATCTCTACCGTTTGTGGATTGAAATACGATTCGTCTCTTTTGTACTTGTGTTATGGACCGGACCGAGTCGGGCAGTTACTATTCTCACATCCAAAACCAGGGAAAATGGATTTCTCATTTTCTTTTCAGCTCATGCTTCCGCAACAAGAAAGATGATTCGAGGTTTATACTAGGGCTTTTAAGAACCCGTAGATAAAATTTCCTCAAATTTGGCAAGCTCAGTTCTAGTTGAAGTTTAATTCTAATCAAAGCTCAATGTTCAAGACTCTCACATCATCATTTCTAGTCGCCAAAAAACTTCACACTCCGCTCTCAAGAACAACCTCGAAAAACCAAATTAACATACCTTTGAATCGATTATTTGATTCCCTGAAGCAAAATGGTAGCAGAAATCACAGTTATTTGCAAAAAGTGCGTTTTTCTTCGGATTCCGATGACGCGTCTCCATTAGTTATTGAAGATAAAGCTCCCGAAAATAGTGTAGGTGATGAGGCGAACTCGAAAGGGAACTCTGCTATTGTTTTGGCTAATTCTAAACCTGAGGATCACTTGACTGTAAGTTTATTTTTTGGTTCGGTGAATCTGAGTATATGATACGTTAGTTGTGTGTTTATCATGTATTCTGGGTTAAATAATTTTGTAGCATCCAATATCACCATATGTCAGTTTTAAGGCCTTTTTTCAACCTTGTTACTATCTTTTGAAGTATTTGTTTTGTTGTTGTTTTCTGCAGGTTGTAGCTTTGCCCTTGCCACACAGACCTTTATTTCCTGGTTTTTACATGCCTATATATGTAAAGGTAAGTACACTGCCTTTGTCTAACTTGAAATGCAATCTTAAATTTTTTAATTTGTAATTTTTGTTTGGATTGCACATGTGATTTGAACTAGTTTTACTAATGGAAGCAGTGTAGGTCAGTTTTTCCATCATCATGAGCTTGTCCATTTTCATGCAATGTCATGTTCTTAATGATTGTTTTCAAATAATAGGAACCTTAACCATTGTTTGGATCTTTATCACCTCAACCGACAGCTTTCTTTATCACTTAAATGCCTGCCTTCGTGTTAATGGTCAATGATCTGGAAAAAAGTATTGTAAACTGTTCCTTTTTAATCGAGGAACATGTCCACTTGTTACATCAATTTTGTTCATCATTTTGACGTAATGAAATCACAGGATGCTTTGATCTTCAATTTAACTACTTTTGTCAAATTAGAAAGTCAAATAAATATATGCTTATTGATTTTAGCCATTGTAACTCTCTGTTTTATAAAATATGAAAAATACATATATATCCTTTCGTTAAAATAAAGAATGATTGGAGACAAATCCCACTTCATTCTCCAAATTGCCAAAATAAAGAGTGAATTCACCTCAATAGATCAAAATGCTCGGATTTTGCTTCTGTAACTTTCACTATCTATAACAAAGACTTTTTACCCAAATTTACGATATCCTCCATGGAAGCCAACTCAACTTTCAGTTAAAGAACTTGTTACTTATTTTACATGTCATACTTGTAACAATACAACTACTTTCACCATCTCAACTTTCATATTCCATAGTCAAGCCAATGTTTATGTTTTTTTAATGGATTCGGTTCAGACGCTCAATATCAATGTTGTTGCTCTCATTAATATTAATACTGTCTCACCCTTTGGCCACTTTACCACAATAATAGATGGACATTAGACCCCGGTGAAGAGTTTCTATAGGCCTTGGTATTTTAAAGTTAGGAGCGACTATCTATCTAGTTTCTACCATTTCTTGTGTTCAATATGAAATAGGTGCGAGTACTTCTTTTTTTGCGCTCACTTAAATATCATCGTTTTTTTATCCTTATTCAGCTAGAATTGTTACGATTCCATACAGCATTTTTTGCTCTTCCAAACTTGCACTATGTCGATGGTTCATTTCCACATCCCTTATACTATGAGGCTGACTGGTTGCCTTCTTATGTATGTATATGTGTGTATACTCACACAAATACACACACACACACACGGGGAGGCATTTTGATCTCTTCTACTCCCATGTCTTTTTGTGCAAAAAAAAAAAACGGTGAAAAAGTAAATTTTTGTTGATATGTTATATTCACAACAAGATACCTTTAGAAAAAATGGCCGTACTAATTTTTTTAACCCTTTATGATTATTTTCGAATCAAATAAGACAAATATTTTCGACGGTTCATATTGGCTTGCGATTTTGAAATAATTAAATTTGTTGAAATAATTTCAAACTTTGTTTAGATGGTCTCGCTGATGAATGTGACATCTACTTTTTTTTTTTTACTTTGTTTTGGATATTATTTTTGCATGAGAAAAAATAGACTGGGATAAAAGGGGATCTAGGATCCACCCTTATATGCGTGTGTTGCTTTGATTGCACAATACCTTTTGTTGCATTCTTTTACTTCAACCAGCGTATGGTACCGGCCTAAGAATGGATAAATAGGAATGTTGTAGAGGTTATGGTAGCCTGTGATAGATTAGGGGAAGACCCACTCTTAGCTTAGTTATTAAAGCAGCCATAGCTAAAATACCGATGTTCACAAAACGACAAAGTATAGTTTGCTTCAAAACTATACTAAAATAGTCTTGGTGGTTATCCATATCTTAAAAGCGCATGGAATAAAGTTTCCCAGATTCGAAGTTCAAAAATAATAACCTGATACTTGACCTGAGTAGTTCGAAATTGTCTACTTTTATATTTGATTCCCTAGTTTAGTTTATGAACGCCAAATGTCGAATTTTCTTATCAGCTACAAAGTTACTTAAGGAATTTTTTTTTGGGATCATTTTAGTAGGAGTATTCAGTTTGAAATGAATATTTCTAACAAGTGTAGGAAATAATTAATTAAAAAATAAACATGAAAAAACTTGTTTTAATTGTAAGTTCTTGATCATATTTCTTACATATAAGAATCCACCAAAGCAGACTTTATATTTCCGCTTTCGTCACATTTGACACACAAACATAAAACTCCATCACAATCTTTTTAGCATGAATATTAGATGTATATAATGTTACTTATTTCATGAGTCCAAATTCCTATGTATGATAAAGCTATAATAATGTGCTCTTATTGGCTTTATGTTGATTACGTGGACATAAGCAAAATTATACTACAGTGATTTTTTTAATCAACTTAGTTGATGTTATATTGCAGGATAAAAAATTGTTGGAAACTCTAGTTGAAAATCGCAAAAGATCAGTTGCCTATGCTGGCGCTTTTCTTCTGAAAGAAGAGCCAGTTACTGATCACAAATCTAGTACTGAATCAGAAAAGAGCCTTACGGGAAAAGAACTCTTCTCCCGATTACATGAAGTTGGTACTTTGGCACAGGTGATTGTGATGCTGATGACATCTATTATATGAACTATTAAATTTATTCTCAAATCAATATATTTTTTCTGCTTTGTTCTCCATGTCAAGATAAGTAGCATAAATGGTGATCAAGTTGTGCTCATTGGTCATCGTCGGTTGAAAATCACCGAGATGGTACGCTTTACCTTTTTTCTTCTTTCTGCGAGTGTGCACATGTGGAAACAAAACTAGCGTATTAAACTTCCGTTCAAACAATAATTCTGCAGGTTGAGGAAGATCCTCTCACTGTAAAAGTCGATCATTTGAAGGCATGTTAGTTTTTTCTTCATTTTGGAGTGCAAATTCGATAACTTAGTATCTTTCGTATTATCTCCATAACTAATTAGAAAATTGGCTTACAGTGTGTGTGGCTATTTTGTAGGATAAGCCTTATGATAAAGATGATGATCTTCTAAAAGCCACTTCATCTGAAGTTATATCAACATTGAGAGATGTTCTTAAGACAAATCCCTTGTGGAAAGATCATGTTCAAACCTATACACAGGTATGTTTACCACAATTTTTGGTGAAATGCCATTTCATTTTTTCACTCTTTTTTATTGTTAAGTTTTAGTTTCATTTTATTTGTCATTATTTTATCGTATGTGTGTGTATAAACATACTATTTATTAAAAGAAACTAAGTAAATGTGTTTTCAAATTCCTTAATCATCTTTGCACCTGTTATTTCAACGGTTTCGCATCATTGCAAACATAATCCCCCAGTCACTTTTATCTTTTCACTTATAAGTTCGCCAGCATTGACATACGTATACATGTCGTTTCGCTCGTATGTTAAGTATATTTGTGAATAGATTTATTTCTGTATTTTGATAATGTTCGATTGTGCTTAGCTGTATCGTGATTACCTCACAAACACGTATCTACACACATGTATAAAAGCAACTAATGAGACCCCAAAAAAAAAAAACAAATTGACATTGACACAACATATCTTGACCGTTGGATCTTGTTTTGTTACACATTTGAGATGGAAATCAGAGGGGCATCTGACAACTGAGATTAATTGTGTCAAATATTGTGCTTTTTGTATCTCAGTAGACTTTCCATGCGAGTGGGTGAGAGAGGGTTCGAGATCCCTTCATAAATCCTCCAAGAATTACCCTATTTGATTAACATATCTAAACGTTAAAAAACGAACCAATTTTTTTAATGTATAATCTTACTATAATCAAGATCATCTATGCAAAATTCGAAGACAGTCCCATCTTTTTTAACTTGTTCAAAATTTTATTCATTATAACATTGAAAATATTTATTTTTGACGTCAATTTGAAACATGGTTTTGAATAGGTTAGAAGTTTCAAAAAAATAAAAAAAAAAAATAAAAAGAAGAAGAGGAAGAAGAAGAAGCAAAGACGATCTTTAAGTAATGAGATTATATCTACAAAGTGTTGTTTAGTTTTGGAACTTTCTGGGACAAGAAGACAAAAGGGTATTTTTGGGGATAAATAAGAGGGATGTAGTCCTCCCCACGTATGTGTATTTTATCCCCCCCCCCCCCCCCCCACACACACAATATATATATATGCGCGTGCGCTTGCATGTGTGTCTCACTTGACTCTTTGCGCGTGCCCGTATGTTATAATTTGAACAGAATCTGATCTCCTATTTACTAAATTACTGTATGAAACCAAGATCATGAACCCCTTATTGTTTTGTACAGTAGTTATCACAAGAAACTCTTTTATTAGATCACACAAATATTTGTCCTCCTGGATGCTCATACTTTGTACAACAAAACTATAAATATGATATGGTTTGCTTGTTTTTGCCCCCCACACAATATGTGTGTGTGTGTGTGTGTATGTATATGTGTGTGTGTGTGTGTGTATGCGCGTGCACTTGCATGTGTGTCTCACTTGACTCTTTGCGCGTCCCCGTGTGTTATAATTTGAACAGAATCTGATCTCTTATTTACTAAATTACTGTATGAAACCAAGATCATGAACCCCTTATTGATTTGTACAGTGGTTATCATAAGAAACTCTTCCTTTTATTAGATCACACAAACATTTGTCCTCCTGGATGCTCATATTTTGTAACAAAACTATAAATATGATATGGTTTGCTTGTTTTTGCTTTCCAGCATATGGGTGACTTCAATTATCCAAGGATAGCAGATTTTGGAGCTGCCATAAGTGGGGCAAACAAGTTGTTATGTCAGGAAGTGCTTGAAGAACTTGACGTGAGTAACTTTTTCATCATATATTTGCCTAATTTCTGTTACGTTGTTAGATTCATCAAACTGTACAAATGATTAATTACTCACAGATGGTCTTAGAATGAACTGTATTGTTATTCAATTATGCTGCGGTTGTTATGAGCACATCGGGTTTATGTTTGTTATGGAGCCATAATCTTTTAAGTCCAATTTTTCATTGTACTTTGTATCAAATTTCTATAACTAAAATAGCTTAATGAAGTGATTTTTGATGGTCCATGGCTTATTTGGATCATCGTTTTCTTTCTTTCTTTTTGCTCTCTAGTATGAATATCTGATCAATATAACATAGAGCTGCATGGATCACAAACAAATGCACAGGTACATTGGTGCACTTAAAATCTCACTTTAGATACATATGACTAAATGCACACTTTGTGTAATGTACTTGTTGCTCTAATATCCCAGTCGACATGTTAGCATCTGCTGGTTATTGCATTTCTGATTATTATTCATTGAACCTTAACTATGCATCAAATATCTATTTAGGTACTCAAACGTCTGAAATTAACTCTTGAACTAGTGAAAAAAGAGATGGAATTAACTAAACTACAGGTGACTTTAATATCTTTAGTTTTGTTATTTGCAGTTCAATTCTCTCATGCTGCTTTAATTCATATATTATTTTTTGTATATCATAGGAAACAATTGCGAAAGCTATTGAAGAGAAAGTGAGTGGTGAGCATAGACGTTTTTTCTTAAATGAGCAGCTCAAAGCTATAAAAAAGGTACTTGTACACAAATTTATCATAGAAATTAATCCATGCTTAACCTTATGCTATTACAATGACTTGATTCTACATTACACAGGAGCTTGGCATAACTGCAGATGACAAAACAGCACTCTCTGGTTGGTCATAGATCATTTTAACCTTTTTTTAACCATGTTCATCCGCGTATGCTTAAGTAACCAATTTACATGGATATTACAGCTTACTTATCATTTTTCTTCTTGCAGCAAAATTTATGGAAAGATTTGAACCAAATAAAGAGAAGTGCCCTGCTCATATTCGCCAAGTTATAGAGGAAGAGCTTACAAAGCTGCAGTTATTGGAACCCAGTTCCAGTGAATTTAATGTAACCCGCAATTACCTTGATTGGCTTACTGTACTACCTTGGGGAAACTATAGGTTAAATTTCTGCACATTTTTATAGTATATTTTGTATGTTTGATTTACCTTTATAAATATAAATAAATGCTCTATACCTCTATGCCTTCACCATTGAATAAATGTTGTTGATTCTATTGATTTTATCTATCCATCAAGTTATAGAATTTGAGCAAACATCTTTTGTTTTGTGGGAAATTCTCGTTGACACAATTGGTGACACAGTGAGTTTCAACCATTGGATTGCTCCCTGATTTCAATTTCAAATGTGAACACAATGGGATCCAACGGTCAAAGATCCATTGTGTCACATTTTGTGTTTTATCTTTTTTTTTTTTTTGATTTGAAATGGTACTTTATATACAACAAATCATTGTGACAACATATCACATGTCAATAAACGTTCGAATCACGCTACGCAAGTTTTGAATTTGTGACTTCTCGCACCAAAGCCAAATCACTTAACCACTGGGACAATGGTGCTTGTCTTGTGTTCTATCTTATGTCCAAATAGCTGCTCCCTTCATTTATAATGTCTTTTATTTTGGGAAAGCCAAGGATGCTTTAGTATATTTTCATTATTTCAATTGTCAACTGTCAACTGTACCATGGTCTTCGTCTTCTAAACCAAACAATACTCTGTATCTTGCTGCATCATGGACCAGTTATTTAACATACAACTACTGGTTTGCCTTTCTGTTCATTCTTTTGTTTATTTCTGCCAATTGCAGTGCAGAAAATTTCGATGTCCTTCACGCTCAAAAGATTTTGGATGAGGATCATTATGGACTAGCTGATGTAAAAGAGAGGATATTAGAATTTATAGCAGTTGGAAAATTAAGAGGGACCTCTCATGGTTAGTACTCTTATGCAATGCTATTGATTTTACATATTGTATTGTTTGTTTTTTTGCACGAGAATGGATTTGCTTAAAAAAAATTCTTTCACTACAGCCATTTATGTGGGTTATATTCACCATTATCCAAATTAACATTGCTTATATTTTCCGTTTTCCCATTATATGTTCATGGAATGACAATTAAGTATACTAATTTTCATATTACTTTTTCAAGAATATGTGGTTTATTGACCTTCCCTTATATCTCTTATAACATATTATTAGTATCGATCTCTTGGTATCTCTTTTATTGTTTCTCAAATGTTGAATATAAGAAATCAACACACATTAGCTTTTATTTGAATTAAAATAAACAAGCTAACAGTATACTCTGTGTGGTAAGTGATTATATTTATTTTTCAAAGGAAAATGATAAAAGAATCATCATTTTTCTAAAGGAAAATGATAAATGATGAATGTCCTTGAAATTAATTATTCTAAAGTGATGTCCTAGAAAGTTATTACCCTGAATTATGAAGCCCTTTTAAGTGAAAATTCCACACACGCTCACTCGCGCACACACTCTATTTCAAGGGTAGTTTATCCTAATTGGTTCTGCTTGCTGTCTCAAAATAAATGACATAAGATGGTCACTGCAACGCTGCAACGCTTTGCTACTAAAGTTTTCCTGGGTATACAAACATGATATGACGTAGGGTAATATATAGATATATTAAATAACCAAACTTATGAGAGTACAAATATTGATAATTCAAGACTTGCGGACTTAGCAAACTATAGGTTAGCAGGCAACTTTATACCCCTCCTATTGTTAATGAAAGAAATACTAAGTTTTAATTTGAACTTATTGCAGGAAAAATTATATGTCTATCTGGACCTCCTGGAGTTGGTAAAACTAGCATTGGCCGTTCCATAGCACGTGCGTTAAATCGCAAGTTTTACAGGTTTTCCGTAGGAGGTTTAACTGATGTAGCTGAGATCAAGGTAAACCATCTATAATAAGCTAGTCCATTTTGAGCACTAAATATCACTTTTACGGAGTTTTACCTGCATATTAACCTTTTGATTTGTATGAGTGAAAATCAATTATGAATTGCTCTAAAATCAGGGTCATCGTCGCACGTATGTTGGTGCAATGCCAGGAAAGATGGTGCAGTGCCTAAAAAATGTTGGAACCGCAAATCCGCTAGTTCTAATTGATGAAATAGACAAGGTATTGTTATCTTTCTTTTCTCATTTTGGACACAACTTATCATAGAGAAAGTTGCGCCAATTTATACATTTTCATTGTTCTTTGTTGTGGGACAGCTAGGGAGAAGCCATGCAGGTGACCCAGCTAGTGCAATGTTGGAATTATTAGACCCTGAGCAAAATGCAAATTTCCTTGACCACTATCTTGATGTACCCATTGATTTATCAAAGGTGAGCTATATAATTTTTAAAAACATTACAATGTTGTATTAAGGTACTTTTGCTATGAGTGCTTTATTCAATGCTTTGTTCGTTCCGAAATTTTATCTAGCTTGAACCTCTGGTGAAAGATTTATGTCGTCATTTATTAGTTATGCTTTTTCACTTTTCATGAAGTTGCTTTATCAAATTTTTAACCTTATTTATATTCAAATAGCAATCTGTTTTGATCTGTGTTAGAATTAATGATGTTAATTTTCCCATCATCATGCAGGTTCTATTTGTTTGTACTGCAAACGTAATTGATGATATACCAAAACCACTGTTGGATAGAATGGAGGTTATTCCTATTGCTGGTTATATTACTGATGAGAAAATGCATATTGCAAGGGACTATCTTGAGAAGTCAACTCGCAAAGAATGTGGGATTGATTTGGAGCAAGTACGTGTCGATTAGAAGTTTCAAATTTCATGCATTATGCTTATTAACTTTACAACTGATGGCTCTTCCTTTGTTCAAAATTTAAGGGTCTGTTTGGTTTGAAAACGAGTTTTGCATTTTGCGTTTTCACCCATATATTTCACAATGCACAGAAGATTGAAAGGGTGGAAAACGGTCAATTAAGAAAATGGTTTTAACATATAAAATGAAAAACAACCCTTTTTCCTCTTTTTAGATAATACCAGAAAGTATCTTCTTCCATTCTCTCATTTTGTTTGTTGTAATGATTGGGATTTATACTTCTTTCTTCCTCTCTCATGTCTTTGAAGTACATATCGAAAATGCTAAACTCAAAACATGTTTTGAAGCCAAATGAACCCTAAACTTATATGGTTAAAACCGACTATTTTACCTAACACGAAAATATTTCAATTAACGTTTACTACTTCGAACTTTTTTAACTAATTTTTAATGAAGATGGTCTGAATAGCTATTTAGTAATTGAATCATCTTTCAGTATGCGTGTGTGTAAGGACCCATTACACCCCCTCTTTCACTACTCCCCATTCTGCACCCCTATGGTTTTTGGTGCTACACTATTCAAAACGAAACAAAACTTTGGGGTGTTTGATCTACATTCTATGGTATGAACATCATATCCATGATAAACGAGACCATTTCAAAACTTCAAAAATGTTTTAAAAATATTAAATCAATATAAACCGTTAAAACAGCGTCGATTCGAAATGTTATTTTGAATATGTTGGAACAATTCGAATAAGCCAAAAGTGTGTGATCTTGAGGAATGTATGGACATATCCACAAATTTTCCTTTGATTTTGAGTTGCGTAACTCGAAAAATAGTAATAGTAGGGGTGTAGATGGGGTGTGGCGAAGAGGGGTGTAGCGATATCTTTACATGTGTTAGGCTTGTGTTATAAGCTTTTGATTTATGTGTATACCATCCGCTCTATCCATATCTAGGTACTGAGCTTGGTACACAACTTTTGTTGTTTACATATCACATGTGGATCAGCGGTTTTCTTATAGTTGGCAGTGCTGCATATGCGCAATTTTTATAGTAAGAGACTGCAATCCAACTACTTGATACAATGACCTATTGGATCGTGTCCTTAGGCACCAAGATGCATTATCCATATTGGATTCCCAAATTTTGTTAATAGAAGGCTGAACATGTGGAATTAAAAAGTTTCAGATGGATGTTCAAAAGGAATTTCGTTTTGTGAACCTGTGAACATTGCTATCACACAAATAGAAACCTTATGGATGTCCCAATCTTCTTGTTGAATGAATGGCTTCTCAGTTAATAAATAACTATGGAAAAGAGGTAGAATTAACAAACTGCATAAAATAGGATAAATCAGGAACATGTAAATTTCGTTCTAGTTTTTATAAAAATAAAACTGAAGATTCCACTCACTGTAAGAATAATAGCAAGTAAGAATGAAGATGGTACCTTATTCCTTAGTGGCCATATGGCTTATCATAGGGTGCTATGATAAGCCCACACAATTCGCCAATAAATTTTGAGATGATTGAGGGCTAGCTTCTGTTCAAACTCTTAAGCCACCCAAATTAGTTTATTGTCTTGCTGTGTTTTGTCTGCACTTGGGATTTTTAATTTGATGTTGCATGGTGCTTTTTTGAAATTTCATATTCGACGTTCCTGGACTGCTTTTACTCTGACGTAGTTAATTACCAGCCCAGCCCAGCCGTATCAGAAGTTTTTTTATTGATACTGTTATTTTTACCATTAGGTACAAGTGACGGATGCTGCCCTTCATGAGCTAATCCAGAACTATTGCCGGGAATCAGGTGTTCGAAATCTCCAGAAACAAATTGAGAAAATATATCGCAAGGTTTGATTTAGTTATTTATAAATTTCTAACTTTTTGCTTTTTTGCTGGTATGGTGGCATTGTCGATATGTGGTTTCAGTTTAGTTTATCATATTGCATATATTCCTCTTGAAAACGCCAGATTATTGTGCTGAATGCTTCTATCTATTAAATATTAACTATGAAATTATATTCTGCCACAATGAATAGTTACTTTCCTTTTGTCTTAGTCTCTGGAATATAATTGATACATTCTTCTTAATTGCTGATACTCGTCGTTTCCCCCTCATTTTAGCTGAATTAGAAGACATTACATTGTTGAATCAAATTACATTGTCTTGTGTGTAAATTTTATATTCAAATGTTCTCCAGAGGAATCTTTATTTTTCATGTTTTACATTCTTCTAACAATTGATCCTTCCTTGCGGTATTTAGCCTCTTGCTATCTTTATCGTAAGAGAAATAAAATTGTTTGTGTTTTGAAACTTGATTAGTCATTACCAAGTTCAATAAAGTTGGTTTTCAAGTACAATCCACTTTAATAGATAAGTTATGGAGAATGATGATGAAACAAAAGCTTTCAAATTTTCTTTTATTTCAGTCTTTGTTTCGGTATGTTCTAAATCTGATGATAAATTTCAAAATTTGGTGTTAAACCACAACAGATAGCGCTTAAACTGGTGCGGTATTTAGCCTCTTGCTATCTTTATTTTAACAAATTTTGCGTATGAGAAATAAAATTGTTTGTGTTTTGAAACTTGATTAGTCATTACCAAGTTCAATAAAGTTGGTTTTCAAGTACAATCCACTTTAATAGATAAGTTATGGAGAATGATGATGAAACAAAAGCTTTCAAATTTTCTTTTATTTCAGTCTTTGTTTCGGTATGTTCTAAATCTGATGATAAATTTCAAAATTTGGTGTTAAACCACAACAGATAGCGCTTAAACTGGTGCGCCAAGGAGTTTCAAGCGAACAGTGCTCAGGTGTTGATGTCGAACAAACACCCAAAAATTCTATTGATTCTTCCGGTGATTCTTCTAGCGAATCAGATGGTCAGTTGGAAAATAAATTTGAGGATGACCAGGCTAACAAATTAGTAATTGAAACAGACAAGTCTATCAACGAAAATGATCTCAGCAAGTCAATATCAGAAAATAGTGCAGTGTCACAGGAAGAGATCAAACCGAAGGTATATATTTCATGGACAAACAAAATTGCAGTTTATATTGAGTTCAAACATTTAAGTTCCATGTATAACGGTGCTTAGCATATGAGCTTTTAGGATGTTTAGCAACTATTGAGTTACACTTATATCGAATATTACTCCGGTGTTACATGATTCTCCTGTTGGTGATGAATTAGTAAGTTCAGAAACATCTATATACAGATGGAGTTTTGTGAATACGTAATATTATTACCATTAGTAAACAGACAGCGTACTCAAAGCTAGCCCTAAAGTCCTACGTATCACAAGGGCACGTTTTTATCATGTATGTAACACTGAAGACCCACAAGAATAAAATAAAAAATCTTGTAATAGTTTCGAACTGACATGGGCACTTGACCCAAACTTAGATAATTTGAATGCTAATTGCAACACCTTATCACTAAGCACTGCAATACATCTTTAAATAGGCCAATTCCAGTTTGGAGAATAACAAAGAAGATACAAAGAAATTGCAAGTCGAAAAGGTCACAGTTGACGAGTCAAACTTAACCGACTACGTGGGAAAGCCAGTTTTCCATTCAGATCGTATATATGATCAAACCCCTATTGGAGTTGTAATGGGTTTAGCTTGGACTTCTATGGGTGGGTCCACATTGTATATAGAAACAACTGAAGTGGAGCAAGGAGATGGAAAAGGTGCACTTGTACTGACCGGTCAACTAGGAGACGTTATGAAGGAAAGTGCCCAGATAGCTCATACAGTAGCAAGATCGATTCTACTCGAAAAAGACCCTAAAAATAACTTCTTTGCAAACACCAAGCTTCACTTGCATGTGCCAGCTGGTGCCACTCCTAAGGATGGGCCAAGTGCTGGCTGCACGATGATCACATCTATGATGTCTCTTGCCTTGAAAAAACCTGTAAAGAAGGATATTGCTATGACCGGCGAAGTTACTTTGACCGGTAAAGTTTTACCAATTGGTGGGGTAAGTACTGCATTCTCTTTGTAGTTATAAAAATAGATGTTATCAATTGTTTTTAATGATTTTTGTGACATTTCACAGTATCAATTTGGTATCAATTTGACTAAAAGCAACTGAACATTGCTAAACATACTATTTCTATGGTCGGTAGTTCTCAAGAGAGAACCCACTTATGGGGTCCACATCCATGTGGATCCCACATGACATATTCTCTTTTTGTTAGTAAAATTAATAACTTAAAATTGGTTATTTAACATTTTGAAGAACAAAACCTTTTTCTCATTTTCTAAAGGCAAAATCATTTCAAAAAGAAATTTTCTTTTCCATTTTTGCCCTTGTTAGTTCTTCCTGCTTTATATCAGCAACCTTATATATGTGCGTAAAATTTAAGTCTACCAATAGGAGACATTCAGATTGGTTGGGATCAGATTCTATCAATAAGTTCTCACAGATTGGAAATCATATTCATTTGTTAGGGTATATGATTAACATTGTTAATTAGGGTTTGCTTGATATCTAGTGATCAATTGCACAAAATTTAATTGATTTATTGGTTTGCGTGTTGATCAAGGTTAATGTTTAAATGGGTTCAACATCCTATGGTTATATCTTACCGTAGTTTAAGTTTAACATTTTCCTCTCATGCCAATTGTTTTAGGCCTGTTTCAGAGTTGGGTTAGAGCGTGGTTAGGATTCATTGGAGCTTTGATGGAAATTTTGTACAAAGGTGGAAGTATGATATGAAACTGAGGAAGAAATAGCAGTTTGTAGTTAAATTGGTAATAAAGAGTATATCAGTCCACAAAATATAAAGTTGATTTAGCACCAAATAAGTTTAACTCGACTTGGATAAAATTGAATATGCTATTGTGCTCTTAGACTACATTAGCCTATAGTCTATGGATGTAGATTAGACTGCCTGTTTTCATGGATGAAGACTTATGTTAGGGTACTGATTTTTTTTTAGCAAGTGTCGGTCTAATCTTTGAGGGAAATTGAACTTTATTTCTGAACAGGTTAAGGAGAAAACAATTGCGGCAAGGAGAAGTGAGGTGAAGACATTAATATTTCCTTCAGCAAATAAACGGGACTTTGATGAGCTGGCTGACAACATCAAGGAAGGACTCGAAGTTCATTTTGTTGATGATTACAGTCAAATATATGAGTTGGCTTTCGAACACCCAGATGAAGTACAATGCTAAATTGCATAGCAGTGCCTGTATTAATTACATCGCTTGTACTTAATATTCATTATCATTTTAATTCTTCTGTTTAATAATTTCGGCTTCCAAATTTTGTAGCTTCTGTTGAGCCATATAGTTACCTGTTGTAGAGTAAGTTATCATATGTACGGATTAATTTCTGCATTGGTTGTAATGAACTATACAAAGAACTCACTCAAGCATTAATTAGTGTTTCATCGCAAAAGAAAAATTGCTATTGAATTTGCTTTGTTCTTAATGATTATTTGTTAGAATTTGAAATTGTGAATTGTACAACCATATGTGCTATATGCCGTGGGAATTTTTTTTTTTTTAAAAAGATTTGACCTAGGAAACTACTTGCGTGGCATTGTTTATTTTGCAAGTGCTGAACAACATCGTAACATTCTGGTGTTTTTATATACCTATATGCACACGGATTTGTATAATGATGAAAGGTGAGAGATTTGAGGTGTATATTAATCTGAATGCGTATTCCCATCATTAGGCCTGGCCCGATTGATTTGGTTGTTCCAGATCAATTGTTTTCAAGCAAAAGATAAAGCAGGAAAAATATTTACAAATCGAACGGACCGTCCCATTCCAAGCCAATGCTAAGAACCACTCAGACATAAGGCCAATTGAAATAGATACATACTGTAACTTTATATTTATCTAAACTCAAGAACGGTTGCCCCTTCCCTTTCATTGCTCTAAAAGGTTGGCTAGCTTGCCCTAGGGCCGGGTTTGTCCATCATTGATTCGTTTTGTAGTTTAGATAACCAAATAAATGCAAACTAAGTCAGCCATTCAATGTCTTTTAGATGACAGTAAATGCAATACATCAATGCAAGATGCGTATGAAACTCTATCCATGAATCCCAAACGCAAACGCTAACACCCATTAATGCTATGCATAACATGCTAGGAACGTACGTCCTACCACCATTAAAAATATTTTCAAAATTTACAATTCGTTTGGTTCCAAGTTGATTGGGTTTGAAAACAGGTTTTGTCTTTATGATATGTACATCAATTAAGATTTTAAACATAATGATCTTTAGTACTAATTTATGATAAATTTTTGTTTATCATGCAGCTAAATTAAGAACTTGCCAAATGTTTAACTCGTATATTCATCAAAACAATGATAAATTGTAGAAAAAGCACGATAAAATAATGTAAATGTAAAGTAACGAAAACATACACAATGAATTTTTGTATTAGTTCAAATCTGTAATCCGACATCCAATCCTATAGCATTCCTCTATAGATTATATTAGGGGTGGGCGTGGGTCGGTTTGGTGCGGTTTAAAGCTCAAACCGCTTCTGCACCGCATCAAACGGTTAATCAAAAATATAAACCATTATACGAACCATTTAAACGGTTTGATTTAATTTAACACGGTCCAATTTTGATCTGCTTCGGTTTGAACCCATATTAAATACGAAATAAGAGAATTACTTCCATCAACAATCAATTTACGAAGGCAACTGTTGAAACGTTTATACTTAAAGGTTAAAACACACAATGTCATACAGAAGTGAAAGATTGGTTCTTAATTGAATATTTCAATTTGACATTTAGCTATAAGTGAGATTTTTTCAGTAGATTAACCAATCATCAACGTTAATCAATGCATAATCATTAGCAAAAGAACTAGAATAAGATTATAATTAGCATTTATCCAAAACATGAGATGAAAAATATCATACTAAAACTATAACTTCTTTCTTTATGACAACGATTGTTATTGATACAAGTTGAAAATAGAATATACATGTTAGAATATAAAATAAGATTGCTTATATTTTTATCATAAGATTACTAGTGTAAATATTCGGTTCAGTTCGGTTTAATATAGTCGGCTCAATAATCCAAACCGCAACCGAACCATATCGATGCGGGTTGGTCCGGTTTAGGGTGTTTCATTGATTAGAAGATTCGGTGCAGGTTTTCGCACCGTTTTTACGGTCTGGTGCAAACGGTTTCCGTATAACAGTACGGTTTATGCCCACCCTTAGATTATACTACTAATCAACATTGTTTTTAACCATAAGAATAAGTTTACATCCAGTGTCCTCCTAGGACACACACATTTAGACAATGACAACTTTCGACTATGATTCATACCTTTAAACCACAATAGCTTTCGAGTGAGACTTTCCAATGAATTCAGACACTCAATCACTTATATATGCATTAGTGTTAGTCTCATTAAGACTCAATCGTACATCCCTCAAGTGTTATCCTTACCAACACTTAATCACAACCCCCTCAGTTGCAGTCTACCAATGCTCAATGACTTACAACTTTTACTTAGAGCAGCTTCAATCACAATTGTCCACAAACTTCCACAACAATACGATGAGTTTATGTTCTTTGAGGAGTAGGATAAAGAGAGATCAAATATAGTTTTACAAATTGAAGTGCATGATCTTTGCATTGTGCTGGAACTCCATGAATAAATTAGAGTTAAAAGAGTAATGAATTTGCAATGTAGAGAACTTGATTCAGTATTAAGAGCAATGGACCACCATGAATCAAGATGAGTATTTAAAGAACAAACCCATTTTTTTCTTCTTCTCTCATATGATTTCTCCATTTCCCATGAATAAAAAAATAGATGGCCTTATATATTGGTGAAGAGATACGACCATTTGTGGAAAGGCATCCCCATTGGATTTAAATTAAAATTCAAAAGGTTGCAACTATCTAATTTATATCGAATGACATGCTTCTATATATCGATAGATGCATATATGTCGATATATGGAGTATATGTCGATACATATTTAATTAAAGTGTTTATTTACATCGAAACTTATTTGAAAAATAAATATAATAACTCAGAAAAATCTAGAAAAATATCATTATCATTTTGGAAGATAATTCAGGGTTATGGAATTCCCAACCATACTTAGGCGAAATGAAACTTAAGACCACTAATATAATGGGGGTGAACAGTGTAACTATTTCAAAAATTAACTTGAAAATCTACAAGTTATCTACTTGAACGAGTAATAAAATTAGAAGCACATGTAGATAATCAAATAGTAAATACAAAGTAAAGTAAAAGATACCGGGATTTTTATACCACTTCACATATCCAATCCTACGTCCATTTCGGTACTAATCGTACAAAATTTCACCACTACTTCCTTGATTTGTAGGGATGTTAAGACAAAATTTACAATCTTACAATTCCTTGGGTGGTAAGATCCACATTTCATCTTGATTTTCCATGGGTTGCAAGAACATAATATCTCTTGACTTTCAACTGATGACAATGACACTTTTTCTTTTCAACAATAAAGCGAAACAAGTAGTTGTATCTTCAATATAAAATATTGTAGTTTTGGTACAATGAAACTATAGACATCCAATAGCAATATATCTTTAAAATCGATAAGGAATAGGATGAGATCAGAGAGAAAATGATTGAGAATTCAAGTACGAACTCTTTAATCTTTTATGAGTTGTAAATCCTTGAAGAATAAGAATGAATGAGTTTGGATTTGCAAAAAGAGTGGAAGTATATTAAGGAGTTTTTCTCATGAAAATATATGAATGTAAGAGAGAGAGAGATTCAAGAAATCAGCCGTTAAATTTCGTTTTCCACACCTCCTTAAATATATGATAAAATGATGTGTCCATTGGTTTCATTTGAACTTCAAAAAACAAAATAACTGTCACCATGTTTATATAGTCCTAATGGGTACGTCGACATACCCAATTTATTTTTGACTTTCTTTTTCTAAAATTCAAATAGAGACTTCCACGCTTTAAAACCCAAAATGTATGTTTATATGAAGATTTTGGAGATTAAATAAAGTTAAATGAAAGAAGAACTTTAAAGGATATTGCTATGGGGTCTTTAATAGAAATTCTAAGACTAATAGACTTACAGAAGACTTCTTATAACTTTGTCTTTGAAGTGCTTGCATTTCATTGGCCTTGAATCATACATGTCTTCCATTTGCTCGATATCATTCTTCGTATATATAACTCATTTGATTGTTTTTATTCACTGAGTATATTGTCTATGCATGAATGATATCTTCGTAATATATCTGAAAATTATGCACAACTTGGAGAAAAGTTTGCAGTAATAGTATATGGTTGTTGTTAGCAGAATCAATACTTAAAGTATTAACAATATCCTTTTTGATGATAACAATCATATAAAATATGAGAGATGAATTTTTTTTAAACTTTTGACCCTCCCCTAGCTCCATTCTCTCCCCCTAAATTTTTTTCACACTTCTTCTCCCCCTTAGTCATCAACCAAAATGGAAAGAAAAGTAAGTGTTAAAGATAACTAAACAAGAATACACACACACACACACACACACACACATATATAGTGTGTGTGTATAATGTTATATAATAACACTTGAAGAAAATTATGGAACATAATGGTACAACATTACATATACTGGATAAAGTATACAATAAGGTAAACACAGTTGGCATATGCCCGAACAAGTTGAACCAAGTATTATCAACTGTCGCATGCAACATTGATATGCATACTCTAGATATTGAATTGATATACCCCTTTGGGTTAGCTAAACCCTAGATTGTGCATCTAACTCCGTCTTTAGACATTTTCGATGATGAAGTCACGTTCAACATCTCAATACACAAGCCTTCATCACTCGAACGGATCTTGAATCTCTCTAGGTTGCAGCATCTCGAATAGTCCGTGAACCTCTACAAGGATCCCAGCACAAGTCATTCGATGAATGCTAACTTTATCCTCTTTCTTAGAATCAACCTCGAGATAGGCATCACAATACGATAATATCGTTTAAAATGTTAACGCTTACCTCTCCCTTGGACTTAACGTTAAGACAAATAGTTCAACTCTATAATATTTCACTCCACAACCACTTTCAAAACATTGAACTCATATATCGGTTTTGAAGTGGTTTTAACCCCACAACCGCTTCCAAAACATAAATAGTTCAACACTCATTCAATCCCGAATTCTTCAAAACTAAATCGATGAATTTTTGGTTAACTCAATTCCTATTATTTAAGAAGTAAATGAACGATATAATGGAGTCCTTCTTAGGGGATCTCCTATATATACATTCTTAAAGCAAGAGATAATTCGTACGAATGAATCCTCCCTTAGGGATCTCAAACTACATCAATACATGATGATTGCATATACTTTCAAAGTTAATTTGGTCAACTTCGATAGTCGACTAGTCGACTATCAAGTACGAAATAGAAACGATCGTATATGGAAAGTCCTGTATACTTATCACGTTTTCGACTTTCTCAATTTTACCATCCCTTAGTCAAGATCGAAGTCGATAGGTTAGATCATCGTTGCTTCTAAACCTTCCTCAAACATTAGTCTTAACTCTCCTAGGTAGAATAAATCTACTTTCCATAAGCAAGTAAACATACAAAGCACGATTAAATCACACAAAGCACAATTAAATCTCATAAAACACGATTAAATCACACAAGCGACTTCTAATCCTCTTTTTATTCAGTTATTCCTTTTTTTAATTAAAACTTCCTTGAAATGCTTGTATATATAATACCTTTACAAAAGATATATACATGTATACTACTAATTCATTATTCGTTTATACTCTTTTCAGTACTTGAAAATATATTCATATTCGTATCCCAAATGGTATAATCTTAAACAAGATTTCACATTTAAAAAATTATAATTAAATGGATTAAAAACAAATGTTATTAAAACATTGTTACTATAAACCTAAACTATTTCACTTATAGTTACGTTTAAAACATTCTTTTAAAGATCTAAATATATTATTAAGTATAATCATAAAGGGTTAAAAATAAATATTGCTTAAACATTGTTTACTATAAAACCAATTTATACTTGGCATTATCTTTACAAACATTCGCTTTGAAAATCTAAGTATACCTACACTTATTAAACAAGGTAATACACTTTTAATTAACTTTACAAATCCATTATAACATAAGGTATTATAATTCAAAACTTCTTTTCTTTTATAAAGTACTCGCTAACTTTTCCAAAACTTATATACATATATGAAAAATACTAATTTATTTGTCAAAAAAATATATTTAATGAAATTTTGAAAATTTAAAAGTTGTATATTACATAAGCTTTTTAATACTTTAATAAAATAATTAACTAATTTTCTAGAAACTATATATACTTAAAATATACTTTAAAATACTTATAATCATGTTTAAACATTTATTTAAAATATTATTTAAAAATAATTATTTTATAATATATTTAAAACTTCAAACAGTATATTTTCTTTTTAATCAAAATAAATCTTTTGCTTCAATAATTCACAATTAATTATTAGAAATATATTTAAATTCCAAACCAGTTTTAAAATTCTCTAACATAAGTTAGAAAACATCCGTAAAAGGACTAAAGGAAAATGCTTAAATTAAAAGCCATTTTTAAACAATCAAAGTTCAAAACAGAAACTATAACAGAATGCTAAAAAGAGTTTAGAGATACTACATCTACTAAAAAATGGTATCATTCGGTGCTGTAAAAGGCATCGACTTGGGGCCGTTTTATATAGCAAAAAGTTGTATCATTTTTTGATATGTAAATTTTTTTTAGCATCCATAAAAATAACTTTCGATATTTAAACAATATACTCAATATACATCATAATAATGGAAAGAAACCCCTAGGGTTTACAAAATATTATAGAAAATGCCAAACACAAAGCATTTTCTAAGTGCTTCTATAACCATTAGGCACTATAAAACCATTCCAAACTAAAGTCCGATTCAAATCAAAGTCCAACCAAACCATATGTGATGTATGTCAAGGCTATGAAAGAAGTCATAGAAAATAATACAAGTACACAAACATATCAATTACATATGCCATTTTTTTTCCAAAGCAAAAATCATAAAAGATATTGCAATAGTATTTAGTCAAGCATGTACTATATTAAAAACAAGCATTATACACACTTCATATACATAAAATGGTGAGTTTTCTCACCCTTCAACATGTAAACAATTGCTCAAAGCCTCGACCTTTGCAACCACTTCCTACCTCAACCAAACAAAACACCAAAACTTCCTCCTTCCCTCCTCTTGCTCGCAGCCTAAGGCACATATAGCCTTATATGCTCACGGTCTAGACTTCTTAGGGCTAGAGTGCTCCAAATCTTCAAGCTTCTAGTTGCTAAAAGGTGTTGCTATGTTGTTATATGCCTTGTACTAGAGTTTGGTAATTTTTCGAGTTGTTTTGATTTACTTTGTGCGTTGGAATTTATGAAGAGAGAAGGATGAAGAGCTAGGTTATGTTTGCTAAAAATTTGTGAAATTGTTTTCAAGAGGTATAAGGTACTTTATATAAAAGCACAAGGGTAAGCTCACCTCCCCCATCCATTCCTAGCCAGCCACAGCCCTCACCCCCTATGTCCCCATCATAAGCCCAAACAAATATCTCCACTTTAAAGTATCTTCTACCACTCAAAATATCTCCACCTCACACCTTCTAGAAACTTTTAAGAGAATTAGTTAACCATATTAAATTAAAATATTTTTATTAGCTATTGATGATTTCATATGTTATTTAGACATATACAAAAAAGTTTGAACAACTTATATTGAATGAAAAGTTGTTTATTGATAAAATGATTTTCCATCACATTATTGATATTTCTTAAAAGTTTGTTTATAAACAAATTTCAAAGACAAGTTTCCTTCATTATTTATTAATTAAAAGGAGGTTAAAAAGGTTATTAAATCAATTTAATCATATTAAATGCAGGATTCAAATATTCAAATAATTCAGATATTTAAATACGAAGTGTTCGAAATTCTGGGTCATTACATTCTCACCCACTTAAAACAGTTCACTCCCGAAATTCTTACATGACAAATACATAAAAGAAAAAAGCATATATCAATACTTAACAATATTCAAAATGAACTAGCAAACAAAGCTCACAGTTCGCTCAGGTTCGAAAACTCTCTCATCGCACAAGGATGACAAATAATATACTAAGCATACATTACGCTCAAAAACTTTAGGTTATTACATGGTCGATTATTCATGCTACCTCAAACAAATCGAATAGTCATTCAATGAACTCTCCATAAGCCAACAGAACATAGTATGCATATATTTAAGCCTTTACGATGTACGTGGATCATCCGTATGCAATATACGATATGATCACTTGCTAGAACATAAATTTCACTTCCAAACTAGTATATAGCACTTGACCTCTCTAGTGCGGACTTGGATTAGGTTCCTTGATTAGAAACTTTTGTTTCCCTTACATAGCCGTGTACTATGATATATAACTTTGAGATCATATCAAGAATCTATTTCAAGTGTTTGTCGTCGAGAATCGAGTGAATTTTTTTTGTGCGGACCGATGTAAATCACCTAGAAATCATATACTCGAATCCTAGATCAAGAACAGTCAGGTGAATAAAATGATCTACTTCACGTATTTTATCCTACTGATTTCTTAACTTATGCTAATTACTTTTTATACCACATTCACTTATAAATATAGTATACATCATTTAATACTAAAATCATTTATGAAGCATTTCATAAAACATAACTCAAGTTTATAAACATTTTATAAAGATGTAACTTTATTTATAAAACATTCATAAAAACTTGCTTTAAATTATTACTCGTATAAATACTATTATATATCCTAAGAGTATATACAAAATATCAAACTCATTTTACTTTCTAAAATTTCGATAAAGGCCCAAAACAAATCAGGGTCTTATATTTGAGTTAACCTTTTGACTTTTTTAACTATCGAGGTTAGAAAAGTAGCTAGGAAGAATAGGACATTGGTATCCCAACTTAAAACTAGGCTCTACTTTCCTCACACGATCTTTAAGGTAAAGATGTTTATTAATCAGCCCAATAGCGTCGAATATTCTACTTAACAAGAATGTTCAACAAATTTAAAAGTTATGTTAACTTACTAACTTATCAATTAAAGTGTTATCTAAACTTATCTTTATATTTTCAAAAACACTCGGCTTCAAATTCTATAATGATTCAAAAATTTCTGACTGTCCAAAATCCCTAAAAAATCTGTTGCATTCTAACATATGAAAACTACCAAACTAACACATTACAATATGATAAACATACCACACTATCCTAATTCATATGATATATGCATCAATAAATTAACTTAACAAAGTTTCACTTATTTATTAGACACATTTTACTACAAAGGAAAAATAAGAAAAGGTTTCTTGATCATTTGGGTTATGCCACTACCATTGGGGATCCGTACATAACATACAAACAAATCTTTTTAATAGATAGCTCATTTCAAAATTAGTATTACCCAAAACAATCCTTATTAAACTACTCTATATTTTATTTAAAATTTCTTTAAAGAAAACTTTTAGAACTAAACACCGAATTTTATTCTAAATCATTTGACATAATAATATATACATATATCTTTTGTATATCAAATCATACTTTCGGGATTAAATCAAATCATTCTTAAGGTGGTATCAAATACTTCGTAAATATTACTAAATATCATGATATTTATTTATAAACCAGTCTCCTAAATATTTACTTTAAAATCTATAGAATATATCATATATATCGAGTAACACAAAAGTGATGTAGGATCGATTTCACCCTAGAGGGGGGTGAATAGGGTGATAGTGTTAATTATAAAAATTAATCGCGGAAGCTTATAAAATATTCAATTCAGATCACAGAATAGCAGCACAGATATCGCAGAATATAAATAACAGAAAAAACAGAACAACACAGAATTTATCCAGCTTCGGCAAAACCCTGCCTACGTGTTGCCCCCAAGGTTTCTACTAGAAATTAGATAGTCCCTCGCTTACACACGTAAACCCGCTATACCCGCTATTGACTAATCTAACTCTACGCTCAAAACCTTGCCACAATTCAACCACCGAGTTGCGAATTCTCAAGCTACGCCACGTAGCTTGTCCCCTAGTCACACGACTAGAAAAATAAACGGTTCAAAATTAAAAACAAATTTAAACAGAAAATCAAAAATAAAAACCCTAATTAAAAAACTAAAATAAGCTATAGCCTCTTTTAACAAACAAGGCCCCTTTTAAAACACTCCGGCCCAATTTTTTCTTTAACCCGAATCCCTTTTATTTTCTTTGTGATAATGTCGGCTTGTTCTTCCTTCTGAGATTAGGGCTTCGGCTCTTGTTTGTTCCTTTTCCTTTAATTAATTAGGGCTAGAATCGAAGATGCCGATATTATATTAATCGATCGAATTTGTGATTTTCGTCCTTTGCCCTGTCGATCGACTGCCTCCTTGTACCTTGCTTCGGCTACTTCGATTGATCGAGTTCGATTACAATTTTGGTGAGTACTTTATTCCTTTTTCTTTCTGATTGAATGCTTGAACTCGATAATAGATTGCCTGTGATGATTAGGGTTCTTATAGGATTTGATTTCCTAGAATTGCGTTCGTATATGTTGATTTGAATTTGTAAAATTCTTCATCTCTGGCCGCTTGATTATGCTTCGATTTTGTTTGGATGTTTGCGATGAATTCTGACCTGTTCATGTTACTTGAATAACACGGCTTTAAACTGTGACTTGTTCAATTTGCTTGACCAATACGCCATTGATCTTGACTTGGTTCGATTTGCTCCTGCCTTGACTTTGTTCGATAATATCTGATATCGTGAATTTTTACTGCTGGCTTCGGCTTGAGTCCATTGTGCTTGGCCTTGGTTATATTGATTTTGGCCCATATCTGTTCATCTGCACTTGTGTATATTTGGCTTCACTGTGAATTTGGTCTTCATGATGCATGCATTGCTGTTGTCATGATTGCTGTGGCACTGAACTTGCATTCATTCGAGTTGTATTCACATTTGTTGTTGTCAGTTTTCCTTATATCACTGAGTTACATTGAGTAGCTATCGTCTGCACTTGCACACTTTCATCATTGCTGCCTGATTTTGGTCTTCAATGCATTCCTGTAGCTCGCATTCATGTACTTGCTGTGCTTCATGTTGTATTCATGCAGCTTGTTCTCTATATTCACTTGAATGTTGCAGTCCATGTTCTTCACTGTTTACATTGTTTGCATTGTTGTTCTGCTTCATGTTTTTGTTCATGTTGGCACTAGTTGTTGAGTCTGTTGCATGAGTTACTTGCATTATGGCATTGTGTTCATTTGAGTTGTAGCAGTCATTTATCTGTTGTGCTTAGTTCATGTGTATGCTATACACTAAGCATTTCTTAGTTTGCATATCAACTTGTTGTAGTTTGCATATCAACTTGTTGCAGTTAATGGTTGCTGTGCACTTTTGTGCTTGCATTTTGATGCAGTCTTCATTAGCATGCTACTGATTGGTGTTTCATTTCTTGTGATATCCATGTTGCAACTGTTTTTGACATGTTAACTGCCCCGTGTTGAATCCAGTTTCAAAAACTCGGGTTTGACCTTGTGCTCGTGTCGTGATTTTAAATATATTGCACGTGAGTTGAACCCGGCTTTTCATTTGGGTTTGACCTGTGCTCACCTGTCCCTGTAGCATTATCAAGTGTATATCGGTGTGCACAGCCTTGTGGCATATACAGTGATACACTGTGTATGTCACAAGTTGTTCGTGTATGATGAATTCAAATTTAAATTATGACGAACAACCCAAATACTGAGGCAAATCATATTTTCAAAAATTATCTTTTATTTTTGAATTGCAAAAATATTTCTTTTTCAATTTTACTGCGTTAGTTTATATTTTTGCAGATTTCTCAAATGCTGGATTCAAACTGGAATGAAGTTGAAGATAAATATGAGTGCGAGTGATATGTAGTGAGGACATTTGTAAATGTGAAATGTGATGTAATTGTAATCAAAGTTGTATAGTTATAGTGAGAGCTTAAAATTGTACTATTCAAAGATGTAATAAATATTTGTTTGAATAAAATATTCGTTTGAATTCAAATTCCGTGTTATTTATTTTATTCAGCAAATATTTATTTAATCTGTGAAAAATAAAATAGTATATTATCAAATACATTTAAACGAATGTATATATGTTTATTATTATCAAACAAAAATCATATAAGCGCATATTCAACAATCTCCCCCTTTTGATGATAACAAACATATATTTAAGATTTTGAATATGTTAAATGTATTTGATCATTGATATGCTCTAATTGCTCCCCCTATTTAAATGCTTCCTCTCTACACAAAACTCCCCCTAATATATGCATACAAATAAAATATGCAAATGAGTCTAGATGCAAAATGGAAAATTATTTGACTTTTGCTTGATTTTATTTGACAAAATCTTAACTTTTCTCTCCCCCTTTTGTTATCAGCAAAAGAATAATAGTGTTAGAGAAAATAGAGATAAAGTAATCGATATCAATCCAACATTAAAACTCAATTGAATATAAATATTAAATTTCAATAAAAAGTCAAACAAAAATCATAAATATTTTGTTAGGCGCATATTCCACTTTTAGAATGATGGAAATGATGTCATCATATAAAACCATACAGTTGTGTCTATTTGTGGCATTTTTATATCAGGAATTTGAATATCTACTAACCATGCATAACCGTTAGGACTTTTAAATGAGATTAGTAGTATTCCAATTTTATTTAAAAAAAAAAACGAATTCAAGTATCTTCTAACCACGCATAACCGTGAGGAATTTTAAATGGGATTAGAATCAACTTGTTTATATAAAAAAAAATCAACTTTTGATATGCATTCCATACATGCATAACCACGAGGACTTTTAAATGAGCATGGAAGCACATAACAAATTCCAAGTAATTCACCCATGCATAACCGTGAGGACTTTTAAATGAGAGTGAATACTTTGGTATTTTTTTTTTCAAAAAAAATGTGAAAAATGAAAAACGAACGATTCCTGTTTAAAGTACCACATATCGACAAACTATATAGAATTTTGATGAGTGATGTTCGTTAGAAATATGATAGATATAGAGATGGTCATGGAATTTTTGCCAACAAACAGTTTTATAACTCTTGTTTAAATTTCTAAAGAAATTTATTAATTATACCGTCTCAAGTCATAATATTTGATCAATATTAACACTCATCACGTTTTCAATCACTATTTTTCTTTTCGATAAACATTAGGGAGTCAGATTAGTCAAAATAGTCATTTAAAATCAAATTCAAAAAATAATTATGAAATTAATTTTTCAAAATGACTAATCTGAAAATATGGTCAAAAATGATTTTCTCGAGGGGGTTTTATAAGAAAATTTTCTGCAATTTGAAAATTATTTGAAATGAAAAATATGCAGATATTTTTTTTGAAAAACGATGCAGTTACTAAATGTCTCAACAAAAAAAATCACGTTTCACTAGTAATTTTTCTATCAACTAGATTACCAGTGAAATCTGCATCTGAATTTCTTTTTCACTCAAAAAATTACCATCAATTGAATTTTATAGACCAAAACATGAAGTGTGCACCAAAAATTTCAAATTCAATTTTAACAACAATTTAAATGACATTCTTTTGAATCTGAATTGAAGCCGTGTAAATAATCGAAAACCGTGAATATAGAGTCAGCCGTATTATCACCAATTGTATTATCCAACAAAACACTATTTTTAATCCAAACTGATATGAAGTAATTTAAAGAATCTAGAGATTATTATAGTGTTTTTGGCATAAGAATATACTTGGCTAACTATGTTGAATAAGTCAGAAACAAAATCATAATCTTTTCATCAAATCAATATTGTTAATTCAGAATATGGTGCAGATTATCACATTTAATATATCGTACAAATAAATATACCTTTACTTATTTTACCTTTACGATATTTTTCGTCGTTGTCCATTGTGATTCTGTCACCTTTATACTAGGCTAAGGAACTTAGCTTTGTCGCCCGTTGTGTTTCTGGAACAGCCAAAATTCCAGAGTACACTATTGTCGTTCCTTAGCCTGTCACCACACCTACACGGGAAAAGATTTATGTGACCTATTTGTTTTTATAGGTCCATGATTGTTAGTGGCAGAAAATTTTGAAAAACAATTTTGTGTAGACCCAAAACTATTTATAATTGTTCCCATCGGCACCCAAATTTGTTTAACTTTGAGAGATTTTATATTTGTGCCTTTTGGAACCCAAATCGGTATAGTTTTCACATGTTTGGGTCTATACCAACAATTATTGTGATCGTGTCCAAATTTTCTACAAATTGTGCACATAGAATTAACTTGATTAATATTGCTTTCAACAATCTTCGAATTATTATATCCAAGTCCTTGTCTAACCGTATTAACAGTTTGCTTTCCTAATAGCATATTCAATGATTTTTCACTTTTTGAAAATTTATCTAAAGTCGTTGACAATTGTTGGACTTGTGTTTTGAGAGATTCATTTTCGTTTAACAACTGTGTGCACTTTTTAATAGAATTCTCTCTCTTAGTATTTTCATTCTCCTTTAAAATCAGAATTTCATTTTCAAGTGATTTTATATTGATTTTTGATTTTTTAATTTCTTCTTCGAATGTTGGACACTTATCACACTTAGGGATTCTACGTTGATAGTTCTTATCTAATTGATCAAGTTGTTCATTGCATTCTTTCAAAGTATCCTTTTGAGATTCAAGTTTGGCATATTTTTCCCTAAATCGTTCATAACAGCCATTTATTTCGTGGAAATAAATAAGTAATTCAGAGTGAGTGAGTTTTGATACCTCGCTTTGCTCGTCATCGTCGCTATTAGTTATATTCCCTTGAAGGCACATATCTGCTTTCTCACTCTCACTGCTAGAATTTTGATTATCTTCATCACTTGTATTCCATGTGGCTGCAAAACTTTTCTTTTTCTGTTTCTTTTCAAAGTCGCGTCGATTTTGAGGACAATTGGGCTTGATGTGTCCGGGTTGGTTGCACTTGTGACAGATGATCTTCTGTTCTTCAGAGTAGTCTAGTGCTTTGGCTATTCTGCTTTTCGCTTTTTGAATTCGAGCTGAATTTCCATATTTGTAATTCCACGTTTTGAATTTCTTTATTAATAGCTCCAATTCTGCTGCTGCATCATCATCGTCATCGTCATCACTTTCAGTTGTACCTTTGAGAGCTATTGATTTCTTTCGAGTATCACCTCCTTCACGCTCTTCTTTGAATTTCATTTCTAGCTCATAAGTGGTGAGATTTCCGATGAGTTCTTCAACTTTGAGTTGTTTTAAATCTTTCGATTCTTGAATGGCAGTTACTTTCGCTTCAAAGCTTCGTGGAAGAACTCTGAGGATTTTCCGGACTATTTCCAATTCGGTGTATGTTTTTCCGAGAGCTTTTGATTTGTATACGATATTAGAAAGTCGTCCGTACATCTCTTTGACATTTTCTTCCTTCGCCATTGTAAAGTTTTCATATTCGCTGCTTAGCATGGCAAGGCGAGATTCTTTAACTTGAAATGTTCCTTCGTGAGTCACTTCTAGTATGTGCCATATTTCCTGCGCAGTTAGACAATGTGAGACACGATTAAATTCAAATTGATCTAATGAACAGATAATAGAATTCATAGCTTTGGCATTAGTATTTTGTAATTTATTTTCTAGTTCTTTCCATTGTTCCTTTGGTTTCTGTATTTCCTGATTATCTACAGTTATAATTGGAGTTTTATAACCTGTCTCAATAATATCCCATGCGTCAATGGTTTTCAAAAAAAATTTCATCCTATTTTTCCAGAAAGCATATTCACCATTGAACATTGGTGGTCTAACTATCGACTGACCCTCTGCAAAAGCATTATTAAAAGAAGCCATTTTAAAAATTTAAATTTTTAAAACAAAAACTGATTTTTTTTTTAAAATCGAATTTTTAAAACAAATGTTGACTTCTAGACCTTGCTCTGATACCACTTGTAGGATCGATTTCACCCTAGAGGGGGGGGGGGGGGTGAATAGGTTGATAGTGTTAATTATAAAAATTAATCGCGGAAGCTTATAAAATATTCAATTCAGATCACAGAATAGCAGCACAGATATCGCAGAATATAAATAACAGAAAAAACAGAACAACACAGAATTTACCCTGCTTCGGCAAAACCCTGCCTACGTGCTGCCCCCAAGGTTTCTACTAGAAATTAGATAGTCCCTTGCTTACACACGTAAACTCGCTATACCCGCTATTGACTAATCTAACTCTACGCTCAAAACCTTGCCACAACTCAACCACCGAGTTGCGAATTCTCAAGCTACGCCACGTAGCTTGTCCCCTAGTCACACGACTAGAAAAATAGACGGTTTAAAATTAAAAACAAATTTAAACAGAAAATTAAAAATAAAAACCCTAATTAAAAAACTAAAATAAGCTATAGCCTCTTTTAACAAACAAGGCCCCTTTTAAAACACTCCGGCCCAATTTTTTCTTTAACCCGAATCCCTTTTATTTTCTTTGTGATAATGTCGGCTTGTTCTTCCTTCTGAGATTAGGGCTTCGGCTTTTGTTTGTTCCTCTTCCTTCAATTAATTAGGGCTAGAATCGAAGATGCCGATATTATATTAATCGATTGAATTTGTGATTTTCGTCCTTTGCCCTGTCGATCGACTGCCTCCTTGTACCTTGCTTCGGCTACTTCGATTGATCGAGTTCGATTACAATTTTGGTGAGTACTTTATTCCTTTTTCTTTCTGATTGAATGCTTGAACTCGATAATAGATTGCCTGTGATGATTAGGGTTCTTATAGGATTTGATTTCCTAGAATTGCGTTCGTATATGTTGATTTGAATTTGTAAAATTCTTCATCTCTGGCCGCTTGATTATGCTTCGATTTTGTTTGGATGTTTGCGATGAATTCTGACCTGTTCATGTTACTTGATAACACGGCTTTAAACCGTGACTTGTTCAATTTGCTTGACCAATACGCCGTTGATCTTGACTTGGTTCGATTTGCTCCTGCCTTGACTTTGTTCGATAATATCTGATATCGTGAATTTTTACTGCTGGCTTCGGCTTGAGTCCATTGTGCTTGGCCTTGGTTATATTGATTTTGGCCCATATCTGTTCATCTGCACTTGTGTATATTTGGTTTCACTGTGAATTTGGTCTTCATGATACATGCATTGCTGTTGTCATGATTGCTGTGGCACTGAACTTGCATTCATTCGAGTTGTATTCACATTTGTTGTTGTCAGTTTGCCTTGTATCACTGAGTTACATTGAGTAGCTATCGTCTGCACTTGCACACTTTCATCATTGCTGCCTGATTTTGGTCTTCAATGCATTCCTGTAGCTCGCATTCATGTACTTGCTATGCTTCATGTTGTATTCATGCAGCTTGTTCTCTATATTCACTTGAATGTTGCAGTCCATGTTCTTCACTGTTTACATTGTTTGCATTGTTGTTCTGCTTCATGTTTTTGTTCATGTTGGCACTAGTTGTTGAGTCTGTTGCATGAGTTACTTGCATTATGGCATTGTGTTCATTTGAGTTGTAGCAGTCATTTGTCCGTTGTGCTTAGTTCATGTGTATGCTGTACACTAAGCATTTCTTAGTTTGCATATCAACTTGTTGTAGTTTGCATATCAACTTGTTGCAGTTAATGGTTGCTGTGCACTTTTGTGCTTGCATTTTGATGCAGTCTTCATTAGCATGCTACTGATTGGTGTTTCATTTCTTGTGATATCCATGTTGCAACTGTTTTTGACATGTTAACTGCCCTGTGTTGAATCCAGTTTCAAAAACTCGGGTTTGACCTTGTGCTCATGTCGTGATTTTAAATATATTGCACGTGAGTTGAACCCGGCTTTTCATTTGGGTTTGACCCGTGCTCACCTGTCCCTGTAGCATTATCAAGTGTATATCGGTGTGCACGGCCTTGTGGCATATACAGTGATACACTGTGTATGTCACAAGTTGTTCGTGTATGATGAATTCAAATTTAAATTATGACGAACAACCCAAATAACTGAGGCAAATCATATTTTCAAAAATTATCTTTTATTTTTGAATTGCAAAAATATTTCCTTTTCAATTTTACTGCGTTAGTTTATATTTTTGCAGATTTCTCAGATGCTGGATTCAAACTGGAATGAAGTTGAAGATAAATACGAGTGTGAGTGATATGTAGTGAGGACATTTGTAAATGTGAAATGTGATGTAATTATAATCAAAGTTGTATAGTTATAGTGAGAGCTTAAAATTGTACTATTCAAAGATGTAATAAATATTTGTTTGAATAAAATATTCGTTTGAATTCAAATTCCGTGTTATTTATTTTATTCAGCAAATATTTATTTAATCTGTGAAAAATAAAATAGTATATTATCAAATACATTTAAACGAATGTATATATGTTTATTATCATCAAACAAAAATCATATAAGCGCATATTCAACAAGTGATACCATGTAAATGTCTCCTACTAAGTCGTACCATATATTCCCTTACTAAGAAGGGTAATGCCCATAAGAAGTGCTTACCAACCGTACACATCTCTTACCAATTTTGTAGTCACTTTTAAGCCATTTAAATTAGATAATATAAAAATGCTTTATTCTTGGATTGATTCATTATTTCCAAGAGCAACCTCACACTTGAACAAATCTTAAACTACTTTCAAAATATTAGTATTCACAAATAATTACAAATAATAATGTTATTATTTTCCAAAATTTGTAAATCAATTTTTCAAAGGCAACGAGATTCAAGTTCTCAAAATATCATTTTAAGCCCTATCCATTTTTGAACCATGTTTAGAATATTTGCACCGAACTTTTTTCAATATAATTAACAGTTACCTAATATTCTCACTTAATGCCTTATAGTCAAACTGTGAAACTCAATTCACAAGATGTTCATTTTGATGTACCTACAAATATAATCTACCCAACCGATGTAGTAAAAAGGTAAAACAACCCATAAAATAGTTGAGCATGGTTAATCTAATCAATCCACAAATTACAACAATGCACGTAAACCAGCTGAGCAAGACTTAGCTAATTAACGAGGGCTAATAGATGAACATCATTAATCCTTACATAAGTTAGAATACACCATGTTAACCCGCCTTTTTACCAGGCCATGGACATGCGGGATTAACATAATCGGTTGCACGTTCGCCAAGGCTGGTGTACGATGGATTCAGTCGACTGGATAGATGGATGATGCAACGTGCTTAGGAGATGGAAATATGATTGGATAAAGATGAATCAACTATGGTTTGGGTTTAGGAAATATGGTTCGGCATTGGCAATCATTCGGCATTGAAGTATGTCCGGCATTCCTCCACTCGGCATTTGTACTCGGCATTGAAGTACGTCCGGCATTCCTTCACTCGGCATCCTCCACTCGGCATTTGTACTCGGCATTGAAGTACGTCCGGCATTCCTTCACTCGGCATCCTCCACTCGGCATTTGTACTCGGCATTGAAGTACGTCCGACATTCCTTCACTCGGCATCCTCCACTCGGCATTTGTACTCGGCATTGAAGTACGTCCGGCATTCCTTCACTCGGCATCCTCCACTCGGCATTTGTACTCGGCATTGAAGTACGTCCGGCATTCCTTCACTCGGCATCCTCCACTCGGCATTTGTACTCGACATTGAAGTACGTCCGACATTCTTTCACTCGGCATCTTCCACTCGGCATTCGAACTCAGCATTAAAGTGCGCTCGGCACACCTCACCCCAGCATCGATCGACATGCATCACTCAAATGCCTCGTCCGGCATTATTCTATCAGACTTTGTTCGGCATGCATCACTCAAATACCTCGACCGACATTATTCTATCAGACTTCGTTCGGCATTCTTCCTCTAGACGCTTCGTTCGGCATGGAACAGGTCGGCATTGATGGCTCGGCATTACATGGCTCGACATATGTGGACCGGCCATAAACTCGGTGGGCCTGAATCACGCAAAGGCCCAACAACTCAGGATTTGCCTATAAATACAGCATGTGGGGGTTCAGAAAAGGGATCCTGATTCTCTCTCCTGCTCTCTAACTTTCTATCCCCTAAGGCTAAGGCTAGCCTATCACTTTGTAACTGTAATCGATTGTTACAGCAATAAAAAAGAAATTACTGGAGTGGACGTAGGCCAGAGTTAGCCGAACCACTATAAATTCCGTGTCTTTACCGCTTTCATTTTAATTTATGTTATTCTTCATATTAAATATCCTCTACATACATCCTACCCGTGAACTGTGATTGTTGTTTGGTACTTTCACTTGGATTTGGGTGTTAGTGACCAATTTTGGCGCTAACATTTTGGTGCTTTCACTGAGAATTGAACTCAGGAATTTTGGAGTTAGAAACTTGGATTTAAAAGAGCAATGGCTAGACCATCAGCAAGGAAGCAAGTAATGGAAAGGAGCAATCAGAAGGGAAGTCAAGAGGCTTCCTCTGGAGATGGAGCAGGTGGAGCATCCATTTACATCACTAGAGAGGAAATGGAGGCGATGATGAAAAGACAAGAGGAGATGATGCAGACTCTTCTCAGACAATTTGCACAAACAGAAAATGCAGGAGCTCAGATCCGTGGAGCTGGATCAGAAGCACTCAATCAGCAAGCAGAGGGAATAGCTCGGCAGGGGGCAACCCCCAATCAGCAAACAGCTATCAATCCAGATGGATCTAGACTTGGGGGCATACCACCAGGAAATGTTGGACCAACCCATGGAGGGATACCAGACGATGTTGTGCAACCCGACACCAACAGGAGTGCAGGAGTGCGAGATGAGGAGTATGTGCCAGAATTCCCTCATAAACTCGGAGGGCAGACCAGAGGCGATGGACAAGGATTACATCTTGGGGGCAACGACAGATTAGCGGAGATGGTTAGACGGGCTATGAGAGGTGGATTGGTAAATAGAGACTTGGAGGATGTAAATAGGAGTCCCTTTACTCCTACTATCAGGCAAGCTAGGAACCCACCCGAATTTAAGCTACCAAATTTGGAAATGTATAATGGGAAGGCGGATCCAACGGTTCATCTGACGAAATACATAAGGCATATGGAGGTATTGGGGGCATCGGATGAGGTCATGGCTCGATGCTTCCCATTGTATTTGACAGATATCGCAGCTATGTGGTTTAGACAGCTGGAGAATGGTTCTATCGGCACATGGACGGAGCTAATTGAGAGGTTTATGAGACAGTTTCGGGTCCACATAGTTAGACCCAAGAACGTGATGACTCTGACATCTATGAAACAATGGAAAGGGGAATCGCTCAGGGACTTCTTAACCAGATTCAACGCAGCGGTAGCCTCAGTGGATCGACCCGATCCGTCAATGGTTTTGATGGCATCCGTCTCGGGAATTGCGGATAACTCGGATTTCAAAATATCATTGGAACGGGACCCACCGAGGGATCTCGAGGTGTTCTATCATGAGGCGGAAAGGTTCTTGAGACAGGAGGATGCGCAGGCCGAGAGAGTAGGGAGAGAGGCTGAAGCTTATGCAGTGAGGGGTGGAGGTCCATCCAGGGAGGATCTAAGTAAAGATGATAAAGGAAAAAGGAAAACGAATGGAAATGGTGGCACTTCGAAGAAACCTCGGAGGGAGTCAAAGTTTTCTTCTTACACAGATTTAACTGAGACTCTAGAAAGGATTTGGACACTCGAGTGCGGCTCCAATACTGAAGGCCAGCAAAGAGAGAGCCTTCAGAATACGAACGGACATCGGGAAAGCATTGCCTATTCCATGAGCTGGATGGGCACAACACAAACGACTGTAGGCATTTGAGGGATATCATTGAGGAGCATGTAAGGAATGGTCACCTACATCAATATGTCAGGAATCGAACTACAACAGGGGAGCAAGAGCAGCCACCACCTACCTCTAGCAATGGCGGCATTGGGTCTGGTCAACGCCGGTTTACTATCAACTAAACAGGTTCATGGTTTTGAATAAGTAATAGAACTCAAAGTAATACGGCTAGGTCACTTACACACGTACGGGATTGAGGACGGTCCCTAGGCGTGCTCTGAGATAACTGAAAATCGTACTACTTGAGTCTATGAAATTCTGCTTTCTTTCTAGTTTTCTGCAAACTTTGGTTCTCTCTTTCGTATTTTGGACATTTACTTTTCTTTGGTATGGTTTTGGAGTTTGGATTGAACTCCCGATTTGGTTGGTTTTTTCTTGGTTTCCCATTTTGGTTTGGATGTTTGATTTTTTGATACGGATTTCTGGTTTTATATTTGGTTTTGGATCGATGTAATAAACAGTTCAGGTTTTATAATTACTGCCCCGACCGGAGAGACGGGGCAATGGTCACAAGTTACGAGTCCCTTCGCCGGAGAGCAAAGAAATGGACTTGGGCAGAATATAAAAAGTCCTTGACCGGAGAGTCGAGGCCGGAGAATATAAAAAGTCCTTGACCGAAGAGTCGAGGCCGGAGAATATAAAAAGTCCTTGACTGGAGAGTCGAGGCCGGAGAATATAAAAAGTCCTTGACCAGAGAGTCGAGGCCGAAGAATATAAAAAGTCCTTGACCGGAGAGTCGAGGCCGGAGAATATAAAAAGTCCTTGACCGGAGAGTCGAGGCCGGAGAATATCAAAATCCTTAGCCGGATTGCTGAGGTCGGTGAATATCAAAGTCTTTGACCGGAGAGTCGAGGCCGGAGAACATACAAGCCCGTGATGGAAAAGTCAAGGCTGGAACAGGATAACATGACCCGGCGAGGTCTACAAAATCAAGATTAAGCCCGGAGAGGTCGTGGATTTGATGATATGGTTACAAAAAGGATGTGGACTTTGGATATCAGATTTGAGGCTATTCAAAACACACCTTCCAATAGCAAGGCATGTTTTTGGGGGCAAGTGTTAACCCGCCTTTTTACCAGGCCATGGACATGCGGGATTAACATAATCGGTTGCACGTTCGCCAAGGCTGGTGTACGATGGATTCAGTCGACTGGATGGATGGATGACGCAACGTGCTTAGGAGATGGAAATATGATTGGATAAAGATGAATCAACTATGGTTTGGGTCTAGGAAATATGGTTCGGCATTGGCAATCATTCGGCATTGAAGTACGTCCGGCATTCCTCCACTCGGCATTTGTACTCGGCATTGAAGTACGTCCGACATTCCTTCACTCGGCATCCTCCACTCGGCATTTGTACTCGGCATTGAAGTACGTCCGGCATGCCTTCACTCGGCATCCTCTACTCGGCATTTGTACTCGGCATTGAAGTACGTCCGGCATTCCTTCACTCGGCATCCTCCACTCGGCATTTGTACTCGGCATTGAAGTACGTCCGACATTCTTTCATTCGGCATCTTTCACTCGGCATTCGAACTCAGCATTAAAGTGCGCTCGGCACACCTCACCCCAGCATCGATCGACATGCATCACTCAAATGCCTCGTCCGGCATTATTCTATCAGACTGTTCGGCATGCATCACTCAAATGCCTCGACCGACATTATTCTATCAGACTTCGTTCGGCATTCTTCCTCCAGACGCTTCGTTCGGCATGGAACGGGTCGGAATTGATGGCTTGGCATTACATGGCTCGGCATATGTGGACCGGCCATAAACTCGGTGGGCCTGAATCATGCAAAGGCCCAACAACTCAGGATTTGCCTATAAATACATCATGTGGGGGTTCAGAAAAGGGATCCTGATTCTCTCTCCTGCTCTCTAACTTTCTATCCCCTAAGGCTAAGGCTAGCCTATCACTTTGTAACTGTAATCGATTGTTACAGCAATAAAAAAGAAATTACTGGAGTGGACGTAGGCCAGAGTTAGCCGAACCACTACAAATTCCGTGTCTTTACCGCTTTCATTTTAATTTCTGTTATTCTTCATATTAAATATCCTCTACATACATCCTACCCGTGAACTGTGATTGTTGTTTGGTACTTTCACTTGGATTTGGGTGTTAGTGACCAATTTTGGCGCTAACACACCATCAACTTATACTTATATATATTACTAATATATAACAATTACATATACACTATCATATATATAATACACTTAACTCAATCTCTAATGAGTTATACCCAACCAAAGCCAAGGTTCCTGCTTAACCTTTAGCTTTGATACCAGATGTAACAGACTGCATTTTCAACCCATAAATATCGACATTAATACATCCACAGTATTCACTTTCCAAAAATTCGAGTGCTAGAAGAAAAAAATATTAGGGTAAATAAAAGGAAAAAGAAAACGGAGAAGGAAAAAAGAACACAAAATCAGAATGCATAGTGAAATGATAACATATAATATCAAAAGATAGTACAAACTGTCTCTTTAAGATATATAAAATTTAAGAGTTATAATCCTAAGTACTATCATTAGCTTGGACACTTAAAACAGTATGTCCTCACAAATGCTAATATATACATAATAATAGTGCAATAGGAATAAGAATACCATGGTAGGTGAAAGCATCCAACTCATCTTCTCAAGCTCCAAAGAATATCAACGAAAACCTACCTTTCTTAGACTACTCGAAAGAGCACCTATGGAAATAAGGGAAATATAAAACCACAAGTAAGACATAAGTCTGGTATGAAAAACTCAAGAAATATGTGGTCAACATATAATGGTATTTTTTGAGGCCGTACAAATTACCGTAATGGTTATCCCCTCAAAAGAACCATCCACCTAATATGTACATAAGGTGACATAATAGATAATGTCTAGGATATAGAATATAATCAAAAAATAGCCATACTGCTTGCGTCTTACAACACAATAATATTAGAAGTACAACTAAAACTGCTAAGGTATGTTTACATAATATATTTCCATAGAGGCATCATCATTAAACCTAGGCGGATCTCCTGCACAAGGATCGAAAACCACCTTTAGAACGTCGGATATCTCTAGATAAAATTACACCATAAGGTAAACATAACTGGCCCATGCCCGAACACGTTGAACCAAGTATCATTAACTCCTACATGCAACATCGATATGCATACTCTAGATATATAGTTGATATACCCCTTTGGATTAGCTAAACCTCAGATTATGCATCTAACTCTATCCTTATCCATTTTCGATGGTGAAGTCATGTTTAGCATCTCAATACACATGCCTTCATCACCTGAACAGACCTTGAATCTCTCTCTGGATTCCAACATCTCGAACTGCCCACGAACCTCTACAAGGATCCCAACGTAAGTCATTCGACGAATGCTAACTCTGTCCTCTCTCTTGGAATCAACCTAGAGATAGACAGTGCAACAGGATGGAAATATTTGAAATGTTAATGCTAACCTCTCCCTTGAACTTAACCTTAGGATAGATTGTTCGACTCTATAACATTTCACTCCATAAGCGCTTCTAAAACATAGAACTCATATATCGGTTTTGAAGTGGTTTTCGGTAACTAATATACTTATTCGATCCCAGACTCTTCAAAACTAAATCGATGAATTCCCAGTTAATTTAATTCTGATTCTTTAAGAAGTAAATATACAATATAAGGGAATACTCCTTGGGAGATCTCATATATATATACATTCTTAAAGCAAGAGATGAGCCATACGAATGAGTCCTCTCTGGGGGATCTCAAACCGTATCAACACATAATGCTAGGGGTGGACATTTAACTGACCGAACCGACTTAACCGACCGAACCGATCGTAATCGAACCGCTTTAACCGAAAAAATTGGTTAACCGAACTTTAGGTTAACCGACCGATGTTAACCGACCAAAATCGGTTCGGTTAAAGGTTAACCGCGGTTATTTATCGGTTAACCGTTAACCGAATATATATTTCAAATTATCGGGCCTACCCAATAATTGCTACCCGACCCATTGCTTTCGTGCGACTGGACTGCATGCTTGTATAGTATAACCCTAGTTTCCTTCTTCCGCCGCTATTCTATTTAGTAGTCACGACTCACTACTCCGTATTCAATTTCATTCACTCACAACAATTCGCCCCAAATTCAAACAATTCACTCACAAATCTTTGCTCCCTAGATTCATAGATTGCCCATTTCAGCGACAGCAATGGTTAACACCAGCAGGAAGAGAAAAAATATGAGTTCGATTTTTATTTTGCATCGTTCCACTTCCAATCGTGATTTGGTTGCTTCTTTTACATAGATTTACACTTTTATCTTTTCATTTCTGAGATTATTTATTGATCTGTTTGTATTTATTTTTTATTTTTTTGGTTAAACGAAGCCGAGAGACTTATATTAGAAATGTCAACGTTAGTAATCGTTATTGTTTGGAGAATATCATTGGGTCGTAGTGGTAAATACTATGAATTAACGGATTTAGTGGTAAATACTATGAAAAGCATTCACTGCATAAGTGACCTGCAATAATACATAAGTTTTTGAGAAAAAAAGTACAAATATGATTTTGATCTTCAATTCTAATTTTGGAACTTTCCTTTTCATCATCTCATCTAATGCTAAATTGTATCTTTGGTGGTCCAATTGCATGGGAAGCCAAGAAATCAAGTGTACGAAGAAATTGGTAATAAAATTAGTGGGCGCAGTTTAGCTATTTTGGTTACATTGTTCACATTCGTAGAAGGATCATCCAACATAATTTCTTACTTCAATTTGTCTTCAATTTTAACAGCTATAAGCTTCTTGAGTTACATTAGGCATACTATGCTTATGTAGTTCAAACAGTATGTATACTACAACGGATATCTCCTTAATATGTACTTGACAAGTTAGCAATATGTTAGACACCTAGAATTTTATCTGTAGACATTCCTAAGTAAGCATGTGAAACGTTTTAACATAAATATGAACCTTCATAAATTATTATATGTCAATGACCATCAAAATACCAATAATGATCGTGATCAACAAATACTAAGAAATCATACAATATTCAGCCAGTCACGAAGCTTTGAAAATTTGGGACAAAATTGTATTTTGTGCCTTTTGTTAATGCTAATTTTTTATTTCTTTCTAAGTTTTATATGTAATGTAGCTATACGTTTATCGTTTGGTCTATTAAAGGGACACCCAAATACTCTAAAGGGGGCAGAAACTTTGAGGTAGGAAGGTTTTTTTTTCTTATCAATTTTCTGGTAGGGGATTAAAGGGCTTATTTTTTGTGAAAAATACAAAGGAAAATAGGACTTTGATATTCCATAGTGTTTGATTTGAAACCCTATCTTTTGCAAAATCTACAATAAGGTAATAATAAGAAAAAGAAAAGTATAACCGTTCTGAAAGTGCATACAGTGGTTTTTTTTTTGTTTTTTGTTTTTTTTGTTTTGAAGAAACTTTTTATTCAATGTCAAGTTAAGATATAATATTGTTCATTTTTAATTTGATAAAACATTGTATAAACAAAATACATACTTAAAATGATCTTATAGAAAGGTATTGATAAATAAATAAATAATGTTTGTGGACATAGAGAGTTAAATAAGTTGGATATCCGATCTTCAGCAGAAAGAATTTCCTGGTTAAAATAGACTATCCAATGCAGTACATTTAGCCCCACTCAAAATCTAACTGGAAATCCGATGCTTCAGTCAGGAACTGATAAAAAACTGAAAACTGAATATATGCTTCAACGTTACAGTGATGCTTATAAATAGTTAACAGAAACTTGAATCTTTTGGCAAGCGACTTAAAATCACAAGCGCTACCATTTGCAAAATCAATTGCTTCAGAATTGAGTTTATTGAGTTCAGACCTGGTAGCTTTCTGGAACAAGAGGAAGATGAGTATAGGACACTCTTCTATTGAATAATTGGTGCTTTCCATGAAAAATGAAGAATAACATGAATTTATGCATTGGATGTTTAGTAATTGCAGTTAAGAGCTCGTCAATATCGTTTCCGCTAATTTTATATCTTTATCAATTGTAAAACATGTGGAAATATGTGGATCTTCTAGAGAAACAATGGATCTTAATGATAAGTACGCGGAAGAAGCGGATGATGAGGAAACCGGGGACGACAACATCAATGTTGGAAAACCACCTTCATACCAAAATCGCAAGCCTTCTTCTAAAAAGCCTTCTGTGGTATGGAAATATTTTACTAAAGATATTAATCCTAAAGTTAACAAATGTGCTTGCAACTACTGTGGTCAACAATTTGCATGTGATTCTAGATTTAATGGCACTACACATTTGAATTATCATGTAGCAAAATCATGTAGGTCAATTCCACGTGACAGTGATAAGAGACAAAAAAGTTTAGTTTTTGGAAAAAATAGCGATAGTGAAGATAGTTGCACTCTTACCACATGGTCATTTAACAAAGAGGAATGTAGAAAATCATTAGCTCGAATGGTAATCATTGACGAACTCCCTTTTAGTTTTGTGGAGGGTGAAGGTTTTCTTGAATTTTGTCGGCAATTGTGTCCTAGTTTTGAAGTTCCTTCATGTAGAACAATTTGTAGAGACGTGCTTCAATTATATTGGGACTCGTTAGATTCTCTTAAAAAATAGTTCTCCGAATCATTGCATGGTGCTTGTCTAACTACCGATACATGGACTTCTATTCAAAACGTGAATTATATGGTTTTAACTGCACACTTTATTGATGGAAATTGGAATTTACATAAAAGGATTATAAATTTTTGTGTAATTACTAGTCACAAAGGAGAAAATATTGTAAAACTTATTGTCCAATGTATAAAAAAATGGGAACTCAAAAGAATAGTGTCGCGGTTGATAATGCTAGTGCAAATGAAGTGGCAATCAATTATATGAAAAACAAATTAAAAGATTATAATGGTGGTTGTGTTTTGAATGGTGAATTCATTCATATACGTTGTTGTGCCCATATAATCAATTTAATTGTTCATAATGGGCTAAAAGAAATTAGTAATACTATAGTTGGAATTCGTACCGCAGTTAGATTTGTGAGATCATCTCCGGCACGGTTTTCTAAATTTAGAGAGATGTGTTCAAGTTTGGGAATTGAGAATAAATCTATGCTTGTTTTAGATGTACCCACTAGGTGGAATTCAACGTATTTGACGTTGGAAGCATCTTTGAAATACAGAAGGGTTTTTGATGATGAAAGAAAATGATGGTATTTTTGTTGCTTACTCTGATGAAGAAGTTCGTCCTCCGAGTACTGTAGATTGGAAAAATGCCAAACTTTTTGTTAAAATCTTAAAGAAGTTTTATGATATTACTTTAAAATTTAGCAAAACTTTATCTATTACCTCAAATGATTGTTTTGCCGAGCTAAGTGGAATTCAAGAAGAACTACGAGCATTGATTGCGAAAACGAATCCTTATGTTGGAAGAATGAGATTTAATATGAAAGAAAAGTTTGACAAATATTGGGGAAGTGTAAGTAACATGAACAAAATTTTACTTGTTACGTGTGTGCTTGATCCAAGGTATAAATTTCAGTTTTTGAAGTTATGTGTTGAAGACATGTATGATGAAGTAGTTGCATATGACATATTAAAAAGTGTGAAAGATATTTTGATAAGATTGTTTGACTTCTACGTGAGCGATTCTACATTTGGAACACAAACATGTGATGAACCACGATCTAGTACTTCCATTGATAGTGAAAGTGTTGTGAATGTTAGTAATGTTCTTTCTAGAAAAAGAAATACCTTTTTACGACAAGTTCGACAACGAGACAATGAATGCAATGAACTAGAAAAGTATTTAAATGCACCGATTGAGGATGCACCGATTGAGGATGCACCGATTGAGGATGCACCGAATGATTTTGATGTTTTACTATGGTGGAAGGTAAATAGCTCCAAATATCACGTTTTATCTCTAATCGCTTAAGATCTTCTTGCTATTCCGATGTCCACGGTTGCTTCCGAATCCGCTTTTAGCACCGGAGGAAGGGTTATAGATCCTTTTCGTAGTACTTTGAGTCCACGAATGGTTGAGGCATTAATTTGTACTCAAAATTGGTTAATGTCCAAACCAATTTTTGTCGACCACCGGATTGAGGTTCCAAACGATGATGTTTACTATTACGATGATGCTTTCTCAGGTGATGTTAGCGTTCATAAAATAATCTAGTTTGATATCTGTTTGATTTTACATACAATACTCTAACTAATTTTTTTTTCATGTAGAATTTGTGCATGGTCATCAATGTGAATTGCCATTATCTTCAATTTTCAACGTGGATAGTCCATCTCCATCATCAATGTTTTCACCATGGTTAATATCTCCTTAATCACAGTGTTTATATTCACTTCAATTTATTCAGTTTATTTCAATTTCAGTCTAACTACTCAAACATATGCATGTGCACTATAGTGTAAACATATACTCACATTCATGTTTTCCTTAAACACTAGTCAAATATATGCAGGTTTTCATACAAACGATCCTCATCAAAAGTATTAAAAATGAATTAGACTCTGATTTTCCATGTTGGAATCTTGAATGCACATATTTTGCACGTATTAAAATTAAATTCTTTGGCACATATTTTGCATTATGACAGCTAGCAGTAGATCATTCTTTATAAGATCCCAATGCTGCTTGTAAAATGTAGCATTAAGTCTCCATCAGGGCCTGAGAAGCTGCTGTGCAGTGTGCATTCAGTGAACACTGTCAGTAATAATTCTTTTGCAAATAATTTTAGGAAATGATGAGTTCAGGGAAGGGAAATTAGATAAATTGGAATAATAAGAGATGCATTTTCTCGGTGCATTTTTATAATGGGTAATTCTATTACCAGGTCCTGTTTACCACCCAGGTTTTCACTTAATGGTGGTGCCATGCACTTTATTTTATTTTTCTACAAACTGATAAATTCTCATTATTTTATTTTCAGAAAATGTCGAAGAATACGAGGATGGAGAAGAAAGTTATGTATAACTTTTAGCTGCAGCCTGCATTATTGTATTTACAATGAAAGAAACAGAAAATGTCGAAGAACCGATATTGTATTTACACAGCGTTATTGTATTTACAATGAATGAACTAAGGTTTAAGTGTATGGTACTATGGTGACTTTATTTTAGCTGCAGCCTGCACGCAACATTGTTATTTGTTGCATTATTTTCTACATCATTATTGTATAATTTGTACTTGCAATGAACTAAGTGTATGATGGCTGATTAAGTTTATTTTCTAGATCATTATTGTTATTTGCAGCACTGTTTTTTTTTGCCGAGCTATGTATGATGGCTGACTGCTGAGGTTTAAGTGTAATTGTATGGTGTGTACTGTGTGACTTGTATTGTTCATGTTTATTACTTTATTTTATTTAGTTTCATTTACCTGATATACTATTAATTTAGCACATTAAGGTGCACATATATGGATAATTTAATTTGTGTCCATGTAGTCAAGTTCCTTTAATTTGTGTCCACAAGATCATATTCAAATGTCCCTTAAAGTTGGTTGTTGGTTTATACAAAAAATGAATTTAGGACTAGGACTATATGGTGAAAGAAAGTTGGAAAGGTCCACTTTTATATAGAATAGGAATTTAATGCTTAATGAATAATGAGAAACTGAATTTTAATTATTTACCAAAACAGTTTCCAGTGAAAACTTTTAAAAATAATTTCAACAAAAGTTAGTTTCTAATATAGAGAAATAACAAGTCAGCAGATCTCAAATATCTGAATACTCGTTACTTTGTAATAGCATACTTCAAAGAGTAATCACCATTAACCATATTAACGTGTACATCTCATCCTAATGTCATTCATGTACGGTATAATGTCCCAAGCGATTATCTTAGATACACATGATTTCAAAATTGCAAACAATCAATCGGTTAACCGTTCTAACTTTACCGATTAACCGATTAACCGATTAACCGTTTAATCGCGAATAATAGTCGGTTAACTGTTCTAGGTGACCGGTTAACCGCGGTTTAAATATTGCGGTTCGGTCGATACTACCAACATCGATTAACCGAATATCGGTTAACCGAACCGCATATTAGTTTAGGTTAACCGCAAAAATTAATCCATTTTTGCGGTTAATCGACCGCGCCCACCCCTACATAATGCTTACATTTACTTTTAAAGTTAATTTATTCAATTTTGACAGTTGACTAATCGACTATCAAGTATAAAATAGAAACGATTGCCTATGGAAACCAAGTCTTGTATACTCATCACATTTTCGACTTTCTCAATTTATACCATCCCTCGGTCTTAACTCTCAGAGATAGAGGAAATCTACTTTGTTAGTCTAAACCTTACTTGAACATCAGTCTTAGCTCTCACAGTAGAGTAAATCTACTTTGTCAAGTTTTAGTGCTAAATACACGACTAAATACTTTCCATAAACAAGTAGACACACAAACCACGATTTAATCACACAAAGCACGATTAAGTCACACAAAGCACGATTAGTCACATAAATGACCTCTAATCCTCTTCTTATTCAATTAATCCTTTTATTAATTAAATCTTCCTTGAAATACTTGTATATATAATACCTTTACAAAAGATATATACATGTATACTACCAATTCACTATTCCTTTATACTCTTTTCAATACTTGGAAATATATTCATTTTCATATCCCAAATGGTATAACAATATTCACAAATCTTAAACAAGATTTCATATTTCCAAAAGTATAATTAAATGGGTTAATAAAAAGTTATTTAAATATTGTTACTATAAACCCAAATCACTTGTACTTACCTTTAATATGTTCTTTTAATGATCTAATTAAATGACTAAGTATGATCATAAAGAGTTAAAGACAATGTCTCCTAAGCATTGTTTACTATAAAACCAAAACCATTTTACGCTTAGCATTATCTTTTAAAACATTTGCTTTAAAGATCTAAGTATATCTACACTTATTAAACAAGGTAATACACTTTTAATTAACTTTATAGATCCATTACAACATAAGTGTTATAATTCAAAACTTCTTTTATTCTTTTACAAAATACTTACATAACTTTTCCAAAACTTTATACATATATAAAAATACCAATTTATTTATGAACTAAGATATTTAATAAAATTCTAAAAACAAGTTAAAAGTTATTTATATTACATAAGCTTTTTAATACTTTAATAAAATAATAAACTAATTTTCAAAAAATATATATACACTTAAAATATACTTTAAAATATTTATAATTATGGTTTAAACATTTATTTAAAATATTAATTAAAAATAACTATTTTATAAATTATTTAAAAACTTCAAAAAGTATGGTTTCTTTTTAATTAAAATAAACCTTTTATTTTAATGTTTCATTATTAATTATTAAAAATATATTTAAATTCTAAACCACTTTTATAATACTCTAATATAAGTTAGAAAACATCCATAAAAATATTGAAGAAAAATACTTAAGTTAAAAGTCATTCTTAAACAATTAAAGTTCTAAATAAAAACTATAGCATTTCCAGAATGCCCTAAAAAGGTTCCAAGATACTGTTAAAATGTTCGCTGTTGTAAAATACAGTGATATGGGGCAATTTTATATTGTAGAATGTTTACCATTTTTTGTATGTTAATAAACCTTTTAACATCTAATTTTTTTTGTAGTAAACAACACTTAATGTACATCATAATCTTGACAAGAAACTCCTTGGGATCTCTCTACAAAATATTATATAAAATCTGAACACAAAGTACTTTCTAATTGCTCCTATAGCGGTCAGTCCCTATAAAACCATTCCAAAATAAAGTCCAATTCAATTCAAAGTCCAACCAAACTCTATGAGCATTATGTCAAGCTATGCAACAAGTCATAAAAAGTCCTACAAGTTCAAATATGAAATTGCATATAATATTTGCTTTCTAAAGCAAAAATTAGAAAAGATATTGCAATAATATACGGTCAAGCATATATTATAACAAAAACAAGCATTATATACACCTCATATACATCAAATGGTGAGGTTTCTCATCCTTCTACAAGTAAACAACCAAGCTCATGCCTCTACCTTTGCAACCACTTCCTATCACAACCAAACAACCATCGAATCTTCCTCCTACCCTCCTTTTTCTCATGGCCTAAGGCACATATGGACTTAGGTGCTCACGGCCTAGAATTATAGGGAAAGAGTGATCCAAATCTTCAAGCTTCAAGCAGCTAAAAGGTGTTGCTATACTGTTATAAGCCTTACACTAGAGTTTGGCAAGTTTTTGAGTTGTTTTGATTTACTTTATGCTTAGGAATTTATAAAGAGCGAATGATGATGTTTGCACCGAAAGTTGGCATAAACACCAAATAGAGAGTTTATAGAGAAATAAATGAAGAATATAAAAATGAAAACATAGGAAGCAAGTAATTAAAAAAATTGAAACCAAGTGATTAACAGAGACAGAGCGATTTATAGTGGTTCGGCTTTGTTTTCCCACGTTCATTTTAAATAGATAACTTTATTTATCACTTTGCAAACTGAGTACAATAGGGATCAGATGAAAATCCTTAGTTACAATAGAGTACAAAGCAACTAGCGATGTATAGTCCAAAAAATGAACAACCAAGCATGTATTTATAGAGGAAGACTGCGAAATATCTCCTTGAAAATTCGATTGAAGAATCTTCAAAACCATATGGACTCATTAGAGGGATCACATAGCCTAAATCCCAAGGAATAAGGATCACCGCCGATGCCTATTTTGGAGGAATTTAGGGGTACAATCCTTTAGGGAGCATTCCCATATTGTAATATGCTTAGCCTCCAAGTTTCATGCCAATTGGATTTATAGAACTTGAGTTATTACTCGATCGTTGCTGCAATGTAAGTTGTTTCCTGATTCTAGCCGATCGCTGTTGTAGGAAGAGGGCCGATCCCTTTTGCTTCATCCTTTTGAGGTGAGATCCCTAGGGTCCCCACATCTTTCTTACAAAATTTCATATGCATTGCACTTATGTATTTTAAGATATTGATTGTTTCCCATTGACTTGCACTTGTTTAGCTGAAATATGTTGATGCCTATGATTGAGAGGGATTATAGCCGATCCCTTTCCCATGTCAAACAAAATTCCATACTTTAAACATTCTGCATTGCATAACCTCAATTCTCTTCGATCGCGACTTCATATTATCATCTGCACTTGATCTTTGGATCTCCCAATCATTGTTTTGGACTTAACCGCCTTGATGACAGTCAAATCTAACTTGTCCAATCGGTTTGACTGTAGCCGAGTAAAAATGTCGGATAACACTTGCCCCCCCAAAGTACATCTTGTATTGAATATGACGTGCTTTGATTCAAAGCAAGTTAGAGTCATCGGAAATAAATCCACCCAGTTGTCGAATTATTTTCCCAAAGTGTCGAATCTCTCTTTGATCGTCATAACACTTGGTCGATTTCCAATAATATAAATTCAAGATCATATTCCGTCAGTTGATATCTATGTCTGGTTCTACGATACTAGTAAGCTTTGGGTATCTGATCCAGTCTCGACCTTGAAAGCTTCAGGTTTGAATTCAATTTTTGTTGATTTCAAAAATTGAATAATTAGAATATACACATGCACGTTCTTGTCATTTGCTCTCGGACGCGTTTGCATGCTCACGGGTTGTTACCAACTTTTATCGAATTATACACAATTTCATTGCATTTTATATTTATTTACATAATTTTTATGTATATGCTCGCATGCACATAAGGTTCATAACTAATCCCTTTTTCCACTTTTTTTAATTGTTCATAGGGATTGGCATACTCCTAGTCGATCCCCCCTCCTTCTTTCCTTTTTCTTTCCTTTTTTTACACATATTGCCGATCCTTCCTTTTCCTTTTTTGTTCGTTGGATCGGCATTCTTCTAGACGATCCCCCATTTTCTTTCTGCTGTTTTTTAGATGTACATTGATAGAGATCAAAGGATCCCCCTTAGGTAGCGATAGTACCCAATCCCTCTTAACATTGGAAACAACATGCTTTTAGCTTCGTGAAGAAACTAAGACAGGCCAATCCCTCTAGCTCCAAACATAAACTAACATTTCCTTCTCTAACCTTCACTTTTATTCATTTCATTTTCATTTGCCTTTACATTTTTTTTGACCGAATCCTTCTTCCCATTTCTTTAAAGTCGAATCCTTCATACTTACATCAACCCGAACCCATTCCTTCGAACCAAACATCGCCTCCTTTCTTAGATTTTCCATCTTATATTGCTCTAGACCACCCCTCCATCTTCAATCTGAATCGAAGTCGAAAATGTTCTCTCATGCACCTCATATCCTATTTACCTAGCTAGGTTTTCTTTCCTTTAACCTTCAATTTGCAATGAGATTATGTGTTCGATCACGTTGGTGGATGGGTTAGGGCTCGGTGCATATGCGTCATAACTTTGAGTTAAATAGAGAGGAGATGGTTGATGTTGTTTGAGGAGGACGAGGCGTATGGATTTAGCGAGGGATTGGTTAGAGGATGTAGGTGAAGGAGAGGGATCCGAGTGAATGTTTGAGGGGAGTATGAGAACATTGAAGGAAAGAGCTCAGTATGGAAGTTTAAAGAGGAAGGGGTTGGTTGCATTATTAAGTGGAGGGATTGACCATTTGTGGAGCATGGAAGGATCAGCTATTTGCTTTGCGAGAGGGATCAGCTGTGGATTTAGCAGAATTGTGAAAGCAACAAAGTGGAGGGATTGATAGTGGTGCGTTTGAGGATGAAGGGATCGGTCATGGGCTTTTCGAGAAGGATCAGTTGTTTTGCTTCATAAGAAGGATCGGTTGTAGGCTTCATAACAGGGATCGGCTATTTATATATAGAGGGATCGACTATTGGTACTAAGCTGATTCTAAGCTTTGAATTAAACATAAACACTTTAGCAAATCAATCTAAATTCACCCGCATGAACAATTAGAACCAATCCCATTTTAGCAAACTTGAACATATGACGATAACGAACATATCCAATATCGAACTCAAAATTGAACAATCAAACTCATGAGACTTAGAATATAAACCAAAACTTAACATATGGACTTTAATAATGGAATACACACTTCGACATGCCGATGGTCGATACCAAAATTTACACAACCGATCAATCTAAAGACCCGTTGAGACGGTCAGTGATGACAGTCACTCTGGTCGGACTCCAAAGTCTTGTCACTTACTTTTGCTCTTAATTTTAAACCGTTTATCTCTGCACCACACAACACTGCACAACACTAGCTTACACTTAACATGAGGGGATAGGTAAAATTTTCTTATCTCGATTACCTACCGAATTTAGTTGATATGGGTTCCGTATATTTAGTGCGTTTGGCCGCAATGCCTTTTGGACAACCTTCACAACTTAGTAATCCTAGAGCCAAGTCAAATTCTGTAACTGTTTTTGGCAGACTTTCTCCTGATCATCAAATTGAGCAAACAGAGGTTTCCGACCCGTTGATCGACCTTTTCTTTGATAGTCCCATCCTTTCGGTGGAATATATAAGTCCTGCCCCCGATGCTATAGAAGGTGGATAACCCGACGGATTCCTAAGCCTCAAGAATTGGCAAGGCCGCTCTTCACAAACAATGCTCTAAACATAGGATTTTGTTTGGAGATCTTCTAGTCCCTTCAGTGAATAACATGGCTCATTTTCCTTCGGAGGGATATACAACATGCAATAAATTCATGTTCTGGACCAGACATGTGCCGCCTTTTAATTCTTTTATCGGAGAGATGTTAAATTATCTAGGAATAGCTCTTGCTCAGTTGCATCCAAACAGCTATGCTTTTTTCATGGCACTTCCTTTGTATTTGTAGATGTTTTGTTCCGCTTGCCATCTCTTGAGGACATCAAGTTTATTTACAATTTCAAATGACGGATAGGAAGCCTTTCTTACACTTTTCTCAAACCTTCACCAAACTATCAAGTTCTAACTGGTGCTTGAAACAAGCTCAGCATCTTTAAACATGAATGGTTCTACGTTCGCTGTCTGCCTAGCTTTGCGAGGCGATGGTTGGAAGGACATAAGTGTTGTCTTCACTTTATTCTCAAATTATGTAGCTCAAGTCGTATCTTGAACCAACTAATACTTTGAAAATTTTTAGGTGTTCATCTACGTCCAGAGCCAATAGTTTCTCAAGGACGATTTCTGCAATCCGTGCTACCCCAGTTGAGGACTGGGACATCAAATCCCTTGTAACCGATGAATGGTTATCTCCTTTTGGGCTGTTAGAAGAAGGTCATAGCATCGGGCTTCTAAGAAGTGCTGCACCACCAAGGAATGTTGCAGAACAAGAAGGCGGAAGTAATAGCCCCGTCGTGCTCCCAGTCGAAGAGGCTCAGGACGACGCTGAAGAGGGTGAAATTAGAGGCGACGAACCAACAAGCCTGGTGACGCTGATGTAGGTCTGGGCAATGCACCTATGGATGAACCATCATAAGGCACATAATCTCACATGCCAACAACGAGAGGCAAAGAGCTTGCATATAAACTCTATAGGAGAAAAATAGCTAAAGTGCCTAAATTTATTATCACCTCCATTGAAAAAAGACTCTCTCTCAACATATTGAAAGTTCATTGGAAGGGTTCTCTAATCTCCCAATCCTTAATGAGATCATGACTTATGACTTCCCTAACAGTAGTATTAAGGGGATCAATTCTTCCATCAGGGCCAATGATGACATTCCTTCCACTAGCAAAGGGGAGAAACTCTTATCAGAAAGGCCGCAACAATTGGTCCGTCGGTGCAACACTGGGACACTCACAATCATGCACACTTCACTACTTGATTTTCCTCTATCTTTTATTCGATGGTCACTTATACACTCTTGTTTGGTTTGCAAGTGTGATGTCTCAATCCTTGCCTTCGATTGTTTGAGGTGCTCCTCAACATAGTATGGATCCAACCGCAGTCTAGACTCGGGTAGGCGTTGGGAGAGAGAGATGACAGCCGAGAAAGAAGTTATCATTCCGAGAGTCTTCATCTTCTAAACATAAGTTTCAATCTTATTCATCTCATCAGGAAGTTCAGCTCAATCTTCCTATACACAGCGGTGATTGGACTTCTTTCCCTGCTCCCCAAACTGTTATGCCTCCTTAGCACTATTCAGGTTCATCTGGTTCTAGACAGTCCTATGATCTAGGTCGAGCAAATGTCTAATTGTTACTTTTGATCCAACTCTTCCTACTGTAGCTTCTGAGGCCTCTATGGTGGAAAGATTGGCCGAGCTTAAGGTCTATTTTCCAAAAATCTGCTTCGATGGGCTTAAGTTCCTTCCTTCCATCGATACCATTCCAGGGAGTGCTAAATTGAGTTCACTTGCATGCATCAATGACGGTTTTATGTAGTACGGAATATTCCAGCATTTAGCGAAAAAAAATCTCCGAGGTGTCTATCAAGAGGCAGCATGAAATCGATCGTCTCAAGCTAGAGGCAATCCATGATAAGGACATAATTAAACATCAAGATGATGAAATCTCGGAGTTGACAATGAGGCCAGCCATGGCAGAAAAGAGCGCTAAAGAAAAAGCTGAGGTGTTTAGTTGTCTAGAAATGGTTCATAAAAAGGAGCTAGATGCTGTCGTCAATCGTAGCAGTGTGCTTGCTTTGGGGAAAGATACACTGCAAAAAGAGAAAAATACTCTCGCCCACCACATTGAGGAACTCGAAGAAAGAGAAGGAAAAAAACTTGAAGCTCAGGAGGAGTGGCAAAGATATTACAAAGAGGGTGTCTAAGCCCGAGGACTGAAACATGAACTTGACGAGCAACTCGCTCAAATTAAAGTCCTCAAGGAAGAGGCAGGAGAAAAGGGCTGCAATGAGGTTAGAGAGCGGATAGAGGCCTAGTTAGAAGATGCCAAATAAATTGGTCGGAAAGATTTTAAGGACATGCTCGATCCTCTAATCGTTGAATATAATGCTAAAGTCCTAATCCATCGTGATTCGAGTTTTCTTATAGATGGCTATCTTTAATCACTTGTCGAGGCTTGGGAATATATTGTTGAAATGAAGAAGAAAGCCCATGGTAAAGCTGATCTAGATGAAGAGAAACTGGTATGGGAGATTTTTCATGAGGGTGAACCACTAGACCTTGCTGCCGCATGGATTTGATATTTTAGCACCTTCTGACAAAGGGAAAAACATTGCCGAGCTTCAGAGTCCGATCCTAAAGGTCCGCTTGCACTTCAAACGGCCGGAGCATCAGTTTCATTTGGCCTGGGATAGGATCCGAGATAAGATCCAGATAGACCTGGTTATCAATTAAAGGCGCTGACTCATATTCTAGAGGGGAGCACTCCGGCGAGAATTGAAAGTCAGTCGGACGCAGATATCTCACTTTATTCTCCATTATCAAGAGATTTCGTCCCTCATGTCTAATAGTTATAGGATTATTTTCTTGTTTCTATGAATTTGCAGGTCTTTCGGGTCCTAACCAAACTCCAGGAAGCGGTGTCGTATTGGAACAACAACTGACAATTACTGAAACTTTGGCGGTTACCGACATTCCAGGGCCCGATGCCCAAGTTATCGGGGCACTTGATGAAAAAGCCGACGACTAGCTGCATCCAAATGACGTCGTGATCTCTAGTGCCTCCGAACATACCAATGAGATCAGCTTAAAGGATCATATCAAGAGACGGAATAGTTATTGAAGAAAAAAGCTAAGGCTGAACCCACCGATGTGGACATCGACGATCCAAATCCGTTCTACTACAAGTCATTCAACCCGATGGGTAAATTTTTGAAGAACTCCTTCCAACCACTGAAAGATCTCCAGCCAACGGTGGAAAAGATCGAAAAGAAGAACAGGCAAAAGCTCAAATGGTGCCACTCCCAAAAAATCCAAAAGAGAAAAAGGGAAAAAGAAATAGCCGTCACTTTGGCTTAGTTTGTATATAACCTGTATACCTGCTTTACTCTTTTTGTTGGCTGTGATTGTGCGGGTGCGGCCTCCATGACTATGCGAGTACGGCTCCCACTTTTGAATAAACTTGAACCATAATTTTCATGTTTAATATGTAAATATAATTTCTTTGATTTCTGTCGAGCTCTCATGTGAATTTTGTCTAAGTGTTGATCTGTTACTTTTCTATTCAATGTACTCATAATTTGTTATTTTTTAATTCAGACAATCATCCATTAATTTTTGCTCGAGGCCTCCATATGGTCGTGACCTTAAGCTATATCAAACACTGGGCTCAAGCCTTAGTGTTACACCATCAGATTTAGTGGTTTAAGTGATTATACTCCTGCCCCCAGTCTTGAATTAGCAGAGTTAAATAGTGGATGATCAAACTCCATCCTTAGCGAGTTTATACTCCTCTTGTCGGTTTCAGGTCGGACTTTATGGTGTATTGAGTGGTTGAACCACACTCACTAGTTGTTTATACTCATATCCGCACTTTGGAGATAAGAGTTAGTTAGTAGGCGGTTGGACCACACCTAGTTCATGTTTATACTTTAGTCTACACTCTAGGGACTTAGAGTTATTTCTGAAAATAGTCGGATCATACTTTCCTTAATTGATTGATTTGTCCCCAAGTTCGCGGTTTAACTCGGTGAGCGATTGCTCGTATCACGATCATTTTTGAATCATGTCTGTCCTATCAATCGGTAAGATTAACTTGATTATCAAATGGTCAAATCACATCCATTCCTTATTGTTGAATATGCGCTTTGCGCTATATGATTTTTGTTTGATGATAATAAACATATATACATTCATATAAATGAATTTGGTAATGTACTATTTTGTTTTTCATAGTTTAAATAAATATTTGTTGAATAAAATTAAATTACACAGAATTTGAATTTGAATTCAAACAGAACAAGTTAAACAGATTTTGAATTCAAACAGAAATTTTATTCAAACAAATATTTTGAATAGTATGTATTTGGTTAGATAAATATCTGTTGAATAAAATTAAATTACACAGAATTCGAATTTGAATTCAAACAGATCAAGTTAAACAGACTTTGAATTCAAACAGAAATTTTTATTCAAACAAATATTTATTACAACTTTGATAGTACAATTTCAAGCTCTCACTATACATATATAATTTTGACTACAATACATGACATTTCACATCTACATCAGCACCTCACTACATATCACTCACACTCGTATCTATCTTCAACTGCATTCCAGTTAGAATCCAGCATCTGAGCAATCTGCAAAAATATAAACTAACGCAGTAAAATTGAAAAAGAAATATTTTTGCAATTCAAAAATAAAATATGGTTTTTGAAAATAATATTTGCCTCAGTTATTTGGGTTGTTCGTCATCATTTAAATTTGAATTCATCATACACGAACAACTTGTGACATACACAGTGTATTACTGTATATGCCACAAGGCCGTGCACACCGATATATACACTTGATCGATTTACAGGGACAGGTGAGCACAGGTCAAACCCAAATGAAAAGCCGGGTTCAACTCACGTGCAATAACATTGAAAATCTCGAATCAAGCACAAGGTCAAACCCGAGTTTTTTTGAAAAACTGGATTCAACACAGGGCAGGTCACAAGTCAAAAACAGTGTACAAAACTCAATGCAAGTTCAAGTCATCAAGTTCAAGTCAGACCACTGTAATAAGGCAGTAGTGTACATAGATACAACTACAACAATGACCAAAAGTGTACAGCAATGCAAGTAAAGTGACACCATTAAGCATATGCAAAAAACAAACTACATCAAGTAGCAAATCAAACCAGCAGTATACAAGTACAAGACCACCAAGCAAAATCAGTTCAACATGCATGAAATGAAACAGCAACATGCAATACAACAATCAGATGGTCAGAGCCATAGCAAACAGAGGCATCAATATGTGACAACATGCAGCATACCAGAGGGTACAACATCAAAGAATCAAGTACACATGTATGCAGTGACACATCAATGAAGACACAGCCCAACAAAACAGCGTCAAAGAAAATGTCAACATAAAGTACTACAGAGATCAATGCAACTTCACAGCAACCATAACACAAGCCAGAGTGAATGCAGACAAGCACATGAATACATAAAGCTACAAGTGATGCAGCATCAATCAAAATGTGATATGGTGAAGCACTGACTCAAATACAACTACAAGGCATGAAACCATAGTGAAACAGTTCAAGTGGACAGTGAAGGCAGTACACAAGTGAAACAACAAAATGAATGTTAATGTTCAAACATAAGATGAATAATACGACAGCTACTCAATGATACAGTAGCAAACTACAATGATGCATCCAGTACCAACATGGACAGAAGGCAGTGAAACTCAAAGCAATGATCAAGTGCAAATAAATGGAACACAAGTCAGTGGCAAGCTACAAGGCATAGCAACTGCATAGCAACGACAACAAGACCAGCTTCAAATGCATCAGTGATCAACACAGCAGTTCATACATCATATATAGGACAGTAACATGACACAAATGAAAACTACTCAATGATGCAACATTTTAAAATGCACAAATATGCTATGTAGTAAAGCCAAAGCAATCAGGACAATGTTGAACAATGTAAATGTCGAAGTCGTGGAAGCATAACAGTGTCAATATTAAATTCATGAAATCAAGATCAGCATTGAAACAAAGATGGCCAGAGCTAAATTACACAGGGGCCAGAAATTCAAGAAGCCGAAATTACAAAATTGGAACAAGTTAAAAACCAAGTCGATGTCAAACATTATCCAGCATCAAGTTCGTGTCAAAATTTCAATGTTGAACAAGTCAAAGTCGAAAGTCATCACGAAATTAATTCAAAGTCGTAATCATCAAGCAACCAGAATATTCACATATGAATTAGTCAGAGAAATCATCAAACATTAGAAATTAATCGAACGGCCGAGGTGAATAATATGACAAATTCAAATAGAGAATATACGACGCAAATCTAGGGTTACAAACCATATATAAACCACGAAACATCATCGGCAAATTTAATTGAGTTCGAGCATAACAAAGAACAAATCATCCAACTCGAATCACGATCGAGTTCAAGTATCAATTTAGAAAAGCAAAAGAAGACAGTACATACCGAATTCACAAGCATCAAACTCGATCGAGCAACTGCAAGCAAGCTAGGGCAACCAATCACAGATCAATTGAAGAAACCAAAGCCCTAATTGCAACAAAGAACCAAAGCCCTAATTGCAACAAAGAGCCGAAGCCCTAACTGGAACACAAGGGAACGAAGCAAGCCGCCATTATTTCTCACGAACGAAGACAAAAAGAGGATCGGGTGAAATAAGGAAGTGGGCCGGTGTTAAAAAACAAAAGGGGGTTTTGTTTGATTATAAACTTATATTAATATTGTTAATTAGTTTAGGGCTATTTTATTTTGTTCTTAATTATTGTTTTTTTATTCTACGAATCAAAGAGTTTAGGTAAATCACCACCTAGGGTTTAGGTAGTGTCAGATTGTCTATTCTGAATTAGTTCAGTGAGCAGGGTGTGCGAGTTTGCAAAGCTCTATAGGCGGGAGCAGTGTTTGCGAGTGAGCGAAACTCTATAGGCGGGAGCAGGGTGTGCGAGTCTAGTAGAGTGTTTGTGAGCGGGAGCAAAAGGGTCTGCGAGTCTAGTAGAGTTGTTGTAAGCGTGATACTGTTTAATTCTAATAGAAATCTATGAATGCAGCAGTAGGCAGGGGTTGCCGAAGCTGGGTAAATTTTGTGTGTGATTTACTTTTCAGCATATTTATTTCTGCAGTTTATTTCTGTGTTTAAATCGAGAAAATTTGCTATAACCCTATTCACCCCCCCTCTAGGGTTAATCTAGATCCTACAAGTTGTATCAGAGCCCGGTAAATTTTTTTTATTTAACTCTAGAGTCATGAGTCTACAAAATAATGCTTTTTCTGAGGGGCAATCTATTGCTAGGCCACCCATGTTTAACGGGAACGATTATGCTTATTGGAAAGTTAGGATGAGTATTTATCTTAGTTCCGTTGATTATGAAGTTTGGGATATTATTGAAACTGGCTATAAACCTCCCACTATAATCATTGGTGGTACCGAGATTCCTAAACCTAAGGATAGGTGGGATGCTAACGATAAGAGATTGAAAACGACAAATGCTAAAGCCATGAATGCTTTGATATGTGCTCTTGATAAAAATGAATTTAATAGAATTTCTCATTGTACAACAGCACAGGAAATTTGGCACACTTTGGAGGTGACACACGAAGGAACTTCTCAAGTCAAGGAGTCTCGTCTAGCCCTATTCAGCAATGAATACGAGAACTTTGTGATGGACAAAGGCGAGAGCATAAAGGACATGTTTGGACGCTTTTCAACTTTGGTATACAACGCTAGAGCACTTGGGAAGGTATTCACTGAGGTAGAGCTTGTGCGGAAGATACTACGAGTTTTACCAATGAACTTTGAGGCAAAAGTCACAGCAATCCAAGAATCAAAAGATCTGAGCAAACTAAGCATGGAGGAGTTGATTGGCAACTTGATGACATATGAGCTTGAGTTAAAAGCAAAGGAAGAACGCAACAACTCCGAACCAAAGAAGAAGACGATTGCCTTAAAAAGTAAAGAAGAAAGCGATGAAGAAGATCCAATTGAAGAGCTTGCAATGGCTGTCAATAATCTTAGAAGATGGTCTAGATTCAAGCCATGCAAGAAGAAAACAAAGGGCAATAGGTCAAAAGATTCCGAAAATTCTGATAATGAACTGATATGTTATAACTGCATCAAGCCTGGCCACATCAAACCAAAATGCCCACTTCTCAAAAACAACAAAGAAAAGAAAAAGGCGAAGAAGGTATTTGCAGCGACTTGGGATGATGAAGAAGGAGAGGAAGCTTCGGATAGCAGCCCAGAGGAGGCTAACTTGTGTTGCATGGAAAAATCAAAATCAGAAGCAACCTCCGACGAATCTAGTGAGGCAGGTGAGTTTTCTTATAAAGAACTTGTTTTTATGTGTTCTGATCTTACTAAGGTAGTGGATACTCTTGAATCTAAAATTGAAAAACTGAAATCTGATAGGAGAGAATTTGCTTGTGAAAATTTTAGGTTAAAAACTGAACTTGAAAATATTCAAAACCTAGAATGTAAAAAATGTAAGATTTTAGATTCAGAATTATCAAAACTGAGGAATAACTTTGAAAGTCTTGAAAATGAAAACTTGAATCTTAAGGAAACCATCGACACTAGGAGAAAGGATTTTATTAATCGATGCACCTCACTTGTCACTGAAAATTCAACATTAAAAACCAAAGTCCAAAATCTTGAGAAATCCTTGAATAACTTTTCAAGAGGCGAAAAATCTTTCAAAATGTTATTTGGAAATCAAATTTTTGCTAACAATAGAAAAGGACTAGGCTTTGGGAAATCACAAAATAATGATAATGCAAAAAGTAAAAGTGTTTTTGCTCGATCTGAAATAATTGGAAATCATGTTGAAAATCGTAGTCATAGAAACACAAAATTTAATCAAGTCAATTCAATGTGCACGTTTTGTAGAGAATTTGGACATAATCGAAATAATTGTTGGATTAGACCCAAACACGTGAAAACTATACCAATTTGGGTTCCAAAAGGCACAAATATAAAATCTTTGAAAGTCAAACAAATTTGGGTGCCAAAAGGAACATATATAAACAGTTTTGAGTCTCCAAAAACATATTTTTCATATTCTGCCACTAACAACAATGGACCTATAAAAACAAATAGGTCACACAAATCTTTTATCGTGTAGGTGTGGTGGCAGGCTAAGGAACAACAACAGTGTTCTCTGGATTTCGGCTGTTCCAGAAACACAACGGGCGACAAAGCAAAGTTCCTTAGCCTAGTATAAAGGTGACAGAATCACAATGAGCAATCACGAAAAATTATCGTAAAGGTAAAATAGGTAATTGTTTTTTAAATGTGATTATCTGCACCATACTCTAAATTAAAATCAGCCAATATTGAGATGAACAAAAGATGATGATTTTGATGCTATGATTTTTTTTTTAAAAAATAATAATGACTAACTATCCTTAAATAGAATTACTTGGAGTAATTATGATGGTTGACTGATTCGGACTTAATTGATATGATTTTTTGACTTGTTCTTATTTATGACATTAATTTGTGCTTAATTGATGACCAACCAGATTTTAAATTTTTGAACTAATTTATATAAATTTGTTCAGTCAAATGCTGGTTACTCATGCTACACGTAGATATATTGGTTCTGACATTTTGATCACTGTTTGTAAATTTGCACGATTTCAAATTCATGAGAAAAAGGATTTTTAAGAAATTATTTTTGAAATAATTATGATGTTGATTGACTGTTGATTACTCATGAAAATAATTGTTTATCTTCTGGTTTCTGAAATTAACATCATGATATTTGTTTGAGTGTTAACACGGCTTAAATTCAAAATTCAAAAGAATGATGTTTTGAAATTTTTGGTGCACATCTCATGGTTTGATTCAACAAGTGAATATTGAGTGAAATTTAAATTCAAATGCGGATTACACTGGTAATATAGTTGATAGAAAAATTATTAGTGGAACATGATTAATTTTTAAAACATTCATTTGCTGCATCGGTTTTTAGAAAATATCTGCATATTTTTTCATTTGAAATAATTTTCAATTAGCAGAAAATTTTCTTATAAAACCCCCTCGAGAAAATCATGTTTGACCATATTTACAGATTAATCATTTTTGAAAAATTGATTTTATAATTTTTAATTTGATTTTAAATGACAAATTTGACTAATCTGACTCCCTTTGATTATCGAAAAGATAAATAGTGATTGAAAAAGAGACGGGTGTTGATATTTATCATATATTATAACTCGAGAAAGTATAATTAAAAAATTTCTTTAGAATTTCATAACAAGAGTTATAAAAAAAAAAAAAACTTTTTGTTGGATAATAATTCCATGACCATTTCTATTTCTATCATCTTTCTATCGAACATCACTCATCAAGATCATATTTAATATGTAAATTTGTGGTAGTTTACAAAGGAAATCATTTGTTCTTCAATATCTTTAAATCGGTGAAGGAAATTATTTGTGCTTCAATTTCTTATATTCAGCAATTAAAAATAAATATCCAAAGTATTCACTCTCATTTAAAAGTCCTCACGGTCATGCATGGGTGAATTACTTGGATTTTTGATTATGTGCTTCCATGCTCATTTAAAAGTCCTCACGGTTATGCATGTATGGAACGCATATTAAAAATAATTGATTTAATAGATAAGTTGATTCTAATCCCATTTAAAAGTCCTCACGGTCATGCGTGGTTAGAAGATATTTGATTTCATTTTTTTAAGTTAAATTGGAATACTACTAATCTCATTTAAAAGTCCTAACGGTTATGCATGGTTAGTAGATATTCAAATTTCCAGAAATAAATATACCACAAATAGACATATCTATATGAATTTTTGATGATTCTATCTTCATCACTTCTGAAAGTGGAATATGCGCTTGACAAGGGTAATTATGATTTTTGTTTGAGTTTTATTGAAATTTGATATTTGTATTTAATTGAGTTAAATGTTTGATTCATGTCTATCACTTCATCTCTATTTTTATAACACTGTTATTCTTTTGCTGATAACAAAAGGGGGAGAGAAAAGTTAAGATTTTGTCAAATAGAATCAAGCAAAGGTCAAATAATTTTCACTTTGCATATAGGCTCATTTACATATTTTTATTTGTATGCATATATGTAGGGGGGGCCATATATGTAGGGGGAGTATCACATAAAAAGGAAGCATTCAAATAGGGGGAGCAAATGAAATTATCAAATACATTTAATATATTCAAAATCTTAAATATATGTTTGTTATCATCAAAAGGGGGAGATTGTTGAATATGCGCTTTGCGCTATATGATTTTTGTTTGATGATAATAAACATATATACATTCATATAAATGAATTTGGTAATGTACTATTTTGTTTTTCATAGTTTAAATAAATATTTGTTGAATAAAATTAAATTACACAGAATTTGAATTTGAATTCAAACAGAACAAGTTAAACAGATTTTGAATTCAAACATAAATTTTATTCAAACAAATATTTTGAATAGTATGTATTTGGTTAGATAAATATCTGTTGAATAAAATTAAATTACACAGAATTCGAATTTGAATTCAAACAGATCAAGTTAAACAGACTTTGAATTCAAACAGAAATTTTTATTCAAACAAATATTTATTACAACTTTGATAGTACAATTTCAAGCTCTCACTATACATATATAATTTTGACTACAATACATGACATTTCACATCTACATCAGCACCTCACTACATATCACTCACACTCGTATCTATCTTCAACTGCATTCCAGTTAGAATCCAGCATCTGAGCAATCTGCAAAAATATAAACTAACGCAGTAAAATTGAAAAAGAAATATTTTTGCAATTCAAAAATAAAATATGGTTTTTGAAAATAATATTTGCCTCAGTTATTTGGGTTGTTCGTTATCATTTAAATTTGAATTCATCATACACGAACAACTTGTGACATACACAGTGTATTACTGTATATGCCACAAGGCCGTGCACACCGATATATACACTTGATCGATTTACAGGGACAGGTGAGCACAGGTCAAACCCAAATGAAAAGCCGGGTTTAACTCACGTGCAATAACATTGAAAATCTCGAATCAAGCACAAGGTCAAACCCGAGTTTTTGAAAAACTGGATTCAACACAGGGCAGGTCACAAGTCAAAAACAGTGTACAAAACTCAATGCAAGTTCAAGTCAGACCACTGTAATAAGGCAGTAGTGTACATAGATACAACTACAACAATGACCAAAAGTGTACAGCAATGCAAGTAAAGTGACACCATTAAGCATATGCAAAAAACAAACTACATCAAGTAGCAAATCAAACCAGCAGTATACAAGTACAAGACCACCAAGCAAAATCAGTTCAACATGCATGAAATGAAACAGCAACATGCAATACAACAATCAGATGGTCAGAGCCATAGCAAACAGAGGCATCAATATGTGACAATATGCAGCATACCAGAGGGTACAACATCAAAGAATCAAGTACACATGTATGCAGTGACACATCAATGAAGACACGGCCCAACAAAACAGCGTTAAAGAAAATGTCAACATAAAGTACTACAGAGATCAATGCAACTTCACAGCAACCATAACACAAGCCAGAGTGAATGCAGACAAGCACATGAATACATAAAGCTACAAGTGATGCAGCATCAATCAAAATGTGATATGGTGAAGCACTGACTCAAATACAACTACAAGGCATGAAACCATAGTGAAACAGTTCAAGTGGACAGTGAAGGCAGTACACAAGTGAAACAACAAAATGAATGTTAATGTTCAAACATAAGATGAATAATACGACAGCTACTCAATGATACAGTAGCAAACTACAGTGATGCAGCCAGTACCAACATGGACAGAAGGCAGTGAAACTCAAAGCAATGATCAAGTGCAAATAAATGGAACACAAGTCAGTGGCAAGCTACAAGGCATAGCAACTGCATAGCAACGACAACAAGACCAGCTTCAAATGCATCAGTGATCAACACAGCAGTTCATACATCATATATAGGACAGTAACATGACACAAATGAAAACTACTCAATGATGCAACATTTTAAAATGCACAAATATGCTATGTAGTAAAGCCAAAGCAATCAGGACAATGTTGAACAATGTAAATGTCGAAGTCGTGGAAGCATAACAGTGTCAATATTAAATTCATGAAATCAAGATCAGCATTGAAACAAAGATGGCCAGAGCTAAATTACACAGGGGCCAGAAATTCAAGAAGCCGAAATTACAAAATTGGAACAAGTTAAAAACCAAGTCGATGTCAAACATTATCCAGCATCAAGTTCGTGTCAAAATTTCAATGTTGAACAAGTCAAAGTCGAAAGTCATCACGAAATTAATTCAAAGTCGTAATCATCAAGCAACCAGAATATTCACATATGAATTAGTCAGAGAAATCATCAAACATTAGAAATTAATCGAACGGCCGAGGTGAATAATATGACAAATTCAAATAGAGAATATACGACGCAAATCTAGGGTTACAAACCCTATATAAACCACGAAACATCATCAGCAAATTTAATTGAGTTCGAGCATAACAAAGAACAAATCATCCAACTCGAATCACGATCGAGTTCAAGTATCAATTTAGAAAAGCAAAAGGAGACAGTACATACCGAATTCACAAGCATCAAACTCGATCGAGCAACTGCAAGCAAGCTAGGGCAACCAATCACAGATCAATTGAAGAAACCAAAGCCCTAATTGCAACAAAGAACCAAAGCCCTAATTGCAACAAAGAGCCGAAGCCCTAACTGGAACACAAGGGAACGAAGCAAGCCGCCATTATTTCTCACGAACGAAGACAAAAAGAGGATCGGGTGAAATAAGGAAGTGGGCCGGTGTTAAAAAACAAAAGGGGTTTTTGTTTGATTATAAACTTATATTAATATTGTTAATTAGTTTAGGGCTATTTTATTTTGTTCTTAATTATTGTTTTTTTATTCTACGAATCAAAGAGTTTAGGTAAATCACCACCTAGGGTTTAGGTAGTGTCAGATTGTCTATTCTGAATTAGTTCAGTGAGCAGGGTGTGCGAGTTTGCAAAGCTCTATAGGCGGGAGCAGTGTTTGCGAGTGAGCGAAACTCTATAGGCGGGAGCAGGGTGTGCGAGTCTAGTAGAGTGTTTGTGAGCGGGAGCAAAAGGGTCTGCGAGTCTAGTAGAGTTGTTGTAAGCGTGATACTGTTTAATTCTAATAGAAATCTGTGAATGCAGCAGTAGGCAGGGGTTGCCGAAGCTGGGTAAATTTTGTGTGTGATTTACTTTTCAGCATATTTATTTCTGCAGTTTATTTCTGTGTTTAAATCGAGAAAATTTGCTATAACCCTATTCACCCCCCCTCTAGGGTTAATCTAGATCCTACACTTATTGGGTATTCCATTCATCGAGTTGTAAGCGAGAATCATCAAATAAATAGTCAGACCAGTCTCATTTTGTTTAGTTCAATCGTAAATTTATGTAATCGGCTAGCTCCAAACTCTGAGAACCTGCTTGGACATATCAATATTAGTTAGTCGATCGGGTATCGTAACTAATATGTAATGATACAACAATCACAGATATGAAGGAAATTTCAAACATTATTTGCCAAATGGAAAGAAATGACATAATTTATCTTATTACATATATGGAAAATCAAATGCTAAAGCAAATTCGAAAATTGAATACAACTAAATGAAAAAGAATAAACTAAGTGAATAGTGCATAAATGCTTGCTATGCCACGCTCTTGGGAATGTGATGTCATCAAAAGTCGCTAGCTTGAAAGTTCCCTCTCCAAGCCACAGTTCAATGACATATGGTCCTTCCCAAATAGGATTCATGTGCGATGGGGTAGGAAAAATCTGTTTCAAGACGCAAGCGTCGATTTCAAAGGTTCTAGGTCGGACTTTAGTGTTATAGTATCAGGCGACTCAATGTTGTGCAACTACCCTCAAATTAGCTTCTTCATGCTTCTCATCTACAAAGTCTAAAGATTCCAAAAGGAGTTATCTAGTCACTCTAGGATCGTAGTAGGTTACTCGATGAGAAAGGACTTCGAGTTCAAAAGGGAAAACAGATTCAGGGCCATAAGCAAGGGCGAATGGAGTATGCCAGTCGCAAACTTGTGGGTGGTTTTATAAATCCATAATGCTGTTGGGAGTTCATCCACTCACTTACCTCTAGCCTTTTTCAAACGCTTGTTCAGAATGGACTTTATGATTTTGTTCACAGCTTTAACTTTCCCATTTGCTTGAGAGTGAACAACTGCGGCAAATCTCTCCTTAATATGATGTTCACGACAGAAGTCTTTGAATTCAGCGCTGTCGAATTGGGTTCCATTGTAAGTCATAATGGTTCATGAAAGGCCAAAATGATAGATGATGTTCTCAAAAATGAAGTTGATTACTTTCTTCGTTGTGATTGTGGCTAAAGGTTCCGCTTCGGCCCATTTGGTGAAGTAATCAACCGGGACAATGACGTACTTCGCACCACCTTTACATATTGGTAAGGAATCGATAATATCTATGCTCTATATGGAAAATGGCCATGGATTGACACCATTTGTGTGATTTTTGTCAATGGAGCTCTTGGAACTTTTGCATACATCTAGCACTTGTCGCATCACTTAGCTTAGTCAACATCATCTCAGTTGACAGTCGGCCAATAATACCCATAGCGGAGTGTTTTCTTTGCTAGGGTTTCCCCCTAGTGTGATCGCCACATTCTCCTCCATGAACTTCCTTTAAGACTCATTTTACTTCATCATGAGCGAGACACCGAAGTAGGGGAACTGAAAAACCCTTTCTCTACATGACTCCTTCCTGGATGATATACCGCAAAGCTTTGGAAGGACTTATCGCTTTTCATTCCTCCGTTCGGGAAGGACTCTCTATAGCAAAAAGCCTTTAATTGGAGTCATTTATGATCCCTTCTTGGGCTCCGTCTCTACTACCTATTCGATTTACATCTGGTTTATACTTGGAGCGTCTAGTACTTCGATTGGAACCAAGCCCATTAGCTACACATCCCCGATGCTAGCAAACTTTTCCAACGAGTTAGCCTCTTTATTTTGATCCTGGGGAATGTGTATGATGTCATAGTACTCAAAGCTAGTTAACAACTCTTGGACTTGGATAAGGTATGGAGCGAGTCATTTTCCTTTAGCCTGGTAATCTCCCCTGACTTGGTATACTACCAATTAGGAATCACAAAAGATTTCGAGAGATTTTATCCCCAGTTCTTTAGCAAGTTTGAGTCCAATGACTAGAACTTCATAACCGGCTTCGTTGTTCACTGCAGGAAAGTTAAGATTCAAATTTTAGAAAATGGATCGATCCTCTGGAGTTATTAGCACAATTTCAGATCTAGAATAATGATCATTGGATGCTCCATCGTATACATTTTCCACTGAATGGTAGAGGCTCCACCGCTCTTTGGGAGATCATCTTGTGTAGTGAATTCTTCTATAAAGTTCGCCAATGCCTGTCCCTGGATGGCTCTTCGAGGGAGATAATTGCTGTCGAATTGACTCGGTTTGATGTTCCACTTGAGTAACCTCCAAATGTCTCAGGTCACTATTGGACCTGTCGTAGTGGCTGGTCGGTGTAAACGTTGATCGGATGAGCCTAAAAATAGGGGCAAAGCTTTTGTGACGCAATCAACAAGTGGTACACTAATTTTTCTATTCTTGAGTAGTTCCTTTTAGCTCTCATTAATTGTTTTCTAACACAATAAACCGGTCTCTAGATCCGATTCTCCTTTCAAAGCAGTGCAATACTTATAGCATATATCGACACAGCCAAGTAGATATACAAGTCTTTGTGATCCACCTACTTTGACAAGATGGGAGGCCACTTTAACTCATCACCAAAGTTGGAATGCTTCATAGTACTACATCCATTCAAAGTTCCTTTTCCCTCTTCTTATCAAATCGAAGAATGGAATGCATTTATCGGTGGCTTTGGAAATAAATCGACTTAAGGCAGTAAACTTCCCATTTATATTCTATACTTTCTTCATGGTCTTGGGCGCTTGGATGTTACGAGCTGCTTAAATCTTCTCAAGATTTGCTTCGATTCCACGAGCATTAACTGTAAAACCCAAGAACTTTCCTGACGCAAAGCCGAAAGAACATTTCTAAGGATTGATCATCATTTTTTAATATCGGAGGTTATCAAACATTTCTACTAAGTCTTTAATGTGGTCGCTTGATTGTCATGATTTCACGAGCATATCATCAACATATACCTCCATCGTCCTTCCAATATAATCTTTAAAAATTCTATTAACTAAGCAATGATAAGTGCTCCAGCATTCTTCAATCCAAATGACATTACCATATAGCAATACAATCCAACATCAGTAATGAAGCTGGTGTGCTCCCGATTGGGAATGTGCATCGAGATTTGATTATATCCAGAGTATGCATCCATAAAAGGTAGCAATTCGTGTTCTGCGGTCGAGTCTACCAACTGGTCGATCCTTGGAAGGGGAAACCATGTTTTGGACACAACTTGTTTAAGTCCATATAGTCAACGCATGTCCGCCATTTTCCATTCACCTTTCTCATAAGTATAGGATTAGATACCCATTTAGGGTTAGAGGGCATCACGAATAAACCCATTGCCATTGAGTCTATCCACCTGCACTTTAAGGACAATAGATCTCTCCAGGTCCATGCCACGCCTTTTCTGTTTCACCAGGATACGCCTCAGGTCAATATTTAATGCGTGGCTCACAATGGCAGGAGAGATCCCATACATGTCAAAATGAGTCCAAGCGAACGCATCAAGATTCGCTCAGAGAACCGCATGTTCTTCCATCAATGGGGGGCTAAACTATGTCCGACCTTTAGGACCTATGACGGGTCATCATGGCTGATCGTAATGTCAATCATTAGTTTAGACAGTGCAACTTTGGTCTCTTTGGGCTCCTCCTTGTCATCCCTCAGATCTATGTCTTTGTAGAACTGACTGTGGCGCCCGACTAAGGCCTAGATGCTGGTTGTCAATCTTCGGTGGTATGTGGAGAGAGTTGTCCACACCCTTACCTTTATCTTTCGTTAAGCATTTCTCAATTTAGCCATATAACGGGCACACAGTTGCCTGATCACCATGCACAACTCCAACACCATAATCAGTTGGGAACTTCAAAGTCAAACACCATGGGGTAAGAGCTGCATAGAATTCAGCTAGGGCTAGTCATCCTAGAAAAGCATTATATAGAGAGCCAAAATCTAGGACAAAAAATGGCAAAATTCACACTCTCCTACTGTCACCTTATCCCAACTCCACAGGAAATTCGACATATCCAACAGCTTTAGTCATAGCATCGTTAAAGCCAAAAAATGGGGGATTTAGACGATTTTAGGTCCTTGGCTTCTATCCTCATCTGATCATAAGCCTTTTTGAAGATTATACTTATCGAACTTCCACAATCAACCAAAACCCTCCTCACTAAGGCGGGTTCGATCATGGATGAAATGACCATTGGGTCGATCGTCAATGCCTCTACCTTTTCTGCATCTTTGTTTTTGAACACAGTTCCATCTACCATCGCATGCTATTATTTTACCAGATCCCCAGTTCTGTTATAAAAAACACTTAATATTCATATGCTTGATGGCGCTAGCATATCACTCCATCTCGTGCCAACTCTTATCAGCTGGATGCGGTCCTTCGACTATTGTATTGATCACTAATCTTTCACCAATCCGTGCAGGCTCCTTAGCCCTATGCGGCGCTTGTCCTTGGTGGGGTCAGATGTCCCTTGCCTAACATCCTACGGGGCTTTAACAAACTGGTGTAATTTTCTCTCCCGAATCAGTTTCTCGGCAATATCCTAGAGATGCCTGCACTTATTCGTGCTATGACTATAGACCAACAATATTTTCTAACTTTCTTCGTTTCTCCATCGATTCTTTCAGAGGTGGCTTCCTATACTGCATGGTATTGCATGTAGACAAGTAAACGTTCTCTAGAGATGTATGTAGTGGTGTGTAGATATCATACATTGGAATCTTAGGCTTTCCCTTCCAGAATCCCTCTTTCATTCACGGTTCCTATCACCACCTTTCTTTCGTTGATTCGGTTTATTTTGGACATTTACTTGAACTTTTTCGAAACTTTTCCCTGATTGTTTCACTACATGTTATTCTGCATTCCTTCTCCACTTGGTCCTACCACATTCTTCTTCCTAGAGCATCTTGCTTCTTCTTTCCTCAAATACTGAGCTGCTTTTATATAGAAACATTCTAATATTGCAGGTGGTTTGCTAGCTAACCAATCCCTAAAGTTAGATTCGAGATCTACTTTCTCGTTATCGCCATCAATACGGAATGGTCATTCGATTCTTGACTTCTATGACAGCTATATGAAATCTCTACAAATAATCTTTGAGCGATTCTCTTAGAATCTGGATCACGCTGGATAGGGACATTATATCTTTGGGATGAGCTATGTGCATACAGAACTGCTCCACAAACTTCGTTGCTAAATCATCAAATCTGGAGATTGACCGTGGGGGTAATCTTATAAACCACATCGTTGCTATGATAAAGAGAGTAATAGGAAAAAATATGCATTTTTTTGCATCATCAGCTCATACAGAATTCGTCAGCCATTCATATCTCATGATGTGCTGCCTAAGGTCGGTTTTCCCTCGTAGGCAGGCATCGATGGATGCTAAACCTCCTTGAATACTCAGCATGTAAAATATTGTTGGTTAATGGGGTATGGCTTCTCGAGATCCTCAATCATCATTGGTCAAGCCTTGGCTCTCCCTCATTAGTTGTCTAACCATAGTCGACAAGTCCAGCATTTGGATAGTTGGAGCCAAGCAACAGTCATGCTCCACCTCATGTGAATGGTCTAATCAATGTCTACGGACCATTCCATGCATTCATGGCTCAACATCCTCTCGGTATATATCACATATTGACTTCATAATCATTCTTGGGAGGTACTTGGTCTGTATCCACCTAAACTCTAGCATCCAAACCAATTGTAGCAGCTCCAGCTTATACTCCAACATGAAGAGGCATGCTTTCTCCTATGGTGAAGGACCGGCCCCAGTCCCTATGGAGGGATCGACACCGATCGGTTTCAGTATGCCAGGTTGGCTTGCCTGCTGATATCTAAAAGCTTCTACATGATATCCTCAATTCTACGATACATGCGTCCGTGGCAATCATCTAATGAACTAGAACTCTCCGATGTAAAATAAGGGATAGGGTACCTCCTAGCTTTTCTACATTGTTGATCTCTGAGTTGAATCATTAGATCAATATTGGCTTGAATCTATTGGTTCAACTATTGACGGCTACCTGCTAGCTCTCTCATCAGTTTTGAAAACCAGCTCTTGTGACGAAATCAGTTGGATTCTAGACATCAATTGGATTGATAACATTCACATCTGCTGGTAAATTGCTTGGGCTTCCTTAATGGATGTTAGCACTCTCATTTCCTTTAGCATTTTGAGAAGCACATCTAATGTTCCTAACCATTTTTGATAGTTTTCCTTAGAATTTCACAAATATGAATAGAAAAAAATGAGCTTCTTGAAGATAATCACTGATCTCTTCAGGGGATTTATGCAATCCAGTAGCAGTAAAGGGATCCAAATTGCGTCGGGAATCTTCTCTCTTAATGAAAGCACCAAAATGTTTACATCGAAAGTTGGCACAAGCACCAAATAGAGAGTTTGTAGAGAAATAAATGAAGAATAAAAAATGAAAACAAAGAAAGCAAGTAATTAAAATAATTAGAAATAAACGATTAAAAAAGACACAGCGATTTATAGTGGTTCGGTGTTGTTTGTCTATGTCCACTTTGATTAGATAACTTTATTTATAACTTTGTAAACTGAGTATAATGGGATCGGATGAAAATCCTTAGTAATAGTAGGTACAAAGCAACTAGTAGCATAAAGTCTAGAAAATGAACAACCAAGCCTGTATTTATAGAGGAAGATCGCGAAATATCTCCCTAAATATTCATAGGAGGATCTTCAAAACCATATGGACCCATCAGAGGGATCGCATGCCCAAATCCCAAGCATTAGGGATCGATGTTGATGCCTATTTTGAAGGAATTTAGGGGTGCAATCCCTACGGGAGCATTCCCATGTTGTAATATGCTTATCCTCTAAGTTTCATGCCAACTGGATTAGTAGAACTTGAGTTATTGCTCGATCTTTTCTGCAATGTAAGTTGTTTCCTGATTCTAGCCGATCCTTATTGAGGGAAGAGGGTCGATCCGTCTTGCTTCATCCTTTTGAGGTGCGATCCCTAAGGTAGGCTCCGTAGGGTCCCTACATCTTGTCACCAAAATTTCATATGCATCAGACTTATGGATTTTGAGATATCGATTGTTTTCCATTAACTTGCACTTGTTTGGATGAAATATGCCAATCCATATGATTGAGAGGGATTATAGCTGATCCCTTTTCCATGTTAAACTAAATTCCATACTCTGAACATTCTGCATTGCATAACCCTCAATTTCATTCAATCATGGATTCATATTATCATCTGTACTTGATCTTTAGATCGCATAATCATCGCCCTGGACTTACTAACTTTGATGATAGTCAAATCTAACTTGTCCAATCAGTTCGGTTATAGCCGGGTTAAAATGCCGGATAACGGATAAAGATCTAGTTTATATTTACTAAAAATTTGTGAATTGTTTTCAAAAGGTATATGGTCCTTTATGTAGAAGCATAAGGGTAAGCTCACCTCCCCCCATCCATTCCTATTAGACCAAAGCCCTCGCGCCTGTGTGCTTACCTTTGCACCTCATGAGCCAAAACAAATATCTCCACTTCAACATATCTTCTACCACTTAAACATCTCTATCTCATACCTTCTAGAATATTTTTAGAGAATTTGTTAGCTATATTAAGTGAAAATATTTTTATTAGCTATTAATGATTTCATAAGTTATTTGGACATGTACAAAAAGTTTAATAACTTATATTGTAAAATAAGTCGTTTATTGATAAAATGATTTTCGATCACATTATTGATATTTCTTCGAAATATTTATTTTTGTAAACAAACTACTATAACAAGTTTTGTATCATTTATTACTAATTAAAAAGGATTTAACAAGGTTATTAAATTAATTTAATCATATTAAATCTAAGATTCAAATTTTTTAACAATCAAGATATTTAAATACGAAGTGTTTGAAATTCTGGGTCGTTACAGATCATGTGTATTATTGTACTCTCTATTTTTCTTATCAGAAAATTAATAAAGAAGTAAGTTGCAAAAAATGGTTCATTCATTATTGTGATATTATGTTAGTGTATGAATATATACTAGATATACTAATAAATTTAATTAATATGATTGATTAAAAAATATGAAATATTTTAAAATAAATATAATTTTATTTTAATAAAATGTATTGGATCTCATGCTAGTTAATAGACTTCATAGGCCCATTAATATCAAAAGAGGGATTTCTTTTTTAATTTGCCCTATTTACCCACTGTAAAGACGGGACTGGCCCAACAATTGTATTAAAGCTTGTATGTGTATGCAATATATTTGGCCAACATTTAGGGTCAACAATAAACTTTTTATTTGATGTTTGTCTAGAATAGTAGGGTCAAAGCTTGGGGTTGAATGAAACATATTCACTCTTATACAGCTACTGGCCTCCCTCAATGTGTGGAGTAAGTCCAAAAGGTTTGTCCGGATATAAATGGCAGTATTTGGGCCTTGGGCTAATTTTCAAATTGAGATTTGAAATTTAAAATATATTTGAAACTGAAATATTAAGTCTAAATATAATAGGAAGTTTTATAAATGTTATAAAAAAATCTTAAAATTTTAAAAACTATTTTAAGAAACTAATTTAATATTTTTATTACATTAAATTAATAATATTTATTAAACATATAATTAATTAAAAGTTAATTGTTATATACATATGTATATATGTATATATTGACATATGTATATAACCATAATAGTTATAGTAGAAAATTTATTTAGTATTGACATATGTTGATTTATTTAGTATATAGTAATAAAACCATAAAGATTATAGTTTAATTAAAGTGTTTAATTAAATAATTAATTAAATAGTTAATTGATATATACATTTTTATTCTGTTTATATTTATAAACCTATAGTGGTTATAATAATTTATTCTTCTTAAATAATTTAAGATGAATAAGATAACATTTTTGAAATTTTAAAATAAAATTTATTAAAGTAGTTACTTATACTAAAGAATTAGAATTAATTAAATATGATTTAATTAATAAATACATATAAATATTATATAAATTAATCAAATTACAATTTTTATAAATAAATTGAAGTTGTATGATAATATGTATAATTAAAATATAAGTGGAAGTGAAAGAAATCCAATATAGATCTTTGAAACAAACATACTGTTATTCAGCCTTGTGACCAGGCCATACTTGAATGCATTAAGTAGATTAAACTAAAGAGTTTTCAAGCAGGGATCCAAAGCAACATCAATCAAACTTAAGTGTCAAAAGAGTACTATGTTCAAAACTTCACCATACGACAGAAGTATGGGATCAGTACCGAACCCTGAATAGGGATCGATACCATTTTCAAGAACTCTCCCAAAATGGCATACATCTTATGCCATGTCAAGTTGGGGTGTTCGTGAACCATCTCGTGCTTTGAAAGATGGATCGCAAGTCTGAATCAACCACCATAGATAATGGACAACTCAACACTCATGCTCATCCCTTAACCAAGAATTTCACTCAGATCCATGCTCATAGCAATGCAAAAAAAGTTACAAAGATGAAATTCGAGTCAACCAAGCGATCAAGGGTAGAAGATCGTGATCCATAAAGCTAAGTCATGGATTGGTACCGATCCCTGAATGTGGATTGTTACCGATCCCTAATAATTGATGATGTAGCTACGATCTCTTAAGTTAGCTTCTCCTGGATGTGGGAAACATGGGCTAGAACATAGGTGAGAGCTTTCCGATGACCTATAACTATAAACAGAGGGATAAGGGCATAGTTTGAGGGATCTTTTTAGCCATTAACAAGTTGCTGTATTTTCCTTGTAATTCCACGGATCATCACCAATCTTTAAGAACAGTTATGTAAAAACTCGTCAAAGACTCCAACAGAGTTTAAGTGGATGTAGGCCTTTGATTAGCTAAACCCATATAATTGCTAGGTGTTCTTGTTTTCTTCATTTTCAAGTTATTTTCTCCATTTTATTCTCTACAATTAATCTTTGGATATTTGTGTCAATTTTTGGTATACACATTTTGGTGCTTTCACTGGGAACGTATCGATCTTAGGCTATCAGGACCTATTTTCTACTTTTGGTTGTTTAAATCCATGAGGTATATGTTAGTCCTTGAGATGATGGTTTTGATGACAACAACCTTAGAACTTGTTATAAAATATAAATACTAACATCATAGTTTAGATATATATGTATATGCAGGATATAAACATGCATGTACCAAGAATGAAGACTGTATAGTCTAGAGATTCAAGACTGAAGGCATCAAGATTGAAGACTCATGAGTATCAAGATATCAAGAGTTAAAGATTTCAAGAATACAAGATAAGTATTGAGTCTAGAATAATGTTAAAACTTCTTGAAAGCATTTACATCTTTATTCAAAATTTATTCGTGGAACAGAATCCACTTCGAGCCTGTTAAAGGGATGGCACCCTCGTAGGATGGAACCCACGATAATATCCAGTGGAACATATAATGGTCCTATTTTGATATCCACTAATTTTATAAAAATGTTTTTTCAAAAATATATCTCTTAGTTTAAATGTTTTCAAAACCTTCTTTTCAAAAAGGCATCTCTCTTGTTTGAAATTTTCTAGCCTCAAAATTATCTTTATTATTTTGATTTCAAAATTGTCCTTGATTTTAAACTATCTCTTGTTTTTAAATATTTAGCTTTAAATTATTTATATACTCGCATTTTAAATCACTTTATTAAGATTATATATTAAAAATTACTTTTATATGTTTAAACTATATTCAAATATATTTAGAAAAGTTTAGAAATTGTTTATAGAAACCAATTTTAATAAGAAAATCAAAACATCAATTTTGCCTTGAGCACGTCGACATACCCCTACCCCCCATGTCAACATGGTGCCCGTTAAATTCAAAATTCAAAATTCAAAAGAAGTGTCTATTTGTCATATCCTTTCACGAATAGATATGACTGTTGATCTTCTATAAATACCTGTTGTTCTAAACGAATTTTTAATCAGATTTCACTTTTTTTCTCTCCTCTTCATCTTCCATATTTATTTTAAAGAATCCAAAACTATACTCCATTGAAATACCAAGTGAGTCAAACTTGATTATCTCTTGTTTGATTTTCTGCCACTTTCTCCATAAGATCTCAGTGCTATTCAGAGTTATAGGATCATTTGTAAATCAAATTGTTGAGTAAAAGGTGCGGTTTAGCCTTGAAATCAATTGGGTGTGATCGTTGCCCCAGAAATCGATTAGGTGATCTTGTGGCCTGGTTAAATAAAGAGAGTTTGGCCCGGACTAGAATACAGGAGGGTGTACCTCGTAGCCTTGAAACCGAGGGTATAATTTGGGAAATTATTTTGAAAATAAATCCATACAATTGTGCGGGACTGGATGTAGGGTAACTTCGAACCAGTATAAAATCCTGGCATGTTCTTTCCTTTACTGCTTTTATTTAGTATTTGCATCTATGTCTGATTCTATGATTATATCTATGTCTATGAATTGCATTTAGTGGTGATTAAATTACATAAGTTTCAAAAAGATTTAGAAAATCCATAAAACACTGTTCACCCCTCTCTAGTGTTATTCCAGCCTTAAGATCCGTAATCCGTATTTCTCACAGTAGATCCATTAGTTTAATCATTCTAATCCATGACCATTCATATTTCTACTGAATCTATCGTAGGATCATTTGAAGTTATGGCCCCATGAAAGTAGAAATCCACGCCTCCAGACCCGTTGCTAATGTTGAGAACACCAGTTCTCAACACGTTAAATAAGTTGCTCAATCTAAAATTATTGAAATCCAGAATCCAACGAATATGATAACATGGGTTGAAATGGACCGTGTGATGAAGTAGACGAATGAAAAGGTGCAAGAAAATCAAGATGAACCGAGGAGTCAAATGAAGGAAAGCCTCAACTTGCTGAACCGGTTAACCTGTAGTCGCAGTAGGAGGGATTTATTGCCTTTTGACTCAGCAGACAATACTTCTTCATCTGTTGAAAAACATCGAGATGGAAACTAAATATGAAGCGAAAGGAAATACTTGTTTTGAAAGATGGACTGGACAGAGCTCATAGTAAGGGATTGTGGATTGGTACCGAATCGAACCTAGGGATCAGTATCAAACCCCGAGTTGTTGACATTGGCGATGGAGAAGTTGGTAAAATTGGAGGTGATTTAGGTTGTGTTGTTGACGGTCGGGATGTTGTAGTTCAAGCGGCTGGTGCTAATTCGCCTTATAGAAACAATAAGAATGCATCAACTGGACAAACGATTCTTCCAAAGATAGGGGAATCCATATATCATGGAACTAACCATGACTGTTTATAGAGTCAAACACTTAGGGTAGGTTATAATTATCATCGTCCAATATATCAAGTCGAGCCAGAGTCTCTGGTGGAAATGGTAAAGAAGTTAATGAGTGAGAACCAGCATAGAAGTAACAATGAATGAGGATTTTGCTCTAGTAGGTACCCATTCACCAAAGGGATACTACGTGAATACCCCCGGAGGTTCGTAATGCCAACTTTGTCGTCCTACAATGGGACGATGGATTTGAGATAGCATTTGCTGAAATACAAATGACATATGGACATGGCAAGAGTGACAGATGCCATGAGATTTAGATGTTCTCCTATTTTTCTTGAAGGTGTAGCAACGATGTGGTTCACTTGGCTCACACCAAGGTCCATACCATCTTTCGATCAACTGACAAGGAAGTTTGTTAAGCAATTCCATTTACACACAATACATCCCAAAGATGTGATGTCGCTCAAACCTCTTCCAAGGAGTAGGAGAATATGAGAATTGTTGAATTATTTTTTAAGCAAGTTCAATACGGCAGTAAGAGAAGTAAGCGATGTACAGGAATACATTATGTTAACGGCTCTGATCGTGGGGATACATCCTGATATGGACTTTGGAAGGTGGTTAAATATGAAACTCCTATCAACGATAGATGTTTTCTATAGGAAGGCGGCTCAATTATTGTGCTTAGAAGAGGGAAGTATGAACTTTAGCGAGGTCGAAGGTGGCCGGTCAACCAAATTAATTCAAAGCAATGTGGCTGTGTAGCAATCTAGTGAAAGTTCCAAAAATGTAGCCGTGAATTTGGGAAATAAAGTAAATAACCAGAAGAAAAACAGTCAAGGCAATGGAGATAAGAAACCTGATTTCAAGAGGTGTCTGAAATACGATAATTATACATCTTCGAACAATTCAGTTGAGAACATATACCTTGCAATGTAGGGTATTAAACAATTTAAGAAGCCGACACCCAAGGAGTCGACTAAGAGAGAGAAGAGGTCTGGGAAGTTTGGTCGCATCCACGAGACCCATGATCATAATAAGAATGAATATAAACCTTGCAAGACGTGATTGAGGACCTGATTCGAAAAAGAAGCTTCAGCAGTATGTGAAAGCCCCATAGGATGGAGGGAATGAGAATGGCCAACCCTAGGGCCAACTACTCCAAAGGAGCCAAGGTGGGCCTAGTAATGACGAATCTAGATAGCTTGGAAAAAGATTGGTTATTAACACTATCCTTGGTGGACCTCATCTTGTACAAAGAGTTGGAATGAAATGGAGAGGTATGTACGTTCTTTGAAGTATGCTATGAAGGAAAGTTGCTTTGCTATCGAAGACGGCACTCTAGCATAGCAGCTCAAGAAAATAACCGACGATATCGTACTTAAGAACAGGGATGCCAATATGGTTGAAGCACCCACTATGGATCCCTTGGTGATAACGACCATAATTGGGCCAATGACTGTAAGAAAGGTGTTAGTTGAACGTGGTAGTTCGGTCAACATTTTGTTTAAAAAACTCATGGCCTGATGCTGATGGATGGCCAGGATTTAAAGCCATGTAATTCCCGCATTCAAGGGTTTAACAGTGTGTCAATAGAGCTTGCGGGTTGTGTGGATCCATTGGTGATTCAAGGCGAAGGTGACCACAAGAGAGTGCGGGTTGTGACCTTCATGGTGATGGACATTTTTTCTGCTTATAACTCTTTCTTGGGTTGGTCGACCCTAGCTAGGTTTCTGGTGGCCCTTGTCTCGTTGTACTTAACAATGAAATTTCCTATAGATAATGGGTTTAGGATTCATTTAAGGAGACCAAAGTGTCGAACATGAAAGCTACATCACAGAGCTAAAGGAAACAACGCGGTGCAAAAAGGGAAAGGATGTGGAGAAGACTCTCTGCACCAAGACGATAGACGCATTGCAACCACCACCTAAGCCCTAGTTCGACCGGCATAGCAGATTTCAAAAAGATATGGATCCAAGAAAGAACCAGAGAATGCAAGGGCAACCCTTGCCGAGTTGACGATTTGCATCCCAGTCAGTTAGGATGATCCTACACAGGTCTTGGAAATTGGCTCTCAACTTGGCATGAGAATGAGGAAAGAATTGATGGGTTTTCTCCAAGCAAAATGTGTTTCCCTTGACACATTTTGATATGTGTGGAATATCACGGGAGATAGTGTACCATGCATTGCATGTGAACCCCAAGTGTCTCCCAGAAAAAGAAGTGGCGTAGTTTGGGTCCAGAGAGATCTGCTGCGCTAAAACAAGAGGTGGCTAAGCTAAAAGACAATGGCTTCATCTGCGACTCTCTATACCCGGAGTGGGTTTCCATTCCGTATTGGTCAAGAAGTCCAATAGAAAGTGGAGGATGTGCTTCGATTATTCAGACCTGAATAAACCATGCCCTAAGGATAGTTTTCCACTATCGAAAATCGACCAACTGGTAGATTCAACCGCCGTCCATGAATTTCTATCATTTATGGACTACGACTTTGGTTACAATCAAATTCCAATGCACGTTGTGGATCAAGAATATACCAGTTTCATAATCAATTTGGAGCTCCCAACCCGCTAAAATGAATATTTGGAGTCGTGTTAGAGAAGTTCTTAGATTTTATTGTAAACTTGAGAGGAATTAAGGCCAATCCGGAGAAGATTGGAGCCTTAAGGAGTGTGGAGGCCCTAAAGAAGATTAAAGAGGTTCAAAGTATGAATGGGAACGTAGCTATGCTGAAATGCATACCATTCTTTGATGTCCTCAAAGTGGAGAAGAGAAAGTTTGCTTGGACACAGGAATGAAAGGTGCCTTCTAAGCATTTGAAAGGATGCCTATCTTATCATAGCCATCGAAAGGAGAAAATTTATTCATTTATCTGGCGTATCTATTTATGCTTTAAGTGCTTCCCTCGTATGAGAAGAAACTAGAATCCAAAGGCCGGTATATTACGTTAGCCAACGGTTAGCTTGAGCCGAAAGAAACTATACAAAACTAGAAAAGCTAGAATATTAATTTTTGATTGCATGAAGGAAGCTCCATCCATGCTTCCAAGCTCATCCCAATAAGATGTTGACTGAACAACTCCTATGATAGGTCCTGCAATGACCTAAGACCTCTGGGAGATTGTTAAATTGGAATATCAAACTAAATCAGTATGATATATCGTATCTTCCTAGGAGAACAATCCAGGGCCAAGTGTTGATCGATTTCATTGCCGATTTCACTGCTCGAGATGATGAAATGAAGATGTTGCAGAGTGGAGTGCTTAATGGCAGATGTATATGGATGGAGCATACAACGAACGTTGCTTGGGGCAGGAGTAATTTTGGTAACCCTTAAGGAACTATTGTTTTTCTATGCCTTGAAACTCGAGTTCCCAACAATGGACAATGAGGTCGAATATGAAGCACTAATTGCCGGACTCAAGATCACAAAGGTATTAGGAGTCAAGACCTTACTCATATTCAGCAACTCTTAGTTGATGATCTGCTAGGTAAGAAAGGAATTCTAGGAAAAGGGCACCAGGCAGGCCCCTTATTTGACGAAGGTTCTAGAACTGCTCAACTATTTTGAGCATTACATGATAATGCACATTCCCAGGGAGGAAAACACAAAATATAATTCTCTAGCCAAGTCAGCTAGCTCCAGGGTAGCACAACTCATGGGTTTTTCGAACATCGACCAAATGGATGTTGATTGGTTCTTGGAGACTGAACCTGAAAAAGAATCGTGGATGACCTCGATTAAAGAGTACATACTGAAGGGAACCCTTTCGGATGGGAGGAGAAAACGAGGGAATTACCATGCAAGGCTCCACAGTTTATTATCCAAGATGGGCTATTATACAAAAGAGGCTTTTTTGCACCTCTGTTATGATGTGTCACCCGCGAAGATGCCAAAAGGTCCTTGCGGATGTTCATGAAGGAGCTTGTGGCAACCACACCTGGAGGTAAGGGGAGGGAAACATTAGCATAGAAGGTTCTTTGCTATGGGTACTTTTGGCCGACTGTTAATAGCGATGCAACCAATTATGCTAGGAGGTCTGATCGGTGCCAAAGATTCGCCAAACTTCCTTGAGCCCCGCCTATGGAGATTATGCAATGGTCAGCCCATGGCCTTTTGCCATATGGGGAATTGTCATTATCGGTGTGCCTTCGATGTCGAAAGGTGGGGCAAAGTACACTATTTCTTATGGTCGATTATTTTACGAAGTGAGTCAAAGGCGGAACTACATGCCATGATCACTACAAAGAAGGTGATCAACTTTATAGTCACGAACATTATCTGTCATTTTGAGGATCCCATAAATGATCATTTCAAACAACAGGACCCGATTTAATAGTGTAGAATTCAAGAACTTCCGCAACAAGATTGAATCAAGAAAAGATTCTTTGCAGTAATGCATCCCCAGATGAAGGGATAGGTGGAAGTAGTGAACAAAATCATCATATCCATTCTAAATAAGCGATTGTTAAAGGCCAAAGGCAAGTGAGTCGATGAGTTACTACTGGCACTTTAGGCCTATAGAACAACTCAAAAATCCATGACTAGTCACACTCCATTCGTGTAACGACCCGGAATTTTCGATCCCAAAAATTCTAGATAGTTAGAAAAAGAAGAAAAGAGATAGAAGAAGAAACAGAAAATCAAACTCAGAATCTCACATTTGCAGCGGATAAAATATAATATCAAATAATATTCTTTACACAAAGAAAGCTGTATCAGTCAATTACATTTTAATACATCAGAGTTACAACATTTCACAATCACTGGACAGTTAAAATAACTTATCCCAGATATACAACAATATATCACAACAGATACACTCTATACGTTCCTGCCATCCAGCTCGCCTCCTGAGCTCCAGAACCTCCTTACCTGAAAATCTGTAATACTCGGTCTGACCTGAGCATTACATCAAAGTAACACCCGGGTCTGGCTGGAAACCAGCGTGAATAAACCCACATAACATGAAATTCTAATGCACAAAACTTAAGTGAATTACCAGGGTAATTCGTACCCTTTACGAGTTCTTATAGTCAATCATTTATCACACAACAATTTTTAGGTTAAATGTCTATGTTACTCTATTTATTCCATTTCAGCCTGCTTAATTTCACATATCCAATTTATAAAGAATTCAGTTTACTAATCGAAGTGGTTTTGGGTATTACCGATACCCGACTCCGGTCTCTTCGAATTCAATAACATTTCTAAACCAAGTTATTTAAGTTTAAACAATTCTAGAATTACATTTTCACATAGCCATTCATCATGGATAGACAAACAATACTATCACAGTTCAACTCCATCGTATCATATCACATATTAGAGATGTCAACTAATCTAAGGTATACAATATTATTTAATTATTCATAAGCAAGATTTATTTGTCACACCATTTCTAATAAATTAAATTAATTACTTCCATCACTACACATCCTACTTACTTAACCCTTAATTAATTCAATCCAATTAATTAATCATTCCTTAACTATCCATCTTAATTAATCTTCTTTAATTAATTATTCTTAATTAATAATCCTTGATTAATTATTCCTTAATTACATTAAGTAATAACCTATAATTAATTACACAAATTAATTGGCCTTTAATTAATTACACAAATTAATTGGCCTACAACCATTCACATTAATTTACCTTTAATTACTTTCATAATTAAATTAACAAATTTTTTTTACACTGATTCTTAATTAATTACTCTAATTAATTATTCTATTATCACTTATATTAATTAATTATCCTTTAATTTATCACATTTCATTAGTTAACCAATCCCTTTAATTAATTTCCTTGATTAATCCATACATTAATTAATTATACTAAATAATTAATTCTCAATTACTTCCATTAAGTAATTATCATTAAATAAATCACATTTAGTAATTTCCATTAATTACTTTCCTTAATTAATGACATTGAGCAATTATCCTTTAATTACTTTCAGTAACAATTTAACCTTAATTTTAGAAAAGCCCTAAATTAATCAAAGAAACCATTATCTTAATTATTTACTAAATGAAATCAATTAAATTTTTATTAAAATTAAAGGATTGAAATTTATTCAAAATCACTTGATTTACCTTACTCACCTACTTAATGACATCATTGAATTGCATTTGAAATCACTTAGAGATTCAAGTTAAATAATTAATCTAATAATTATTCAAAACCAAAACCATTTTTTTATTTCAAAGACATTTGGCTTTATAAAATAAAATTTGAAACTTGTTTATAAACTTGATCCATACCTCAAATTTGAAAACTTGTTTGAACTCTTGAAAAATACTTTTACTTTGAACTGCTTATTTCATTATCTTTTAATTTAAAACAAGCAGGTTCAAAAGAATTCAGTTCCGATGCCTCATCTTACAATATACCTTACTTCCTACCCTGGTCTAGCCTGGCTTGAAATCCTGATTTAGTTTATTTTCAAAGAAATTGAATCCTATTACCTTTGGCCCAAGAATTTTCTTCGGGCCACTACCCCCTTCCCTTCTTCCTCTTCCTATTATTCCCAGATAAACACCTCTCCTCCGTGTATCTTGAACCCATTAACACGGGCCATGTGCATGTGCACAGGCAAGCCATTCCACAAATCATCGATCCAAGATTGCCAACACTCGCCAATCCACAACCCCATTCCTTTACACCTACCGCCGCCGAGGCCTCCGACCATCTCTTCAGCAAAACACCCGGTCGAGTGGACACGACTACAGGAAAAAATGGTGTGACAAAAAATCTTCCAGAAGCCCATCAAAATTTGCCTCGTTGAATCCCTCTCCAAGCTCGTCATGATAGCAAACTTTATTTTTCCAATCTATGCTTGAATCAAAGATGAAACCCAACCCTAGCTTTCCAACATCGTCAAGCATAGTCATGAAACTCCGCCGAAATCACACCAAAAATAGCCTTCCTCCATACGAACTCAATGGCGCTGACGGCATCGAGAAATTCGAAACGAATTGAGAGATATGATTTTGTAACGACCCGACTTCCTATCTCCAGGAAATCGCATCATCTTGAAGAAAGAAAGGGATAGAAGAAGAAAAGAAAGAGAAAGAAGAACACAAACAACATTAGAGAACTCACAGCGGAACGATTAAAATATAATAATTAACATAAAATATTACATAGTATCATAATACATCAGAGTACACAACTATACAACACATATTAGACAGTTATAAACATCTGTCTAATTCATACAACTCAAGTATAAGATACAGATACCATCCAAACACAGCGGAACCAATATATCCACACGTGGAAGCCTCCTGCTCCATTACTCCTTCAGTATTCGTCAAGCTAACCTGAATCACTTGACTACTCATACATAATATGAGTACCCAAGAGTTTAATAAAACAGAAAATAAACACTCGGGTCAGACAGGGGTCTGGTGTGAGTAAACGGGTTAAAATTGCTTAACTTTAGAAAACCTTTGAAAAGAAAAGGTATTACGTAAGACTTCCCACACATAAACATGAAAAAGTTTTTACCTTACGCTAACCAAAACATTTGATAGGAAATCCAGTGATATTATAATAGTGTTTAGGGTTTTCAAGTAAATATGAAATAGCCGAAATTATTACATCTATTAAATTCCAGCTACTAGCCACAAAAGTGGGTAATACAAACAAAACCATAGGGTCTCGTAGAGAAAATGGGTTTCCATCAATGGCAGGGCTACTAGGGTACCGCCCGTCACAGTACGTGGCCTAGATCACCGTACCGAGGAGTACTCCCACTCCCCTGCAACACAAGGCCGGGACCATTCCTTACTGAACAGTCCCAAACAAGACAACCCCGGCAGTTGTCCGGATCAACCGCCCCACACAGCCGAATAAAAAGGACTCTAGACAGGGGTAAATCTTGCTCTCCAGTGGGAGCGACCCACGAAGCCTTGCTGCACCTTCCCTGTTTTAGCCATTCCCGGTTGATGAGGCTTGAGGTTGCGATTACCTGTATAGGACACATCTCTTAGAATGCTCATCGTCCGCCTGACGATGTGCTGAAAGCATTCAATCCATACAAGTTCGTTCCGGGTTCGAACGAAACCGAAGGCACTATCTCGTTGCACTCATTTTGGAATCACCCTCAGAGTCAACGACCATAGCCCTTGCACTCTAATCTCCATCTCGAACCTATAGTACTATTCCGTCAAACTCATTACGGAATCACCCACAGAGTTATACTGACGTATAGCCCTTACACCTCGAGTCTTCACTTGCTCCACTTGGATTAACGACCTAACGTTTAATTGGAATCGATGTGGTTTTCGGATATCCAAATATGGAAACCCGATCCCGGTCTCATCGAAACCAAACGCCATTTTAATGTCCAAGTAAATAGTTTAACTTATTCAGGATGATATATAAACAGATAGATGAATAGCATTATCACAATAGATAATACATATAAACCATTCATCTTACAAAGCAACATATCACAACATAGATATCCAAATCATCCAATATCAACCAATCACCCAATATCAATCATCCAATATCATTCAACGTCCAATATCAATCACTCTACATCAACCATTCAGTATTAATCAATCATCCATAGAAGAATTGATTTACTCTTAATCAATTTAATTAACCTCTAATTAAATTAATTACTATCCTTTAATCATTTGGATTATCCTAACTCCTGTTTCATTGATTTATTACAAATCAAATTCATTAATCATCTCCTAATGATCTTCTTTAATTAATCTTCTTCGATTAATTGTTCTTTAAATACATTCAAGTAATTATCCTAAACCATATTCAGTAATTAACCTTTAATTACTATCATTAATTACAATAATTAATGATCCTTCATTAATTAATTAACTATAATTAATTACATTAATCCTCAATTAATTACAATTAATTAATCATACTTTAATTAATTACTTTTATTAATTACTTCATTAATTATATTAATTAATAATCTTTATTAATTAACAATCCTTTAATTAATTAAATAATTAACTTGTAATTAATCATCTCATTAATTCATAATCAGTAATTAACAATTTGTAATTACTTATCTTAATTAATTAACTTCTTAATTAATTATATTAACCTTTTGATTAATTACTTTAATTAATAAATCTTAATTACTTCATTAAGTAATTATTAAACAATTAAATTAATAAATAAATTCTTAATTAATTACTTTATTAATTAATTACAATTTTAATTAATTACACTTAGTAATTAATCTAAAATTAATCTCATTTATTAATTAATTAATCACATCAATTAATTAACTAAAATAAATTAAGTAATTAACTCTTAATTACCTACATAAGCAATTATTTCTAATTACTTTCATTAATAAACCTTAATTAATCTCTTAATTAATAATTAATTCCATCATTAAACAATCCTTAACCCTTTAATTAATTACTTCATAATTAATTATCTCTAAAACATTTATATTAATCAATTCTTTAATTGATATTATTAAGTGATTAACCAATAATCACTTCAACTAATTACTCCATGAGTAATTATCATTAATTACTTCCATAAGTATTTAACTTCCTTAATTACATTCAATTATTAATCATTAATTACTTTATTAAGTAATTACACTTAATTAATTCATAATTAAGTGATTATTAAAATTAAATAAATAATTAACTAACTATTTAAAATTAATTAAACAATTAATTAATTAACTTCCTAGATTTAAAAATCCTTAATTAATTAAGAAAACATTATTCTTAATTAATCTTTTACCTAATATCAAATTATTAAGTATTCTTAAATTTATATCCCAATAATCTAATCTTACTTATTTCCATAAATAGATTATTTGAATTTAATCACATTTTAATAACTCAAAACAATCTATTTGATTTACAATATTATCTTAAACTTTAACTGAAAAGAAAGCATTTAGAAATCAATTTGAGATTTAAAACATTTCAATTATCTAATATAAAACTTACCTTTTAATATAATTGTAATCTTGTTTTTAAAACATTACTTTTTAAAATTTACTTTAAAACTTTTGATTTAATAATTAAATTCAAAGTATACTTCTTTAAATTTAAAACCCAAAATGTAATTAAATTACTTTCAAAAAGAAATTATTTAAATAAATTTAGATTTAAAATAAATTCAATTCATATCTTATTAAAACTTAATTTACTTATTTAAACAACAAGTTTAAATTGTTTCTTTCAAAATCTTATTTATAATTCAAAGTTTAAATTTTATTCACCTCAACATCAAGTTAAACTTCCACTTCACTATTTAATTTTTTACAGATCTAACATTATAGTATTAATAAAACACAACAGCTAATACTCAAGCCAAACACTATAGCTATCCCGAGCCACCTCCCCTGCTTTAAGTCATATCGAAGAAAACACGAGCGCCTCTCCGAGTTTCCCCCTAATCTTCCGAACCCAAACTGCTTTGAGGCGAAACAAGGAAATCACGAGCGTCACTCCGGGTTCAACTCGTCTCCCCCAATCTGCCTTCTTCCCAGTGCACAGCGTACACGTGTGTACATCTCCCACTAGCTCCGGCCAACGTGGGCAACCACGATCATCGCCAACGTTCACTCGTGTGCACGCGAACTCGACCCAAAACCCATATTGAACCCAAACTACACGAATCACAAAATGGCCCTTCAACTCGAGAATCTGCAGCAATAACCGATCACAAAAGCTTCCCCTCGGCCATGCTCCTCGACGCCGACCAACCCTGCCGTCCTCACCATCAAAGCGTCGCGACTCAAACTTCATTTTCACCAAAAATGAACCCACTCGAATCATTAACTATGTCGCAAAACCTATTACAGTTCGACCGATCCCAATTAACTCTAAAACCCTATTTTGCTCAATCCCCAACTCCTCTGCCATTAGAAAAATTAATTTACATTTTTCCCGTCATCTATAGCATTCAAGCAAGCTTCAATTCAAATATGAACTCAGTTTATCAAGTACAACTTCGGTACTTCCCTAAAACCCAAATTTCGAACAAACCACGAATACTCACTAATTACACAACTAAAAATCACAAATTTCATATCAAAATTCATGATTTACTATTAAGATTACATGCATGTACTTCAAATTGAAAATTAAAATAGTTGATTTTTAACAAAAAACTTAGTTTTCACTGTATTTTACAGATTTCAATATGAATATCTATTTTAAACATCTGGAATGATTTTAGTAGTGAAGTTACATGATCTCAATCATTTATTGTTTGCAAATTACCTATTATAAATGAATAAAGAATGAGATATTGAATTTACAGAGGAAAAACAGAGAAAAAAAACCTGTAACAACAGAACCTATTTTATTGTTTCATACATTCTAAACAAAGCAGGCATTCATATGAACAAATATTCATTATCAAGCAATTTTCATGCAACATCATTCAATCTTAGATTTAATTTAAAACTGTTTTTAAAATAAAATTTACCCACCTCTGAAATATATGAAGAGCAGTGCAGAATTTAGTTTCAGGCTTGAACTTTTTAATTTAGAAAATGCACTTGCTTTTGATTTCTTGCTGTTACTGAAGAAAACTTTTGCATGCTTTTAATTTGTTGTTTAAACTTGCAGGTTGAACTCATTTTGGTTGCAGATTGAATTTGCAGATGCTCTCAAAAGAAAGTGCAGGTTGTAGCTTTTCTTTGAAATGCAGATTTGAATGCTAGTTTTCACATTGCAAGTTAGAATAGCAGATTTATCTTTACTGTGAAAAACTTTGAAATGCAGTTCAAACTTTGCTATTGATTCTTGCTTGATGAAAATCCCTTTTTGATTGCAGTTTTGATCATTTCAGATTTTAGGGAAAAAGGGTTTTTGGTCTGCCATTAAATTTTTGAAAGAAAGAAGGGGAAAAAGAAAAGAATTTGGTATGAGAAGAAAAAAAATGAAAACAGATTTCTCTTAAGCATTTCTTTATATGTTAGAATTTGCAAATAAAAAGAAATAAAGCCACTTGTCATAAAAATTTACATTTGTCATTAATCTAGCTTGAATGATTAACAAGTGTTTTAGAGACGCCTTAACATGTTTACAAATGTTACTTAAGTATATTTTTTTTATATATAAATTTTTACTTAATTTAAATGTAAATATAAATTTACTTACTTAACTTACTTAATAAATAAAATTTACATATGTAAATATAAGTTTAATACTTTAAAGAAAATATTCTAATAAATTTCTTATACATGAATTTAGAAATCTAAAACATTCATTTTTATACACTCATATCCATTTTAAATTTAAATACTTTAAAAAAAACAAAACACAATGTTTAAATCTTTTTTAAACTATCATATTTAATAAAAACAACTATCATTATATTTTTAAGCAATTAAATTAATCTTAAATTAACTTTTGAAAATATAAATTAAAACAAAGCTTAAATCTATAATATTCATACATTATAAATTATTAATTCATTAAATTATATTTCAAAATAACTCAAATTATAACATATACAAACATATAGATTACAATTTTAAAACTCATCTTTAATTTAAAACAAAAGATCTCCTATTCACAATATATATCAATTATATATATATTATAAACAGAATAACATTTTATTAGCTTTGACAAACAAATCTTATCAATATTGCCATATTAAAGTTTATTAACCTTTAAAAGATTTAGTTTACCAATTTTAAATTAAAATTATAAAGAAAATTATCAAATCAATTAAATTATTGTTACAGATTATTAAATTCTTATTGCCCAAAATTCCGGGTCGTTACAATCCTTCCCCCTTAAAAGAATTTCGTCCCCGAAATTTAAAAGCAAAGGTAATTTAATAATCCAGTACAGATTTTAAATTTCAAATCAGCAAAGCATCCTAACAACCATTTACTAACAATCATAGTAATCAAATAAACAAACAAACTTAACTAATTATTCTGACACAAATCAGAATAATTTCTAATACTATCTCGAGTTTCCCAAGTATAAATCACCGGGAGACTCGCTCTATAAAAGTTAACAAACCAACTACACAACGAAAATTCAGAGCTCCACTCATCTCTAGATCCAAAATCTGAACAGAACATCAGACTACTCTCAAATACAGCTCAACGTCCAACTCCAACCGTACTACAGATTCAACAACCAATCAATGAATCATACACGTATTCCCTCAGAGACACGTGTTACAAAATGAATTCCAGCTATCCAAACTGGCAATTCAATCTCATCCTATCGAAAACACAGATAAGAAATCCTCAAATGCCTCAGCATTAACCAACCAATCTTATCAAATTCTGTCCTCTTAACTAGAGAAATCTTAACAACAATGAAGTCTCCAACTTCAAATACCAGACTCCTTATCTCATATCTGTATAACTCAACAGATAATCCAAGGCTGCTAATTTCTTCCTGATCAGCTCAACCTATGCTGATACTTCCAGAAACTAAACCAAAACAAACAGTTCCTAGATCCTATTCAACAGAAAAGTCTTCCAAAATCCATCGAAATCCAGAACTCAAGCTCTACTATTCAAGCAAAAGCAAACAGAACTTGCTTCTTTCCTTGCATAGCTGCTACCTTGCTTCCGCTGCACAACTCTGATTCTGAAATAGATAAGAATAATGTAGATGAACACGAATACAAACTTATCCACTATATCAGGAAAATTTGTTCATCAAATCCATAAAAATCTGGGTGACTCATCTAACTTGGCCACACAACTTTACTACAGAATCCAACTCAAAAACAAGATCTAACCAAATCCAAATTCCTAAAATTCCTGAGCTGCTACACCAATCTTCCTACTAGGCTAACCCCTCAAAATCACTTCTGGAACCAAAACAATATGGAACTCAACTCCAGATGCAGATAACCTTCTGATTACATCGGTAGCTCCTACTTCCTCATGAGAATCCTCAGCCTCAAACAAAAGAATGCTCAAGATAATTCCAAACCAATCGCAAGTCACTTTTGCGATCCTTCCTAGTTTGAATTCCAAAGAAACTGTCCTCTCTTTACCAATTAGAACAGCTTAAAGCTTTTCCAAACAAGGTTAATTCTTTAAGATAACTTCCACCAACTGCTCGGCTGCTGCTAGAATAAACACCAATATTCCCGAACCATCTGAGAAACAAGCTACGCTGCTGCTTCCAACTCTATCTCGATGATACTACGAAGCTAAAAGACCTCTGAGATGGCAGACAACCCAAAAGAAACCCGGTCTCCAAACCAAACATCAACAACTCGCTTTCCTTAAGGAATAACAATGAGACCATGCCTGGAGAGAAACAACTCATAGACCTTAGTCTCACATTCCAAAACAGCCAATCTTCATGCTAAAGATCCAAACAACTTCTACATAGACGAGTCTTCTCTTCAGCAGGTAAAGACTACTTCTCAACCTCTTCTAAGACTGCTTCAAGAGAAAACACCTTCAGAAAATATCCAAGGATACTGCATCTCATCACGCAGTTATCAGGATATCATCACTTATTTCTGCACTTCCAACAAATCCAAACTCAAGAAAAATTCGCTTACCCGAGCGAAATCCAAACTTACACTTCAAAGATGAATTCCGAATCTTCAAAAGATTTCCTTTGGATATCAGAGAAATCCTCACTCCAAACTACAAATCTTACTCAAGACGGTATTAGGTCTACAGTCTCGACAAATACTTCCAACCTCTAACATATGGAACCTCTTCCATTAGTGGTAGTCGTGTTACACACACACACCACTACTCCATCTACCTTTAAAAATTTATGTTGGAAAATCCGTACAGATAACCCAACCTATTAGGTAGATATATATAAATATATAGATATAGTTTTATATATAAAAATTACAAGTACGCTCTCTCAAGAAAGACACCACTACAGAGCCTCGGTATGAATACTCAGCCTAATGCTCTGATACCAAATGTAACGACCCGACTTCCTATCTCCAGGAAATCGCATCATCTTGAAGAAAGAAAGGGATAGAAGAAGAAAAGAAAGAGAAAGAAGAACACAAACAACATTAGAGAACTCACAGCGGAACGATTAAAATATAATAATTAACATAAAATATTACATAGTATCATAATACATCAGAGTACACAACTATACAACACATATTAGACAGTTATAAACATCTATCTAATTCATACAACTCAAGTATAAGATACAGATACCATCCAAACACAGCGGAACCAATATATCTACACGTGGAAGCCTCCTGCTCCATTACTCCTTCAGAATTCGTCAAGCTAACCTGAATCACTTGACTACTCATACATAATATGAGTACCCAAGAGTTTAATAAAACATAAAATAAACACTCGGGTCAGACAAGGGTCTGGTGTGAGTAAACAGGTTAAAATTGCTTAACTTTAGAAAACCTTTGAAAAGAAAAGGCATCACGTAAGACTTCCCACACATAAACATGGAAAAGTTTTTACCTTACGCTAACCAAAACATTTGATAGGAAATCCAGTGATATTATAATAGTGTCTAGGGTTTTCAAGTAAATATGAAATAGCCGAAATTGTTACATCTATTAAATTCCAGCTACTAGCCACAAAAGTGGGTAATACAAACAAAACCGTAGGGTCTCGTAGGGAAAATGGGTTTCCATCAATGGCAGGGCTACTGGGATACTGCCTGTCACAGTACGTGGCCTAGATCACCGTACCGAGGAGTACTCCCACTCCTCTGCAACACAAGGCCGGGACCATTCCTTACTGAACAATCCCAAACAAGACAACGTCGGCAGTTGTCCGGATCAACCGCCCCACACAGCCGAATAAAAGGGACTCTAGACAGGGGTAAATCTTGCTCTCCAGTGGGAGCGACCCACGAAGCCTTGCTGCACCTCCCCTGTTTTAGCCATTCCCGGTTGATGAGGCTTGAGGTTGCGATTACCTTTATAGGACATATCTCTTAGAATGCTCATCGTCCGCCTGACGATGTGCTGAAAGCATTCAATCCATACAAGTTCGTTCCGGGTTCGAACGAAACCAAAGGCACTATCTCATTGCACTCATTTTGGAATCACCCTCAGAGTCAACAACCATAGCCCTTGCACTCTAATCTCCATCTCGAACCTATAGTACTATTCCGTCAAACTCATTACGGAATCACCCACAGAGTTATACTGACGTATAGCCCTTACACCTCGAGTCTTCACTTGCTCCACTTGGATTAACGACCTAACGTTTAATTGGAATCGATGTGGTTTTCGGATATCCAAATATGGAAACCCGATCCCAGCATCGAAACCAAACGCCATTTTAATGTCCAAGTTGTACTTAAGGGATTTAAACAGTTTAACTTATTCAGGATGATATATAAACAGATAGATGAATAGCATTATCACAATAGATAATACATATAAACCATTCATCTTACAAAGCAGCATATCACAACATAGATATCCAAATCATCCAATATCAACCAATCACCCAATATCAATCATCCAATATTATTCAACGTCCAATATCAATCACTCTAGATCAACCATTCAATATTAATCAATCATCCATAGCAGAATTGATTAACTCTTAATTAATTTAATTAACCTCTAATTAAATTAATTACTATCCTTTAATCATTTGGATTATCCTAACTCCCGCTTCATTGATTTATTACAAATCAAATTCATTAATCATCTCCTAATGATCTTCTTTAATTAATCTTCTTCGATTAATTATTCTTTAATTACATTCAAGTAATTATCCTAAACCATATTCAGTAATTAACCTTTAATTACTATCATTAATTACAATAATTAATGATCCTTCATTAATTAATTAACTATAATTAATTACATTAATCCTCAATTAATTACAATTAATTAATCATACTTTAATTAATTACTTTTATTAATTACTTCATTAATTATATTAATTAATAATCTTTATTAATTAATAATCCTTTAATTAATTAAATAATTAACTTGTAATTAATCATCTCATTAATTCATAATCAGTAATTAACAATTTGTAATTACTTATCTTAATTAATTAACTTCTTAATTAATTATATTAACCTTTTGATTAATTACTTTAATTAATAAATCTTAATTACTTCATTAATAATTATTAAACAATTAAATTAATAAATAAATTCTTAATTAATTACTATATTAATTAATTAATTACAATTTTAATTAATTACACTTAGTAATTAATCTTAAATTAATCTCATTTATTAATTAATTAATCATATCAATTAATTAACTAAAATAAATCAAGTAATTAACTCTTAATTACCTACATAAACAATTATTTCTAATTACTTTCATTAATAAACCTTAATTAATCTCTTAATTAATAATTAATTCCATCATTAAACAATCCTTAACCCTTTAATTAATTACTTCATAATTAATTATCTCTAAAACATTTACATTAATCAATTCTTTAATTGATATTATTAGGTGATTAACCAATAATCACTTCAACTAATTACTCCATGAGTAATTATCATTAATTACTTCCATAAGTATTTAACTTCCTTAATTACATTCAATTATTAATCATTAATTACTTTATTAAGTAATTACACTTAATTAATTCATAATTAAGTGATTATTAAAATTAAATAAATAATTAACTAATTATTTAAAATTAATTAAACAATTAATTAATTAACTTCCTAGATTTAAAAATCCTTAATTAATTAAGAAAACATTATTCTTAATTAATCTTTTACCTAATATCAAATTATTAAGTATTCTTAAATTTATATCCCAATAATCTAATCTTATTTATTTCCATAAATAGATTATTTGAATTTAATCACATTTTAATAACTCAAAACAATCTATTTGATTTACAATATTATCTTAAACTTTAACTGAAAAGAAAGCATTTAGAAATCAATTTGAGATTTAAAACATTTCAATTATCTAATATAAAACTTACCTTTTAATATAATTGTAATCTTGTTTTTAAAACATTACTTTTTAAAATTTACTTTAAAACTTTTGATTTAATAATTAAATTCAAAGTATACTTCTTTAAATTTAAAACCCAAAATGTAATTAAATTACTTTCAAAAAAAAAATTATTTAAATAAATTTAGATTTAAAATAAATTCAATTCATATCTTATTAAAACTTAATTTACTTATTTAAACAACAAGTTTAAATTGTTTCTTTCAAAATCTTGTTTATAATTCAAAGTTTAAATTTTATTCACCTCAACATCAAGTTAAACTTCCACTTCACTATTTAATATTTTACAGATCTAACATTATAGTATTAATAAAACACAACAGCTAATACTCAAGCCAAACACTATAGCTATCCCGAGCCACCTCCCCTGCTTCGAGTCATACTCGAAGAAAACACGAGCGTCTCTCCGAGTTTCCCCCTAATCTTCCAAACCCAAACTGCTTCGAGGCGAAACAAGGAAATCACGAGTGTCACTCCGGGTTCAACTCGTCTCCCCCAATCTGCCTTCTTCCCAATGCACAGCGTACACGTGTGTACGTCTCCCACCAGCTCCAGCCACCGTGGGCAACCACGATCATCGCCAACGTTCACTCGTGTGCACGCGAACTCGACCCAAAACCCAGATTGAACCCAAACTACACGAATCACAAAATGGCCCTTCAACTCGAGAATATGCAGCAATAACCGATCACAAAAGCTTCCCCTCGGCCATGCTCCTCGACGCCGACCAACCCTGCCGTCCTCACCATCAAAGCGTCGCAACTCAAACTTCATTTTCACCAAAAATGAACCCACTCGAATCATTAACTATGTCGCAAAACCCATTACAGTTCGACCGAACCCAATTAACTCTAAAACCCTATTTTGCTCAATCCCCAACTCCTCTGCCATTAGAAAAATTAATTTACATTTTTCCCATCATCTATAGCATTCAAGCAAGCTTCTATTCAAATATGAACTCAGTTTATCAAGTACAACTTCGGTAATTCCCTAAAACCCAAATTTCGAACAAACCACGAATACTCACTAATTACACAACTAAAAATCACAAATTTCATATCAAAATTCATGATTTACTATTAAGATTACATGCATGTACTTCAAATTGAAAATTAAAATAGTTGATTTTTAACAAAAACTTAGTTTTCACTGTATTTTACAGATTTCAATATGAATATCTATTTTAAACATCTGGAATGATTTTAGTAGTGAAGTTACATGATCTCAATCATTTATTGTTTGCAAATTACATATTATAAATGAATAAAGAATGAGATATTGAATTTACAGAGGAAAAACAGAAAAAAAAAAACTGTAACAACAGAACCTATTTTATTGTTTCAGACATTCTAAACAAAGCAGGCATTCATATGAACAAATATTCATTATCAAGCAATTTTCATGCAACATCATTCAATCTCAGATTTAATTTAAAACTGTTTTTAAAATAAAATTTACTCACCTCTGAAATATATGAAGAGCAGTGCAGAATTTAGTTTCAGGCTTGAACTCTTTAATTTAGAAAATGCACTTGCTTTTGATTTCTTGCTGTTACCGAAGAAAACTTTTGCATGCTTTTAATTTGTTGTTCAAACTTGCAGGTTGAACTCATTTTGGTTGCAGATTGAATTTGCAGATGCTCTCAAAAGAAAGTGCAGGTTGTAGCTTTTCTTTGAGATGCAGATTTGAATGCTAGTTTTCACATTGCAGGTTAGAATAGCAGATTTATCTTTACTGTGAAAAACTTTGAAATGCAGTTCAAACTTTGCTATTGATTCTTGCTTGAAGAAAATCCCTTTTTGATTGCAGTTTTGATCATTTCAGATTTTAGGGAAAAAGGGTTTTTGGTCTGCCATTAAATTTTTGAAAGAAAGAAGGGGAAAAAGAAAAGAATTTGGTATGAGAAGAAAAAAAAATGAAAACAGATTTCTCTTAAGCATTTCTTTATATGTTAGAATTTGCAAATAAAAAGAAATAAAGCCACTTGTCATAAAAATTTACATTTGTCATTAATCTAGCTTGAATGATTAACAAGTGTTTTAGAGATGCCTTAACATGTTTACAAATGTTACTTAAGTATATTTTTTTTATATATAAATTTTTACTTAATTTAAATGTAAATATAAATTTACTTACTTAACATACTTAATAAATAAAATTTACATATGTAAATATAAGTTTAATACTTTAAAGAAAATATTCCAATAAATTTCTTATACATGAATTTAGAAATCTAAAACATTCATTTTATACACTTATATCCATTTTAAATTTAAATACTTTAAAAAAACAAAACACAATGTTTAAATCTTTTTTAAACTATCATATTTAAAAAAAACAACTATATTTATATTTTTAAACAATTGAATTAATCTTAAATTAACTTTTGAAAATATAAATTAAAACAAAGCTTAAATCAATAATATTCATACATTATAAATTATTAATTCATTAAATTAAATTTCAAAATAACTCAAATTATAACATATACCAACATATAGATTACAATTTGAAAATTCATCTTTAATTTAAAAAAAAGATCTCCTATTCACAATATATATCAATTATATATATATATATTATAAACAGAATAACATTTTATTTGCTTTGACAAACAAATCTTATCAATATTGCCATATTAAAATTTATTAACCTTTAAAAAATTTAGTTTACCAATTTTAAATTAAAATTATAATGAAAATTATCAAATCAATTAAATTATTGTTACAGATTATTAAATTCTTATTGCCAAAATTCCGGGTCGTTACAGTTTTTTGAAGTTTTTAAACTTATTTCAACAACTACAGGTTATCGATGAATTTTTCGTCGATTCTTGGCAAAATTCTACGCTTCTATTTTTCAAAAAAACTACAGAATTCAAAGAACAATTTCCATTCAGGTCACTTAAATTAATTTGAATCATATGGAAAGATATTGATTTTTTTTTGAAGTTCAAAATCCTTTTTTTACATTTCTGTAAGATATAAATTTACATCCTTACCACTTCTCCTACATGTTTAAACTCTACCAGCAACTTGTACAACTGGATTCTCATCAAATCCAACTTGTATTGAGCATTTCACTCATCTTAATCAAGAAAAAGAAATTACAGACTTTGATAGGGAAACATCAACCATTTTGTCATTGAACAGAGAGGAGGATACTCATAGTATTTGGTTTAAACAGAGTAAATGTTTTTATTTTCAAACATGCATACATCATTTTCATGTATACATATACATGCAAGAAAATTCTTACTTCCAAACTTCAATGATTAATGCATATAAATCAATATATAGATAGATTTGAGATGTTGAAGGGTAGTTTACTCACCTTATAAACTTGAACAAGAACAAAGGACACAAGGCCTATATTTGATCTGGAATTTGATTGTTTTATTTGAATTGTACTTGATGTCTTGAAACTGATCCTTTGGTTATGAATCTTCTGATTTTCAATTTTGCTTTCAAGTTTGTTTGTTTGAATCTGAGATGATTTGCTTTGCTTTGGGTTTTCAGATTTGTATAAATTTTTGGGTTCAGATATGCTTTGATCTCCAGGTTTTGATTTTTACTTTGAATTTGGTTTCTGATGATTGTAATTTTTTTTATGGTTTTAAAGTATCCTGGTTTACACATTTCTCATTTGACAAACATACAACTTTTAGAAAAGAAAAATAAAATAAATTGACACTTGTCTTTTACAATACTTAACCATTTAACACATGTTATTAAAAAGGCTTATATAACAACACTTGTAATTAGGCATGAGTAAATTAGTTTTTAAATGGTTAAAAAGCTTTTATAATTAATTTCCTAATAAATAAATACATATATAAATTAAAACCCTTTAAAAGAAAATAATATAAAACAACTATATTCTAAATAAAATCATATAAAAATATATTTAAGATATATCTATCCTTTGAATTTCAATAATCTAATCCAAATTCAAATTCAATTTAAAATTGAATTCAAATTCAATTTACAATTTAAATTTGTAAATAATAATTCTATTTTAAAATCTATTTATACCTATATTTAAAAACATCAAATTACTATTTTTGTTTGAAAATAACAATTTTGTCAATTCTAAATAATTTATAAGAGGAATTATTAAATAATTATTTTTCCCATATATGAATAAATTCAATATTTATTATATTTTCAAATTCATTTACACATCCAGATATCTAATATTATCAGAATTTTATCTGTTCAATTGATTAAAACAGTTAATTACCCATTTATCAGATGTCCAAAAACCCGGGTTATCACATTCCTCCCCCCTTAGAATATTTTCGTCCTCGAAAAGGAACGAAGCCAGAATTTATTAAAATACTTAATATTAGTTAAATCACTTTTGATCATTTTTAAAACACTTTATAATTTATATAATATTACCAAAACAGTTTTATAAAAGTACTTTTATAACTCGTTGTTTCAACAAGTCCATCCTTGTTCCCATAGAAATTCGATCATACGTTGATAAGGCGTAGGACTGAAAATCTATAAGTACTTAGCAGACCCATTTTCAACACCCAGTGAAAATGCTTGGAAAATAATTTTGTTGAAAATATAAAAAATATTTTTGAAAATAGAGGAATCTTTGGTGAGAATGCTCTGGAAATCATCACCCCCATCCATGATCGCAGTTACATCCTGAGTTACGTTGCCATCACAACAAAAGTCCATGTAAATATAGGAACTCCATGCCCCTCGATTACGCCATGGAAACCGTCACAGATCGCAGTTACATCCTGGGTTACATTGCCATCACAGCAAAAGTCCATGTAACAGCAGGCATCAACGCCCTCGATTTTCGCTGCCAAAAATGAAACTTCTCCACTCCCACATAGGTCACAGTCTACCGATGTAAAATCAAATGTAGACTGTTGGCTCTCAGCAGCACACACAACTTTCGCTATGTCACCATAGGTTGCAGTCTACCGATATAAAATCAAACATAGACTGTTGCTTCTCAGCAGCACACACGACTTTTACTATGGTCTGCAGTAAATCGTAGTGACATCGAGTTACACAGCATAACCTAAATGCCTCTGTAGGCATCAACGCCCTCGATTTTTGCTACACACTACACAAAATCCTCAGGAACTAGCTTTGTTCGGACTCCTCATAAGATCGACTCTAGAACCCCCCTTAAGGTTCAAGGTAGTACCACCTTGTGACACTCCTGAGAAGTTCATTTCAAGGGAGCACCTTTTTCCCCAGAGCCAATCTCAAAACATTTTATACAATACTCCTATAGTATCTTTCAAATCATACCCTTTATGATTTTCATCAAAATCACCTTCTTACAAAATTGATTATCTCGAAATCGATAATTCTCAACTAGGCTGTCCAAATCTCTAAAATTGATTTTTCCTAAAAAATCAAAAGCCTTTCCAAATTCATAGGTTCCAAAAACCTTTTCTCAAAATCATTCTCATAAGATCCTTTATATATATAGATATATATAACTTCAAAAATCTTTGGATCACATTTCTTATCCACAAATTCCCAGTATCAATTTCATTCAAACCAGTATGATATACACATATCATCTGTACGTTATATCAATCTAATCGCTCACTCGATCACACAATTTCACTTCCGAACTAGTATTGTCCACCCAACTTCCTAGTGCGGCCTCAGATGTGGTTCCTTGATCAGAAACCGTCATTCTCCTTACATAGCCTAACTATGATAGAGAATATCCAGAACCAATCAACAATCCATATTCAGGTTCACCGTTGAAAATCGAGTGAAAATCCTAACTCGGATCGATATACTATCTCGAAATTCTATGCTCGAATCCGGATCAAATCACTATGCGAATAGAATAATATATGTACATGCTACGTATTTATCTTTACTAATTATTAGCCAAATTAATCTCCTTTTCTATTAACATTCACTTTAATTTCTATTTACTTATTCACGTTTGCCTCAATCCTCTTTGGATTATCACTTTAATTCTTATCTCAATGGGTATTCAATTATAAACAGTTTGCACTCTGATCATCTTAAAATTAGAAAATAGCTTAAAAAATAAAAATAGACAAGTAATTCAAAATTAATTATTACTTTGTAAAATAGCTGTAAAATAGTTAAGTAATTGTAAAATAGTTTGAAAATAGTCAAATAGTTGTAGAAATTTTAAACAATTGCAAAATAGTTGTAAAATGGTAATTAGTTATAAAGTAGTAAAAACAGTAATTAGTTTATAAAACAGTTGCAAAATAGTTAAATAATTCCAAAAGGAGTTATAAAATAAGCATAAGATAGTTTTGGGTTTAATAAGAAAGGTTGTATATATAATAAATAGCTTGGAAAAATAGATTTATACTAAAGCAATTTATTTTGAAAATAGTTTAGAGTCAAACTGTTCAATTCCCAACCTCCATTTTCAATCAATTCAATTTAAATTTCCACTTCCATTTAAATTGACTCAATTCCATTTAAATAACTTCAATTTCCATTGAAATTGATTTAACCCCAATTCAAGTTGAATTAATCCTCAATTTCTTTCCTAAATTCAAATCAAATTCCATTTGAATTTACTTATTCAACTTTAATTTCATTTCAAATTAATCCAATTCAAAATCTCCATTTGAATTTTTAAACTTATCCATCTTCAATCACAATTCCAATTAATTCAAGTCAAATTCAATTTGAACTAATTTAATTCAAATTTCAAATTTAAACCATCCCAAATCATATAAATTCAAGTTAAATTTTTAAATGTTGATTTAATCCTTTAAATCAAATCAACTTATCTCTTTAAACCATTTAATTCTGAATTCAAATTCCATTTTAACCTATTTCAAAGTTCAAATAATAATTCAAACCCTTTTTAAACAACTAAATCTTTGAAATTCAATTTATCACCAAATTTTAGTTTATAAACCAATCCTTTGAAATTTTATCTTAAACATTCAAATCTTAAGTTCAAAGTAATTCCATATCCTTAATTCCAAATTAAAGTTTAATTTCTCTTTTATCTCAATAATGGATATATTACCATAATCCATTCTTTATTTAAACAAATCCAATTCACATTTTAAAGATTATTAATAACAATAGGATGATATCATCCAAATTATTTTTAAACATCCATCCATTTCCAATTTCCAGATCTCAAACCCATTTTGAAATCACATAAACTTCCCATTTAAATCAACCATTTAACTTCCCAAGTTAAATCTCAATTTTCATCTTGCATTTCCAAATCAGGTTGTTCATTCAAACTTATTTAACTTCTTCTAAGTTAAATTCAATTTAATCCCATTAATCCTACTCCAAATTTGAATTCTCCATTTCAAATTCCAAATTTCTATCAACTAAAAGTTCAAAAACTTATTTAACTTCACATTTCTGGAAAAATCAAAACTCATCACTTTAGAGTTTATTTCAAACCAACTTTGATATTATGTATATCCACACATATATACATATTTACTTATTAGCCCATTAAGCCAAATTTTAAAAATTTAAACCATCTTTGGTTTTAATTCAAAACAAATTCCTATAAATTTTTAAACAACTCTTGTTTGAATTCAAATAATACTACTTATTATTCTTTCCAACACTTGGGACAAATTCCAAATTTCCGGACTTAGATTTAAAACATCATAATTTAAATTGTCTTACTCTGGAAACACTTCTACAAAATTCAAAATTTTAAATTTTCAGTTTGGATCCATCTCAAACTTATCTCCATTCAATTTCAATTTGGTTGTATCACTAATTCTCATTATTTTATTTAATCCCACAATTAACAACCAATTTATTTATATATTGGAAAAACTATTGCTTTATATATCAAAATATAAACTTATATAAAAGTCATTTATTTTTAAAACCATTTTTAAACCTTTATATAAGAAAATAACAAGTACACTCTCATATATATATATATATATATATATATATATATATGTATATATATATATATATAGACACACACACACACTTAACTCATCATAGGGTAACACTGACCCTACCTTAATGAGCACACCCATCAGAGCCAAGGTTTTCGCTTAACCTTCAGCTCTGATACCAAATGTAACGACCCAGAATTTTCGATCCCGAAATTCCAGATGGTTAGGAAAAGAAGAAAAGAGATAGAAGAAGAAATAGAAAACCAAACTCAGAATCTCACATTTGCAGCGGATAAAATATAATATCAAATAATATTCTTTACACAAAGAAAGCTGTATCAGTCAATTGCATTTTAATACACTAGAGTTATAACATTTCACAATCACTGGACAGTTAAAATAACTTGTCCTAGATATACAACAATATATCACAATGGATACAACCTACACGTTCCTGCCATCCACCTCGCCTCCTGAGCTCCAGAACGTCCTTACCTGAAAATCTGTAATACTCGGTCTGACCCGAGCATTACATCAAAGTAACACCTGGGTCAGGCTGGAAACTAACGTGAGTAAATCCACATAACATGAAATTCTAATGCACAAAACTTAAGTGAATTACCATGGTAACTCGTACCCTTTACGAGTTCTTATAATCAATCATTTATCACATAACAGTTTTCAGGTTAAATGTCCATGTTACTCAATTTATTCCATTCCAGCCTGCTTAATTTCACATATCCAATTTATAAAGAATTCAGTTTGCTAATCGAAGTGGTTTCGGGTATTACTGATACCCGACTCCGGTCTCTTCGAATTCAATAACATTTCTAAACCAAGTTGTTTAAATTTAAACAATTCCAGAATTACATATTCACATAGCCATTCATCATAGATAGACAAACAATATTATCACAGTTCAACTCCAACATACCATATCACATATTAGAGATGTCAACTAATCTAAGGCATACAATATTATTTAATTATTCATAAGCAAGATTTATTTGTCACACCATTTCTAATAAATTAAATTAATTACTTCCATCACTACACATCCTGCTTACTTAACCCTTAACTAGTTCAATCCAATTAATTAATCATTCCTTAACTATCCATCTTAATTAATCTTCTTTAATTAATTACTCTTAATTAATCATCCTTGATTAATTATTCCTTAATTACATTAAGTAATAACCTTAATTAATTACAGAAATTAATTGGCCTTTAATTAATTACACAAATTAATTGGCCTACAACCATTCACATTAATTTACCTTTAATTACTTTCATAATTAAATTAACAAAAATTTATTACACCGATTCTTAATTAATTACTTTAATTAATTATTCTATGATCACTTATATTAATTAATTATCCTTTAATTTATCACATTTCATTAATTAACCAATCCTTTTAATTAATTTCCTTGATTAATCCACACTTTAATTAATTATACTTAATAATTAATTCTGAATTACTTCCATTAAGTAATTATCATTAAATAAATCACATTTACTAATTTCCCATTAATTACCTTCCTTAGTTAATGACATCGAGCAATTATCCTTTAATTACTTTCAATAACAATTTAACCTTAATTTAAAAAAAAAAACCTAAATTAATAAAAGATAAACCATTATCTTAATTATTTACTAAATGAAATCAATTAAATTTTTATTAAAATTAAAGGATTGAAATTTATTCAAAATCACTTGATTTACCTTACTCACCTACTTAATGACATCATTGAATTACATTTGAAATCACTTGGAGATTCAAGTTAAATAATTAAATCTAATAATTATTCAAAACCAAAACCATTTTTATTTCAAAGACATTTGGCTTTATAAATTCAAATTTGAAACTTGTTTATAAACTTGATCCATACCTCAAATTTGAAAACTTGTTTAAACTCTTGAAAAATTCTTTTACTTTGAACTGCTTATTTCATTATCTTTTAATTTAAAACAAGCACGTTCAAAAGAATACAGTTCCGATGCCTCATCTTGCAATATACCTTACTTCCTACCCTGGTCTAGCCCGGCCTGAAATCCTAATTTAGTTTATTTTCAAAGAAATTGAATCCTATTACCTTCGGCCCAAAAATTTTCTTCGGCCCACTACCCAACGTCCCTTCTTCCTCTTCCTATTATTCCCAGATAAACACCTCTCCCCTCCTTGTATCTTGAAACCAATTAACACGGGCCGTGTGCACATGCACAAGCAAGCCATTCCATAAATCTTCGATCCAAGATTGCCAACACTCGTCAAATCCACAACCCCATTCCTTTACACCTACCGCCGAGGCCTCCGACCATCTCCTCAGAAAAACACCCAGTCGAGTGGACATGGCTATAGGAAAAAATGGCGCGACCAAAAATCTTCCAGGAGACCATCAAAATTTGCCTCGTTGAAGCCCTCTCCAAGCCCGTCATGATATCAAACTTTATTTTCCCAATATATGCTTGAATCAAAGATGAAACCCAACCCTAGCTTTCCAATATCGTCAAGCATAGTCACGAAACTCCGCCAAAATTGCACCAAAAATAGCCTTCCTCCATACGAACTCAATGACCTGACGGCATCGAGAAATTCGAAACGAATTGAGAGATATGATTTTTTGAAGTTTTTAAACTTATTTCAACAACTATAGGTTATCGATGAATTCTTCGTCGATTCTTGACAAAACTCTACGCTTCTATTTAAAAAAAACTACAGAAGGCAACGAACAATTTCCGTTCAGGTCACTTAAATTAATTTGAATCGTATGGAAAGATATTGATTTTTTTTGATGTTCAAAATCCTGTTTTTTTTACATTTCTGTAAGATATAAATTTACATCCTTAACACTTCTCCTACAGGTTTAAACTCTACCAGCAACTTGTACAACTAGATTCTCATCAAATCCAACTCGTATTGAACATTCCACTCATTAAATCAAAAAAAAAGAAACAAAAGACTTTGACAGGGAAACATCAACCATTCTGTCATTAAATAGAGAGGAGGATACTCACAGTATTTGGTTTAAACAGAGTAAACGTTTTTATTTTCAAACATGCATACAAAATTTTCATGTATACATATACATGCAAGCAAATTCTTACATCCAAACTTCAATGATTAATGCATATAAATCAAGATACAGATAGATTTGAGATGTTGAAGGGTAGTTTACTCACATTATAAACTTGAACAAGAACAATGGACACATGGCCTATATTTGATCTGGAATTTGATTGTTTTATTTGAATTGTACTTGGTGTCTTGAAACTGATCCTTGCTTGCTTATGAATCTTCTGATTTTCAATTTTGCTTTGTTTGTTTGAATCTAAGATGATTTGCTTTGCTTTGGGTTTTCAGATTTGTATAAATTTGTTGGGTTCAGATATGCTTTGATCTCCAGTTTTTTTTACTTTGAATTTGGTTTCTCATGATTGTAATTTTTTTATGGTTTTGGAATATCCTGGTTTACACATTTCTCATTTGACAAACATACAAATTTTAGAAAACAAAAATAAAATAAATCGACACTTGTCTTTTACTCTACTTAACCATTTAACACATGTTATTAAAAAGGCTTATATAACAACACTTGTAATTAGGCATGAGTAAACTAGTTTTTAAATGGTTAAAAAGCTTTTATAATTGATTTCCTAATTAATAAATACATATCTTAATTTATATAAATTAAAACCCTTTAAAATAAAATAATATAAAACAACTATATTCTAAATAAAATCATATAAAAATATATTTAAGATATACCTATCCTTTGAATTTCAGTATTCTAATTCAAATTCAAATTCAATTTAAATTCAATTTACAATCTAAATTTGTAAATAATAATTCTATTTTAAAATCTATTCATACCTATATTTAAAAACATAACATTTACTATTATTGTTTGAAAATAACAATTTTGTCAGTTCTAAATAATTTATAAGGGAGATTATTAAATAATTATTTTTCCTAGATATGAATAAATTCAATTTTATTATATTTCCAAATTCATTTACACATCCAGATATTTATTATTAGTAAAATTTCATCTGTTTAATTGATTAAAACAGTTAATTACCCATTTATCAGATGTCCAAAACCCGGGTTATGACATTCCTCCCCTCTTAGAATCTTTTCGTCCTCGAAAAGGAACGAAGCCAGAATTTATTAAAATACTTAGTATTAGTTAAATCACTTTTGATCATTTTTAAAACACTTTATAATTTATATAATATTACCAAAACAGTTTTATAAAAGTACTTTTATAACTCGTTGTTTCAACAGGTCCATCCTTGTTCCCATAGAAATTCGGTCATACGTTGATTAGGCGTAGGACTGAAAATCTATAAGTACTTAGCAGACCCATTTTCAACACCCAGTGAAAATACTTGAAAAATAATTTTATTGAAAATATAGAAAACATTTTTGAAAATAGAGGAAATATCTTTGGTGAGAATGCTCTGGAAATCGTCACCCCCATCCATGGTCGCAGTTACATCCTGGGTTACGTTGCCATCATAGCAAAAGTCCATGTAAATGTAGGCACTCCGTGCCCCTCGATTACGCCATGGAACCCGCCACTGATCGCAATTACATCCTGGGTTACATTTCCATCACAACAAAAGTCCATGTAACTGTAGGCATCAGCGCCCTTGATTTTCTTCCCGTCTAGTTCGCTTAGATGTGATTCTTCAGCTTGATTAATTAATTCAATACGAATTAAATGGGAATTAGTACTCGATTTAGTTGGTACCACCCAACCGAATAAAATTCAATCGTTTACTCATTAAATTTAAATGAGTAAATTTTCAAGTTCAATCTATTCTTTTTTCAAAAGATCAAGTAGATGAATAAGAATTGTGAGTAAGTGAAGTGTGTTTCATTGAAATTCTTTTTCTTTTCCGCAGGGACCAGGAGTTTGGATCTAGCCATAAGAAGAATGCTTGGTATAAATAACTCACTTCTTGGTCTTCGACCCCCTCAGTCACTACGAGCCCGATCAGTGCAATGGGCTGCCAAAAATGAAACTTCTCCACTCCCACATAGGTCGCGGTCTACCGATGTAAAATAACGTAGACTGTTGGCTCTCAGCAGCAAACACGACTTTCGCTATGTCACCATAGATCGCAGTCTACCGATATAAAATCAAACGTAGACTGTTGGCTCTCAGCAACACACACGACTTTTGTTATGGTCTGCAGTAGATCGCAGTGACATCGAGTTACACTATCGTCACCGCATAACCCAAATGCCTCTGTAGGCATCAGCGCCCTCGATTTTCGCTACACACTACATAAAATCCTCAGGAACTAGTTTTGGCCGGACTCCTCATAGGATCAACTTTAGAACCCCCCTTAGGGTTCAAGACAGTACCACCCTGTGGCACTCCTGAGAAGTTCATTTCAAGGGAGCGCCTTTTTCCCCAGAGCCAATCTCAAAACACTTTATACTATACTCCTATAGTATCTTTCAAATCATACCCTTTATGGTTTTCATCAAAATCTCATTTTTAGAAAATTGATTATCCCAAAATCGATAATTCTCAACTAGGCTTTCCAAATCTCCAAAATAGATTTTTCGTAAAAAAAATCAAAAGCCTTTCCAAATTCATTGGTTCCAAAAACCTTTTCTCAAAATCATTCTCATAGGATCCTTTATATATATAGATATATATAAATTTAAAAGTCTTTGGATCACTTCAAACTTGTATAAATTCCCTTTTTATACTACAAATACTTTCAAAAATCCATTTCTTCTGGCAAAAGATTCAAAAAGGGGAGATTTATCTTATATAATAACTTTGTTTATACCAAATCAAATATTCAAATCTGATTACTGTATAAAGTCACTTATCTTATTACTTACTTTCAGAAAATAAATTTCTACCATAGAAATATCCAATTTCCACTTTACTTCATTGTATATTTCACAAAATAAACCTTTCATTTCAAAAACCATTTCACATTTCTTATCCACAAATTTCCAGTATCAATTTCATTCAAACCAGTACGATGTACACATATCATCTGTACGCTATATCAACTTGATCACTCACTCGATCACACAATTTCACTTCCAAACTAGTATTGTCCACCCAACTTCCTAGTGCGGACTCAAATCTAGTTCCTTGATCAGAAACCATCATTCTTCTTTCATAGCCTAACTATGATAGAGAATATCCAAAACCAATCAACAATCCATATCCAGGTTCGCCGTCGAAAATCAAGTGAAAAATCCTAACTCGGATCGATATACTATCTCGAAATTCTGTGCTCGAATCCAGATCAAATCACTGTGCGAATAGAATAATATACGTACATCCTACGCATTTATCTTTATTAATTATTAGCCAAATTAATCTCCTATTCTATTCACATTCACTTTAATTTCTATTTACTCATTCACGTTTGCCTCAATCCTCTTTGGATTATCACTTTAATTCTTATCTCAATGGGTATTTAATTATAAACAGTTTGCACTCTGACCATCTTAAAATTAGAAAATAGCTTTAAAAAATAAAAATAGATAAGTAGTTGAAAATTAATTTTTATTTATAAAATAGTTGTAAAATAGTTGAATAATTGTAAAATAGTTGGAAAATAGTCAAATAGTTATAGAAATTTTAAACAATTGCAAAATAGTTGTAAAATAGTAATTAGTTTAAAGTAGTAAAAAAATAGTAATTAGTTTATAAAACAATTGCAAAATAGTTAAATAATTCCAAAAGTAGTTATCAAATAAGTATAAGATAGTTTTGGGTTTAATAAGAAAGGTTGTATATATAATAAATAGCTTGGAAAAATAGATCTGTTCTAAAACAATTTATTTTGAAAATAGTTTAGAGTCAAACTGTTCAATTTCCAACCTCCATTTTCAATCAATTCAATTTAAATTTCCACTTCCATTTAATTGACTCAATTGCAATTTAAATAAATTCAATTTCCATTGAAATTGATTTAACCCCAATTCAAGTTGAATTAATCCTCAATTTCTTTCCTAAATTCAAATCAAATTCCATTTGAATTTAGTTATTCAACTTTAATTTCATTCAATATTAACCCAATTCAAATTTTCCATTTGAATTTTTAAACTCATCCATCTTCAATCACAATTCCAATTAATTCAAGTCAATTCAATTTAAACTAATTTAATTCAAATTTCAAATTTAAACCATCCCGAATTATATAAATTCAAGTTAAATTTTTAAATGTTGATTTAATCCTTTAAATCAGATCAACTTATCTCTTTAAACCATTTAATTCTGAATCCAAATTCCATTTTAACCTATTTCAAAGTTCAAATAATAATTCAAATCCTTTTTAAACAACTAAATCTTTGAAATTCAATTTATCACCAAATTTTAATTTTGAAACCAATCCTTTGAAATTTTATCTTAAACATTCAAATCGTAAGTTCAAAGTAATTCCATATCCTTAATTCCAAATTAAAGTTTGATTTCTTTTTTATCTCAATAATGGATATATTACCATAATCCGTTCGTTATTTATTTAAATAAATCCAATTCACATTTTAAAGATTATTAATAACAATAGGATGATATCATCCAAATTATTTTTAAACATCCATCCATTTCCAATTTCCAGATCTCAAACCCATTTTGAAATCACACAAACTCCCCATTCAAATCAACCATTTAACTTTCCAAGTTAAATCTCAATTTTCATCTTGGATTTCCAAATCAGGTTGTTCATTCAAACTTTAACTTCTTCTAAGTTAAATTCAATTTAATCCCATTAATCCCACTGCAAATTTGAATTCTCCATTTCAAATTCCAAATTTCTATCACTTAAAAGTTTAAAAACTTATTTAACTTCATATTTCTGGAAAAATCAAAACTCATCACTTTAGAGTTTATTTCAAATAATCTTTGATATTATGTATATCCCCACATATATACATATTTACTTCTTGGCCCATCAAGCCAAATTTTAAAAATTTAAACCATCTTTGGTTTTAACTCAAAACAAATTCCTATAAATTTTTAAATAACTCTTGTTTGAGTTCAAATAATACTACTTATTATTCTTTCCAACACTTGGAACAAATTCCAAATTTCTGGACTTAGATTTAAAACTTCATAATTTAAATTATCTTATTCTGGAAACACTTCTACAAATTTAAAATTTAAAATTTTCATTTTGGTTCCATCTCAAACTTATCTCCATTCAATTTCAATTTGGTTGTATCACTTAATTCTCATTATTTTATTTAATTCCAACAATTAACAACCAATTTCTTTATATATTGGAAAAACCATTGCTTTATATATCAAAATATAAACTTATATAAATGTCATTTATTTTTAAAACCATTTTAAACCTTTATATAAGAAAATAACAAGTACGCTCTCTCATACACACACACACACACACTCTCAACTCATCCTAGGGTAACGCTGACCCTACCTTAATGAGTACACCCATCAGAGCCAAGGTTTTCGCTTAACCTTTAGCTCTGATACCAAATGTAACGACCCAGAATTTTCGATCTCGAAAATTCCAGATGGTTAGGAAAAGAAGAAAAGAGATAGAAGAAGAAATAGAAAACCAAACTCAGAATCTCACATTCGCAGCGGATAAAATATAATATCAAATAATATTCTTTACACAAAGAAAGCTGTATCAGTCAATTATACTTTAATACATCAGAGTTACAACATTTCACAATCACCTGACAGTTAAAATAACTTGTCCTAGATATACAACAATATATCACAACGGATACACCCCATGCGTTCCTTCCATCCAGCTCGCCTCCTGAGCTCCGAACGTCCTTACCTGAAAATCTGTAATACTCTGTCTGACCTGAGCATTACATCAAAGTAACATCCGGGTCAGGCTGGAAACCAGCGTGAGTAAACCCACATAACATGAAATTTTAATGCACAAAACTTAAGTGAATTACCAGGGTAACTCATACCCTTTACGAATTCTTATAGTCAATCATTTATCACACAACAGTTTTCAGGTTAAATGTCTATGTTACTCAATTTACTCCATTCCAGCCTGCTTAATTTCACATATCCAATTTATAAAGAATTAAATTTACTAATAGAAGTGGTTTCGGGTATTACTGATACCCGACTCCGGTCTCTTCAAATTCAATAACATTTCTAAACCAAGTTGTTTAAGTTTAAACAATTCTAGAATTACATATTCACATAGCCATTCATCATAGATAGACAAACAATATTATCACAGTTCAACTCCAACATATCATATCACATATTAGAGATGTCAACTAATCTAAGGCATACAATATTATTTAATTATTCATAAGCAAGATTTATTTGTCACACCATTTCTAATAAATTAAATTAATTACTTCCATCACTACACATCCTGCTTACTTAACCCTTAATTAGTTCAATCCAATTAATTAATCATTCCTTAACTATCCATCTTAATTAATCTTCTTTAATTAATTATTCTTAATTAATCATCCTTGATTAATTATTCCTTAATTACATTAAGGAATAACCTTTAATTAATTACACAAATTAATTGGCCTACAACCATTCACAATAATTTACCTTTAATTACTTTCATAATTAAATTAACAAAAATTTATTACACTGATTCTTAATTAATTACTTTAATTAATTATTCTATGATCACTTATATTAATTAATTATCCTTTAATTTATCACATTTCATTAATTAAGCAATCCTTTTAATTAATTTCCTTGATTAATCCATACTTTATTAATTATACTAAATAATTAATTCTCAATTACTTCCATTAAATAATTATCATTAAATAAATCACATTTACTAATTTCCCATTAATTACCTTCCTTAATTAATGACGTTGAGCAATTATTCTTTAATTACTTTCAGTAACAATTTAACCTTAATTTTAAAAAAACCCTAAATTAATCAAAGATAAACCATTATCTTAATTATTTACTAAATGAAATCAATTAAATTTTTATTAAAATTAAAGGATTGAAATTTATTCAAAATCACTTGATTTACCTTACTTACCTACTTAATGACATCATTAAATTACATTTGAAATCACTTAGAGATTCAAGTTAAATAATTAAATCTAATAATTATTCAAAACCAAAACCATTTTTTATTTCAAATACATTAGCTTTATAAATTAAAATTTGAAACTTGTTTATAAACTTGATCCATACCTCAAATTTGAAAACTTGTTTGAACTCTTGAAAAATACCTTTACTTTAAACTTCTTATTTCATTATCTTTTAATTTAAAATAAGCAGGTTCAAAAGAATTCAGTTCCGATGCCTCATCTTACAATATACCTTACTTTCTACCCTGGTCTAGCCCGGCCCAAAATCCTAATTTATTTTATTTTCAATGAAATTGAATCCTATTACCTTCGGCCCAAGAATTTTCTTCGGCTCACTACCCCCTTCCCTTCTTCCTCTTCCTATGATTCCCAGATAAACACCTCTCCCCTCCGTGTATCTTGAAACTATTAACATAGGCCCTGTGCACATGCAAAGGCAAGCCATTCCACAAATCTTCGATCCAAGATTGCCAACACTCATCAAATCCACAACCCATTTCCTTTACACCTACCACCGAGGCTCCGACCATCTCCTCAGAAAAACACCCAATCGAGTGAACACGGCTACAAGAAAAAATGGCGCGACCAAAAATCTTCCAGAAGCCCATTAACCATTCTGTCATTAAACAGAGAGGAGGATACTCACAGTATTTGGTTTAAATAGAGTAAATGTTTTTATTTTCAAACATGCATACATTATTTTTACGTATACATATACATGCAAGCAAATTCTAACATCCAAACTTCAATGATTAATGCATATGAATCAAGATACAGATAGATTTGAGATGTTGAAGGGTAGTTTACTCACCTTATAAACTTGAACAAGAATAAAGGACACAGGGCCTATATTTGATCTGGAATTTGATTGTTTTATTTGAATTGTACTTGATGTCTTGAAACCAATCCTTGCTTGCTTATGAATCTTTTAATTTTCAATTTTGCTTTCAGGTTTGTTTGTTTGAATCTGAGATGATTTCCTTTGCTTTGGTTTTTTAGATTTGTATAAATTTGTTGGGTTCAGATATGCTTTGATCTCCAGGTTTTGATTTTTATTTTGAATTTGGTTTCTCATGATTGTAATTTTTTTATGGTTTTAGAATATCCTGGTTTACACATTTCTCATTTGACAAACATACAACTTTTGGAAAAGAAAAATAAAGTAAATTGACACTTGTCTTTTACTCTACTTAACCATTTAACACATGTTATTAAAAAGGCTTATATAACAACACGTGTAATTAGGCAAGAGTAAATTAGTTTTTAAATGGTTAAAAAGCTTTTATAATTAATTTCCTAATTAATAAATACATATCTTAATTTATATTAATTAAAACCCTTTAAAAGAAAATAATATAAAACAACTATATTCGAAATAAAATCATATAAAAATATATTTAAGATATACATCTATCCTTTGAATTTCAATATTCTAATCCAAATTCAAATTCAATTTAAAATTCAATTTAAATTCAATTTAAATTCAATTTAAAATTTAAATTTGTAAATAATAATTCTATTTTAAAATCTATTTATACCTATATTTAAAAACATCACATTACATTATTGTTTGAAAATAACAATTTTGTCAATTCTGAATAATTTATAAGGGAGATCATTAAATAATTAATTTTTCCAAATATGAATAAATTTAATTTTTATTATATTTCCAAATTCATTTACACATCCGGATATCTATTATTATCAGAATTTTATATGTTTAATTGACTAAAACAGTTAATTACCCATTTATCAGATGTCCATAACCCAGGTTATCGCAATTCGCTTTGGCCTACGGGTCAAAGGCCATGATTGCAATCAAATTGGAAGTGTAGTCTCATTGGAAGAACCATTATGATCCCAAAAAGAATGAGGAATTCCTGCTTGAGTCCCTCAAAATGATCGATGAAAAGCATGATGAATCTGATTTGAGAGCCGCTGCTTATTGGAAGTAGGTAGCTCGACATTACAACACAAAGGTCAGGAACCGGACCTTTGAGATCAGCGATCTCATTCTAAAATGAATCTTCCTTGGTTGAATATGGGCCCGACTTTGAAAGGTCCATATGCTATCAAACACAAGCTTGGAGATGTAACATTCAAAATAGCGATTACAGATAGAATTTCACTACCGAGGGCATGGAGTAGCAAATATTTACGACACTATTTCGCTTAAAACCGTCATTATATGTAATTTTTTCGATCTCAGCATAAAGAGACGTGATTAATCATTCCTGTAAATATGAAATGGATTGGCTTTGGGGATCGATGAATTTACATACTCATCAGCTAATTTTGTGCTGTAAACAACAATATAATTAAATGATGCATGCTTATATAATACATAATTGTAGGTGCCTCGAGATAGGTGTCGATCAAACTTTATGGTCTATGATTGGACCTAAGGAACACGATTGTTCCAGGCATGTGGAGTAGATGCCAAATAACTCCTTTTACTCATGACTTGGATATTGGAGTATGAAACACATAGGGATTTGAATGAGATAGTTTGCCCCAAAAATTATTGCTTAGAGTTGGCGAACCGAACGATTTACACTGCGATAAAGCTTTCATCCGAAGTTTGGCGAAGCTCAAAGTCCTCACCCAGAGTATGGTAAAGTCTAAGATCCTTGCCTAGATCTAGGTGGGATATTCCCCAAGTGCTCCGGGGATGAATGCTATAACCACCATTTTAGGTGATAAACCTCGATCATTGCTTGGAGTTAGGCAAGATCGGAAGAAAGCGTCCACAAAATGAATGTTCAGACTGACACTCTAAATATCCAATTCCAATCAAGATCTAGGGCCAGCCTTGGCATGACAAGGATGTCCGGAGATAGGCATCTAGCCCATTATTATCTAAGAATAGAGATAATGTAATTTCAAACATTATCACTAGTCGAATAAAATTCGAGTAAAAGATAGCAGAGTGATATATCAATTCAGCAAATTGATGATAAAGAAATGACTCATATGCATCAGAGCAAAAATAATAAACATGCTTCTCAATACTTGAACATACTGATACACGGCTTGGACAAAAGAGAAGTCTAATTTTATTGACCTACTAAAAATAAAAAGTGAGGGCTGCGCTCATACAACTTTAGCCTATTTATATGATTATTCAAATCAAAATAAAATAAAAGGGTTACAAAAGAAAAGAAGGATGCAGTTATATCTTCTTCATTCACTTTGACTCCTTCTTCTCCTTAGAAGAGGGCATTTCGGACTCACCAGGCTTCCTCCGGCTTCCTTCGGCTTCCTCCGGCTTCTGTCCTTGCCTTTATGACCCTTCTAAAGATTTCTTGCCGAAGTCTCATAGGGTACAAAGACTGGCTAATCAGACAGTGAGATGTACAAGGGAGGAGGAATATCAACATCTTTCTCCTTCTTTATCTCCTTAGCCAATCGGAATTAAGTCGGAGAATCTCCTCCATGGTACGCCCTGAAGAAGGATTGGAAGCTCTAGTTACAATGATGTCCTCTTCCTTTTGCACCCCTTGAAAGTCTCATGTTGCCTTCTCTTCCAAGGCATGAATCATTTCATCCCCAAGGCCCGGAGTCTTGCCAACTGGAATGTTTAGGAGCATTTAGGAGGTAGACACAATGACTGATTCTATAACTTTGAATTGTATCCCTATTGACAAGCTCTTTTCGAGAAAGGGGACAATCCAAGGCTAACCTGAAACTTGGAAAACATAAAAGAAGAGACTAGTGACATCGATCAATATCGTATGAGTCATCCCAAACATGGGCAAGGTTAGTAGTATACCTCTAGGAGATACAGATTCGGTGTGAGCTGGAGTTCCAACAGAATCTCCCTCTCGAATAGGAGGTAAAATGAACAATTTCGAAAGAGTGGGTTCATCAGGATTGTACTGACCCCCTAACGAGGTTGCTATAGCCATTGTAGCTCTTGAAACCACACTGGCGATAGAAATGGCAGTAGAGCGGGGAAGAGAAGTGATATTTTCATGGACAATGACTCAATGGTCAGATGGGAAGTAATGTTCGCTGTGGAATTATGGGGAACATACCCGGAGCATTCACCTTGGTCTTTTTGATCCCTGATAGTTGATTCGGGGTGCAGGATACATTTACCAATCCTAATTGCCTCCAGGTCCTTTTCATCCAGAAGGAGTTCTTCCACATCGACCTTAGCCCCACTAGAGAACTCTCATTCTTGATTTACAATATCTTCCCATGCCAGGACCATAGCCTCAGGATACCCTTCATCGAGCCATTTCAGGTTACCAAACCTGATGGAATTTGCATTATAACGGATAAGTATAGGCTCGAGCTTATCCTTAGCCCATTTCTCTAAAGCTTTGACCTACTACTCTTTTGCCGGGACCTCTGCATCATCTCTTGCCTTGTAAGCATCCAACAGCTCCTCGCAGTAGTCCTAAGCTAGGATGAGAGCATCGTCCTTCTCTTTCTTCTCACTCTCGAGCAGCTTCTTCAATCCCTCTACTTGTTTCATAAGATACTCATTTTCTAGTAACAAATGACAACTCTTGTGATAACCAACCTTAATTTTTTCAATGATTCTGTCACTCTTCCTCGGTTAACCCAGTTATATTTTCCATTTGTTGGCCTCAACCATCGATGTGTTAAGATTTGCAACCTTCTGGTTGAGGGTAGAGATGATACACTTATCCTGCTCTTTTTCTAGCTTCAATCCATCAAGCTCAACCTTTCTTTTGGAAGCACCCCCATAGATCACTCAGCCGACCATCTCTAGTTAAAGTATTGATCATATACATCATCGATGTAGGCTACGTTATCAGTTCTGTTGTGCAAGGGATATCCTTCAATTTAGGGACGAACATGATATCTTTAATTTTTTTTTGGAAAAGTGTGTTTCAAGGCATCCTTATGAGGATTAGAAATAATTTCTTTCTCTTCTCAAACCAATCTCTTTTCTGTCCTTTAATGGAGAATATCAAAAGTGGTCGGACCTGATAGTTGCTTAAAATGGCGTGACACATAAGAGGATATCTCGGCTACATCGAAGCAGAAACATTTGGCACGTCTATAGACGGAACATAGTTAGGCTTCATCGAGTACGGATCCATATTACGGGGCAAGGGTGACCAATCCCTGTGTCATGGAGATGACTTGCAAAATGTATGTCCTCTTTCTTGACTTTTGTGGTATCGATTGGAACGCCTCCCTGGATCATAATCGTAAGAGGAGCCATGAGGATGATTAGATGCCCCATGTTTCCTTTGCTCGATTCCTTGATTTTTGATAATATCATACATACCTCTGCACTCCATTGAACCAACAAATGAAACGCAAGCAAGTTAGCTTAAATAAGATAGGAACTTGGCATGAACTAAACAGAGTTTAATGTTGTGTATGTGTCCTAGTGTCCCCCCATGGACCGTGGACTTAGAGTTTGCTAATAGGAGCAATCTTTCTTATGCAGACGGTAGACACACTTCATCAGACAGATGAATGGAGGATCCAATATCCCAATATTGATGTTACCCAGGCCTTAAGAGCTGAACTCGTTTGGAATTGGACCAAGGTTGTAATAAATGTCCTCAAAAGGGGGGATAGGAGTTTCCTCTGTTACGGTGGCTGGTGGAGGTTGTGTTGGGTCCGCATTAGGACGATCTTGATCATAAATCGTCACTTTATACGAAAAGCTTAGCCATCATAACCTTCATCACTAGAGATCCCACAACCAATATCAACATCATCACTATCTCCTACACCATTTCTTCTTTCCTCGGTATGCTCAGGAACCTCCCCAGTCTCCTTAATAGGTCTCAAGACCGAGGGAACTTCTTGGTTATTGTCGCCATCCCCGAATGAAGAACTGCCTTCATCTTCATCACTAGCTTCGGGAATGTGGAAAACACTATGATTCCCTTCCCAAAGATTATAAGCTCTCAAATTCTCATTAGAAAGAAGTGTCCTCATATCCCTTTCCTCGAGTGGGACTTGATGGAGAGATGCAAGAGTGCCCGTCAAGACTGCACCACTAGGCCTTCTCGAGCTATTTATAAGAACAAGAAATAATGGTATGAGTAACTGAAGTTGTGTTGTCCATGTATAAAAAGATGAACGTAAGAATTACATCCAGACAACCACCTCTATGCGAAACCAGGTGGGCAGTGCACAAAAAAGAACCTATCTTCAAAATAGTTCAATTTGTTCCAGAGACTCGTTATAGCTCGACAACCCACGAAATATTCTAGATATATGAGCGAAGGAGAACCCTTCCAGTGTTTGAAACTATATAAGTAGGGGATCTCTCGAGTGCTCTGCTTACGATTCAGATGGTAGACGAAAATGATATAAATGCTATTAAAAAAAGCATAGCTGTTGGGATGTAGTTAGGACGGAGCTAATTTCATAAACTGCAAAATTATGTAAATGAAATTATTGAATAGTGGGACTGAACTGTCCATACACACATACTGGTTACAAATCATGTATCCTACTGGTGGGAGAGGTGCCTTTTGATGGCATGATGGAACCAACATGTCCCGTATGGGATGACATGTCTCTCACATATTCTTCAAGGATTTGTCTCGTTGACTTTTGATGCTGGAGAATTCTGGGGGTCATCTAAAATAACAGCATCACCCATGTTAATGTTAGGGGCACCCCCAACTGTAGGCTCTTCGGCCAAGGCGTATGTCTCACTGTGGGTACTATATTAGCTCTGGACTCTATGTCAAATTCTTTATATCTTGATGTTGACAGGACTACTACCATAACAGAGAGACGCTTGGAGTTTATGCGATCCATAACTACCAAAGCTTCATACATAAGTGATATCAGACATATCAAAAGTTGTAATCTTCATGTTGGAAAGGAACCCTACAAAGTCAATATACCAAAGCTAATAAGCAACAACATGTATTGATCACTCGGGTCTCGTACATCAACGGGGGGCAATGTAGTGTAGTTGAAGTGTGTAGTGGATGCATTTAACTTAGTTCAAGTTAGATATTCGATAAAAACTTGACAAACAATTCACTCAGAGGTTAACTCAATGTCCGAAGTGACTGTCACTACTGATCGTCCCAACGAATCTTGAACCACTGACCACAGTTCAGCAATCCGATGACAATGCTTAGGAAATTTTCACTAAGGAATTTAATTCGTTTATGCAAAAATAAATCAAACTGTTCAACTGAAGATCCCCAAGTATGGGAGCGATGCCGACCCCCAAGGCCAAACACCAATGAGATTCTTCATTCTCCTCCTTCAATCGAATATGGCCAAAAATGCAAATGGCAACAAACTTCACCTTTCCAAGCCACTGCCACCTACCTAGAATGACCAAAGCAGTTGAACTCAAGAGAGTGAAAATAGGGGATTTGAATCCCCTTCACGGATCAGTGCTTGAACTGGAAGAGTTGACGAAAGAGTCAAAAGGTGAAGGTGATTTAAGGCAGTAGTTCGAGGTCAGGTTCTTTGATGGAAGCTTGGATGGCAGTGGCAAGCTCGAGCTCCAAAATCTCCAAGGCAAGATTAAGTAAACAAGTGAGAGATGAAGTGCGGGTTTGGTGCTTAAGTAGCACTCGACCCAGAAACTAAGGACATAAAATAGCCTAAATTTTGGAAACTAGGACTGGTATCGATCCTTGATTAGGGATCAGCCCCGAACCCTATTTAAAATAAATAATATGTGTGTATATATATATATATGTATATATGTATATAATAAATAAAATATGTGTATGAGAAAATGATGATAATGTTACATACGCCAACATGGCACTAGACTATTGGAGTTCCAAAGAATGAGTTCGAACCTGTAGAATTCAAAAAAAGGAATTTTTTAAAAGCTTTTTCGAGTTTGAAATAACAAGCTTAGAGAACGTTATTCGGCTTTTATACCATAAGGAACTTACAAGCCTAACCCAAATGAGGTGGTACAACGATTGATGAATGATGTCGCACTTCATTAAAATGGTTCAAAGGGGAAGACAATATCTTTTTGAGACAAAGCGAAAAGCCAACAGTGTAGAACCTTCAACATGTCTCGTTCCAAAATTCATCTTGTTAAAACAAGATATACTTTGGAGGCAAATGTTATCCAGTCTTATAACCAAGCCATATTTGGATGCATCAAGTCGATTAAACTAAAGACTTATCAAGTAGAGATGTAGTGCAGTAATAGCCAAACTCAAGTTTCAAAAGAGTACCAAGCTCAAAACCTCACCATATAAGAGAAGTGTAGGATCGCCATCGAACCCTAAATAGGGATCGGTACTGATCCCCAAGAACTCTCTCAAAATGGCATACATCTCATGCCATGTCAAGTTGGGGTGTTCACGAACTAGCTCATGCATCGAAAGAAGGATTGCAAGTCTGAATCAAATACCATAGATAATGGACAACTCAAACACTCATGCTTCATCCTTAAACCAAGAATTTCACTTAGATCCATGCTTATAACAATGCAAAAAAAGCTGAGAAGATGAAAATATGAGTTAACCAAGCGATCAAGTGTAGAAGATTGTGATCTACAACGCAAAGTATGAACCAGTACCGCTCCTTGAACGTGGATTAGTACCGATCCTAGAATGTGGATCAGTTCCGATCCCTGATAATTGATGATGTGTGTAACATTCCGAAAAAATGTGAACACTTTATGTTTATATATGATTATTTAAATATTTTAATTATGAATTTAATATTAACTTAATATATTTAAACATTATTAAACTCCTTTTAATAACTAAATAATAATGGTAAACTCATTTTGTAAATTTGTTTACAAAAATAAACAGATCGGTGAAAAATAAAAAATGTGACCGAAGATTGTTTTTTGGGATTTTTGACATTTTACCGAATGAAAATTGTTGCACACATATATATTTGTATACATATATTCATTTATCAAAAAGGAATTAAATTAGCACTAAATAAAATTAGTTATCCTAAGTCTTATTAGGAACTTCTAGAAAGTAATTAAAAAGAGAAGACTTTTACTAACATTTTGATCCTTTTTATATGATTTGATGGCAAGTACTTAAGGCCACATGGATGTATAATGAGGTAGTTGAAATATCTAAGGTTTAGAGGATAATTTGGACTAGGAGTAGTGGATGTCATTTGCTGAATTTCCAATTCTATAAAAGAAGCATCTTACTTTATTTCACTTTTTACACTTTCCATTTCTTTTGCTCTCGTTTCTCTATTTTCTTCCTTTTTGTCTCCATATATTTCTAAAGTAAAAACCATGTCAAAACACACCCATTTGTCCTTTAAAATATTAAATAAGCCTAGTATAATATTTCAAACGCCATCACCATTCCGAAATCATAAATTTTGAAACCCAAATACCACATTCTTGCTAGGTGCATGAGCAATAGGGGTATTCTCGGGCTTTGGGTTGATCTACAGCAAGGAAAGGAGGTTATTTTGGTCATTTCATGGTTAAGGAGGGAAGCATGCGTCTTTGTTTGAAGTATAGCTTTGGAAAAAGTGAGTAAAACTCACTTTAAATAGTTTAAAAACGACAAAATGGGTAAAACATAAATTGTTGTTTATATGTTTAAAACTTACGTATATTGCTTGTTTAGATTTGATTCCCTCTTGAAAGCGGAAGGCATAAGTAGCCCTTTTTTTGTAGGGGATAAAAGAAAGAGGAAGGCGAAGTGCGTTCGTAGCGAATAGGTCGCTATGGAACATTTTGAAGAACATACACATATATGATTTACATAGGACTTTGTAGAGAGACGCTAAAGGGTTTCTTACCACTATTGAATTACTTTTATATGCATCTTGCCTATGTAAATGTTTATTTTTTTATTTGAGATGCTAAAGTTGCGGAAATATTGAATAGTGGAATAATCGTGCTTTTGCACTGTGAAATCGTGCTATTGCACTTTGAAATCTCATCAATTTAAATCTTTTACTTTTTTTACATCGCTAAATATTTGGTCACAGTTTTTCATGTCTAAAATGTTGTTTGAATCAAGTTTTGATGGCTCAGAAAAGATTATAACACCTAACTCCAAAGTGTTTGAAAGTTCGAAAAGTTTTGGTTGCGGTTTTGCAGTTCGAAAGGCAAGTTTTAAAACAACTTTCAAATGTTTTTGTTGACTTCAAAGGTCTTTAAATTTTTATGAAAGCATAGCAGATTCGATAGATTGTTCTAAAAATAAAGGATAGTATTCATACTTTGTAAAAATATGAAGAAAATTCCATTTTGGAAAGAATGATTTAAAGACTTTTCCATACTCTTTTAGCGGCAGTTTCGCGGCATTATTTCCAACTTTTATAAAATTGTTTTTAACTTGATTTTTCTTCAATCCTTTTACTAAACTTTTATAAAATATATTTATGTGTTTTAAAGGTTGTTTGGAATCTATTTAAATATTTAAAAGAAGAAGTTTTTATTTTGAAAATAAGGAAAGAAAATGGTTTTGAGTTTTAGTGTGTGCGTACATAATTAAACTTAACATTTTCCTTTTAAGTAATATTTCAAATAGATGTTTTAAACTATGTTACAAGTATTTTTGAGTTTATTGAAAGTGAAAAGGAAACATGAATTATTACACCATTGTTGTAATAAATATTTTCCGAAAATGGAGAAAGAAGTCATGGATTATAATGTTTTTGTTATGATAAATTATTTCAAAAAGTAGAAAAGACTTCATGGATTATAACACTTTTGTTATAAAAATGATTTTCTTAAATTATTAAGAAAACCTACTACTTGACTTAATAAGTATTAATATTCTTATATCTTTAGAGGAGTTTTGTTTTAAAGAAATAATAAGTTGATTTATAAATGATATTTTATAAATGAAAGGATCTTTAAAAAGAATGTTTTTAAAAATAAAGCTAAGTGTAATTGGTTTTGGGGTTTATAGTAAACAATGTTTTAATGACATTTGTTTTTACTATTCTTTTTAATACACTTAGAAATATAAGTAGCTCTTTAAAATAATATTTTAAAGAGTGTTTTTATAGCGTTTTACAAATATGTGTGATGTGAAAATCAAGTACAAATGCGAGTCAAATATTTTAGAAGCTTTGATTCGTTTATAGAAAATATTTAGTCTTACATGTAGCACTAAATGTTGAGGTAACTCTTGCTATTCTTAAAGTTAAGAATGTATGTCAAGTCAAGGTAGGAAGCAACAATGCCCTAACTTTTTCGGCTTCATTGTTTTCCCCAGGGTAGTATTAGTTTGAGATCTACAAGTGGTGAAAGTGTAAGATATTTAATTTTTATAATTGATATCACTTATATAGAAATGATTTAGGCATATAATTCACACGAAACATCGAGGTGTGAAAACTCATCTCTAACTAAAAAGATAAGAGGCAAGGTCTAAAAGACAATAATGCCCCAACTTGTCTGGCTTCATTGTTAATCAAGGGATAGTACAAGTTTGACATCGACGGCTGATGATAAGTGTATGATTATTTTCATATATGAACATTTTTATTAATACTGATAGTTGAAGTTGTTAACTATCGATCCTGCTATCTTCTTTGTGTTTCATCAAATTAAGATGACTTATTACTCCATTAAGCATTGATATCCTCTATCAAAAATGAATAAATAATGAGCCAATAAGGGCCAAGCTATGTGGGGTTGCTCCCATTAGGGTATTTTCATATTTACTCTATATTGTTCAATGATATGCATGCGGAGATGTGAAATACTCAGATACTTGATAAGGTTAGCGGGGTCCAACTTGGAGGTTTATGAGAACCACCGTAGTTCTTAAGTATATTTTCTAGAGGTATACTGTCGATAAGGGGAACACCCTTCTAGTCATTATTTGAAAAATTCATTTTTCTTATTTGATTCAAATCTTTGAATTGTTTTCTTAATTGCATCGAGAACTGCCTTGAGCTCTTCTAAATGTTTAATTAGTTGTGTCCATTCTTTAATTTTGGATTTGATATTGTTTGCATCCATTGTTTTAAGTTTAGATTTTTTTTGATTTGATTTCCTATCTATTATGTATGGAAGTTGTTCTTATGAACAGAATAGATGCTTGCATAAAATCCAAAACGTCGAAAAAGATGTAAAGAACAAAAAATAGACCTAAATACTGTAAATAAACTGTAATCAACAAAAAGCCATGCTTAGCAAAATAAACCAACAATACTGAGAAGCATAGTTGAAATGAAATAGATTGAAAATAATTCTAAAAACTATAAATAAACTACTGAAAAGGCTATTCCAAAAATCGTAGTAAAACTACAACTATTGAAAACCCTATTATTTAAATTACTTAAAGAAATCTTAAAATAATTAGAATCACACACCTTCAGTTCTAAGCTTTTTCTTTGGTCTTCCCAGATCCACTTGAAGTTGTAAAATAATTTAATTTATAATGATTTTCTCCTTTGGAAAAATTATTCGGTTTAGGGTCCTTCCTAGAAAGGTGAACCCAATTGGAGAAAATCTAAAATGTGAAAAAGTGTTAGGTCCAGGGGTCTATTTATAGGTGTAGAAGTGGATCTCGGACCGTTGTATTTGGAGATTGAATATGATGCAACCATGTAATTGGCTGAATAGGAGCCACCGGATGCAGAACTGGAAGGTCAGATTGAAATAAAGGATGCAAATGACATGTTTACTCATCATCGAATCGTTCGAACGAATGAACTTTCGTTTGCTTGCCAATTTGCAAGGTGTGTCAATTCGAAGCTTGGGAGTTTATGGGCTCGGTTATTGTTTACTCATCAGAATTGAGCCATGGGAGTTTATTTTATAACTTGGTCATATTAGCTCGGTTTATGACGTTCTATATATGGAAATTGACCAGAAAATTACCATGGACACATTGATGCAACTCTCATGGCTCAATTCTGATAATTTAAAAAAGTTATTTTATTATTTAATTAATTAACAAATTAATTATTACGGGTTAAATTTCGAATTGTTATAGGGTGTTTGTGCCATTTTTGGTTCAAACATTTTGTTGCTTTCATTGAGAAATACATGCACCCATCGAATTGAAAACTTGGAGGTTGAATATGGCTAGGAAATCGACTAGAAGGACTATTACTGTTGGAAATCAACATGACGCAGCGGATTAATCAAACAAAACTTCAATCGATGAAATGTAGCAATCGGTGAGTTGAAGATACCAAAATGCCCAAGTTCGTTGATCCAAAGATACCGAACTCTAGCTATCTCAAACACGTTGATAGCGCACTATACCGTGTTCAAAGATCTACGATTCTTCGCACGTTGATCTAGCGCACTAGATTCCGTGAATCGGCTTCAACAAACGTGGATTCGAGCGCACTCGAATGACGTAAGTGGAGATAGGAGATTACACTCAACTACCAATTGGTATGAAAGCACAAAGCTAACAAAAGAGAGTTTTATTCAAAAATCAACAACCTCAAAATGTACAACACACGCGCTATTTATAGCTTTCACAACTCAACACACACAAACCCTCACCTGACTCTTAGGTCGGCGACGACTTACGACCTAACTTAGGTCGCGGCCGACTCAACACAAGGCAGCTCAACTCCAGAACGACTCAACCCTGGCCGACTTAACAAGCACGACCTTCATACATCATCATATGACCTTAAGACGACTCACCATAGGTCGTATGCGACCCAACACTTCATATACATGACCGACTCAACATTACCCCTAGGTCGGTAACGACCTAAAATACAACACTCACAACCCATAGGTCGGTAACGACCTAAAATGCAACACGATCCACTACATACCGACTTAAAACTCACGACATACGACTTACAACATACAACAGTACACGACTCATCACAACAAACGACTCACGACTCATACTAGGTCGGCAACGACCTACGACTCACGACTCATAACTTCAGCGACTCAACATCCTTCCTTCGACTCAAGCTCCCATCAGTTGAATCCTTCTCCTTCTTGATGCTATCTCGGTCACGACTTATGGATACGTTGTTAAGTCGTGTACGACTCATCAAGTATGCACACTCCAAGTTTCCCTTGAGTCGTAACCCTGTTCCATTATCCCGTATACGACTCAAGCTCGCACGACTCAAACCCGATGCCTCTTTTATGCGGTTCAAATTGTTGTTAACTCGAAACTTGCTATCCCGTGCACCATTAAGTCGGAAACGACTTAACCCTGCCTTCCTAAGTCGCGTACGACTTAACCTCTCTATGAGTCGTGTACGACTCATCCTTGTTAGAAATTTTGGTTGCATTTCTTCTCTGTTCTGAGCTGCATCATCCTCCCCTGGTTGAGAAAAATTCGACCTCGAATTTGTAAATTCTTCCTCAACCATCTCACCTCCATGATATGGAATTAAATGTTTGACGTTAAAAACATCAGAAGTATAAACATCATCTGGTAACTTTAATCGATAAGCATTCTCATTGATTTTCTTCAAAACTTCAATTGGACCAATTTTTCGTGCCTTCAACTTGTTATAAGCACCCACCGGAAAACGATCCTTTGTTAATACGGCATAAACCAAATCACCTTCTTTAAATTCAACATTTCGACGTTTCAAATCTGCAGACTTCTTATACTTCTCATTCGATTTCTCCAATCGTTCCTGAACGATTTTATGACATTCAGTCAGCTCATCAACAAAATCAGCAGCTCGTTTAACTGTTCTCTTTGACTGTGGTACAACTGCTAAATCCAACGGCCCCCTAGGTAAACTTGAATAAACAATCTGAAACGGACTGAATCCCGTGCTTCGATTTACTGCATGATTATGAGCAAATTCTGCCTGGCATAGCTTCATGTCCCAACTTCTCAAATTATCCTGTACAAGACAACGCAACAAATTTCCCAATGACCTGTTAACAACTTCTGTCTGCCCATCAGTTTGTGGATGGTAAGCGCTACTAAAATTCAGCTTTGTTCCGACCATCTTCCACAAACTCAGCCAAAAGTGACTCAGGAAACGAGTATCTCGATCAGAAACAATAGATTCTGGTAAACCATGAAGTCGATAAATCTCCTTGAAAAATAACTGTGCCACTCGAACTGCATCTGCTGTCTTCTTGCAAGCAACAAAATGTGCCATCTTTGAAAACCTGTCCACCACAACAAATATCGAATCATTTCCCCTTTGAGTTCTTGGCAAACCCAAAACGAAATCCATGCTAATATCAACCCATGGCTTAGATGGTACTGGTAATGGCATATACAATCCTGCATTCGTTGCTGTTCCTTTTGAAACTTGGCAAATATGACATCGCTCCACGAATCTTTCAACCTCTTTCCTCATCGACGGCCAAAAGTAAGACTGCGAAATCAACTGTAAAGTACGATCACGGCCAACATGTCCTTCCTCGTGCAATTCCTTCACAATCTTCATCCTCAAACTACAGTCCGGAATACATAAACGATTTCCTTTAAACAGAAAACCATCAACCAACATGAATTCATCGGTACTCCCATCCTTCACTTTTTCAACATATTTCACAAAGTAAGGATCTTCTTCAATCATCTCTGGCAACATTTCAAACCCCGTCACTTCCACCTTCATTGTCGTTAGTAAATGACTCCTCCTACTCAAAGCATCTGCTACTCGATTCGTCACCCCTGATTTGTGCTTAACGACAAAAGTAAACTGCTGCAAATAAGCAATCCATGACGCATGTCTCGCAGAAATCTTATCTTGCCCCTGTAAATGTTTCAAAGCTTCGTGATCAGTGTACAGAACAAATTCCTTCTGAAATAAGTAATGTCTCCAATGCTTAACAGCCTGTACAACAGCATAAAACTCAACATCGTATGTACTGTATCTCGTCTTCGCCCCTGACAACTTTTCACTGAAATAAGCAACTGGCTTCCCATTCTGACTCAGAACTCCTCCAATACCAACCTTCGAAGCATCAGTGTGTAATTCAAACAACAACTGAAAATTTGGTAAAACAAGAATTGGTGCAGACGTCAACAATTCCTTGATCTTCTCAAAGGCAACCCCCGCTTCCTCTGACCACACAAACTGTTTACCCTTCATGCAATCAGTCACTGGAGCCATCACGCTACTGAAGTGTGGTATGAACCTTCGGTAGAATGACGCTAGCCCATGAAAACTTCTCACTTCTGTAATTGTCTTTGGCTGTGGCCAATTCTTGACTGCTTCAACTTTGCTCTGGTCAACTTGAATACCTTTCCCTGAAACAACATAACCCAGGAATAAAACAGTAGGTGTCATAAACACACATTTCTTTGTAGCAGCATAAAATTGTTCTTCACGAAGAATAAGCAACACTTCCCTCAGATGTAGAACATGCTCCTCCGTACTCCTGCTATAAATCAAAATATCATCGAAATACACCACGACGAACTTTCCAATGAATGGTCTAAAAATTTGATTCATCACCCGCATGAATGTACTAGGTGCATTAGACAAACCAAATGGCATAACCAACCATTCGTACAACCCCTCTCTAGTTTTGAAAGCTGTCTTCCATTCATCTCCAGGTCTGATACGAATTTGATGATAACCACTCTTCAAATCAATTTTCGAGAATATAGTTGCCCCACTCAACTGATCCAACAAATCATCCAACCTCGGCATAGGAAATCTGTAACGAACAGTGATCTTATTCAAAGCTCTACTATCAGTGCACATTCTCCAAGTTCCGTCCTTCTTTGGTACTAACAATGCAGGTACAGCACACGGACTCAAACTTTCCTGAATACGACCCTGTTCAAGTAATTCTTCCACCTGCCTTCGTAACTCCTCATGTTCCTTCGGACTCATTCTGTAATGTGGTCGGTGTGGTAACACTGCTCCGGGAACAAGATCAATCTGATGTTGAATGTCTCTAAGTGGTGGTAACTCCTTTGGCAACTCCTCTGGAAAGACATCTTCAAACTCTTCCAAAACTGGCTTTGCTTCTTCGGGAATCTCAACTTCTTCACTACTCTCTCTCCCAATCAACAAAAACACTTCCGGTTCTTCCTCCACTTCTTTAACAAACTCCTTCAAAGTCAACAGAGTTTTCAATTCTTCAATCTCCTCCAGTTTGTTCTCCTTCTGCTGTTGCTTCTTAGGAACCAAAGTGATTTTAGTACCCTCGAACATGAAACTGTAACTGTTGGCACGACCGTCATGCTGAACTGCTCTATCAAACTGCCATGGTCTGCCCAACAATAAGTGACAAACATCCATATCTACGACATCACACCAGATTTCATCTTTGTACTTCTTCCCAATCGAAAAATTAACACAAGCCCTTCGACACACTTTTACTTCACCTCCCTTCCTTAACCATGCTAGCTTATATGGTTTAGGATGCTTCTCGGTCTTCAAGTTCAACTTTCTCACTGCTTCTGTAGAAATAATATTATCACAACTTCCTGCATCAATAACAAACTTGCAAACTTTCCCCAGAATAGTACATGTCGATTGAAAAATATTGCTTCTCAGCCAACTACAATCCTCCTCTTGCTTAGGTGTCAAACAACTTCTCCTCATCATAAGATTACAACCTTCATCACCCGACACTTTTTCTTCCTCCTCAACATAAGGTACATTTGAATACTCTGCCTCCTCACCATCATCTGCTTCAACCTCTGCAACCATGGTTCTCTTCTTCGGCTTCGGACATTCGTTGCTTTTGTGACCCAACTCCTGACAATTATAACATTTGAAAATACTGCTAGCCCTTGCCTTCTCAGCCTCCTTCACCACTGGCTTGGTAACTGGTTTAGGAGTATTAGAACTTCCGCCAACACCCCTTGCTTGGTTATTGGAATTAGTAAACACACCACCTCCACGCCTTCCTTGTTTCTCCCAAGCTAACGCTTTCTGATGTGCCTCTACAACGGATCTAGGATCAAACATATTAACCATATCCTGGATCTGCATTCTCAAACCCCCAACGAATCTAGCAGTTAACTGCTCTTCTGTCTCCATGATATCATTCCTGGCAATGAGTTGGTAAAATTCATCAGCATAATCACTAACAGACTTTGTCCCCTGCCTCAGATTCTGCAACCTCTGATACATAAGTGACTGGTAATTATAAGGTAAGAAAGTAGATCTCATCAACTTTTTCATCTTCTCCCAAGATTCTATCTTTGACTTCCCCATTCGTTCTCGAGTAAGTTTAGTTTGCTGCCACCATGCCAATGCTCTTCCCCTCAGCCTTGTAGCAACTAACTTCACCCTTCTATTCTCCGGCACCTCCTTGAAATCAAAGATTTCCTCCACATTAGACAACCAATCTAAGAATTCCTCAGCAACCATCCCGCCTTTAAACTCCGGAATCTCCATTTTCATACCCGACTCCCAACGACGGTCATCCTCCACATCACGGTAAGAATTTCGAACTTGGTCTCGATCTCGATAATGAATACTTGCTCTATCACCCTCTTCAACAAAATCAAAAGTACGCCTACATCGATCTCGACCAATGTCATCCCTTTGTTCATGCATGCTTCTTTGACTATGTCTCTCCTCATCTCTATATGCCTCATGGTCAAATTCACGTTGACTTCTTCTCTCTTCATGTGCATAGTCATGATGATCTCTTCGTGATGAAATTGATGTTTCTCTTCTATCTCTACAAGAATGTGGCGATACCCTCCTCGCTTCCGTAACCGATGGCGAAACTCGGTTTCCTCCATGGTTCGAGTTTGGTGATCTCCTTCTTTGATTCAAATCATTCATCAATCTCTCCAATTTACCAATGCCTTCATCAAATTTTTCATTAATACGTTGTTCCATAAGCTCGGCTTCTTCTCTACGATACAAAGCTTCAACGTTTTGATGTCGGTTAGCTCTCCTCGGTGGCATGGTTAAAAACTTCACAAAACTTCACACAATACAACCAACAATGTCTCGGCTATGCTTATATACGGCTCTACCTTAACTCGGCGCACTTGTCTCGGCAAGGCTTCACGACTTAACTTGGCTCAGTCCAAACTTGTCTCGGCTACCCATTACAAACACTTCAATGCACACAACAAGGCACGGCCACTCCCAAGTATACACGGCCTTCACACTTTAATCCTTGGCGCGCAAAAACCCAAGACCAAATTCAAACACCTTTGCTCCTTTTGATCCAAAATGAAATGGATCCAACACTCCAAACTTGATGCAATCCAATATGACACGATGAACTACTTCAAACTTCAAAAACTTGGCTCCAAGAATCAAACTTAGCTATGATTGGCTAAGTATGGCTCTGATACCAAAACTGACGCAGCGGATTAATCAAACAAAACTTCAATCGATGAAATGTAGCAATCGGTGAGTTGAAGATACCAAAATGCCCAAGTTCGTTGATCCAAAGATACCGAACTCTAGCTATCTCAAACACGTTGATAGCGCACTATACCGTGTTCAAAGATCTACGATTCTTCGCACGTTGATCTAGCGCACTAGATTCCGTGAATCGGCTTCAACAAACGTGGATTCGAGCGCACTCGAATGACGTAAGTGGAGATAGGAGATTACACTCAACTACCAATTGGTATGAAAGCACAAAGCTAACAAAAGAGAGTTTTATTCAAAAATCAACAACCTCAAAATGTACAACACACGCGCTATTTATAGCTTTCACAACTCAACACACACAAACCCTCACCTGACTCTTAGGTCGGCGACGACTTACGACCTAACTTAGGTCGCGGCCGACTCAACACAAGGCAGCTCAACTCCAGAACGACTCAACCCTGGCCGACTTAACAAGCACGACCTTCATACATCATCATATGACCTTAAGACGACTCACCATAGGTCGTATGCGACCCAACACTTCATATACATGACCGACTCAACATTACCCCTAGGTCGGTAACGACCTAAAATACAACACTCACAACCCATAGGTCGGTAACGACCTAAAATGCAACACGATCCACTACATACCGACTTAAAACTCACGACATACGACTTACAACATACAACAGTACACGACTCATCACAACAAACGACTCACGACTCATACTAGGTCGGCAACGACCTACGACTCACGACTCATAACTTCAGCGACTCAACATCCTTCCTTCGACTCAAGCTCCCATCAGTTGAATCCTTCTCCTTCTTGATGCTATCTCGGTCACGACTTATGGATACGTTGTTAAGTCGTGTACGACTCATCAAGTATGCACACTCCAAGTTTCCCTTGAGTCGTAACCCTGTTCCATTATCCCGTATACGACTCAAGCTCGCACGACTCAAACCCGATGCCTCTTTTATGCGGTTCAAATTGTTGTTAACTCGAAACTTGCTATCCCGTGCACCATTAAGTCGGAAACGACTTAACCCTGCCTTCCTAAGTCGCGTACGACTTAACCTCTCTATGAGTCGTGTACGACTCATCCTTGTTAGAAATTTTGGTTGCATTTCTTCTCTGTTCTGAGCTGCATCACAACAAGTGGCAGCCATGAGGTGTCCTTAGGATCTTGCCATCATCAATCAACACAAGTGGGGATGATGTAAAACTATTGCGAACAGAATGTAGGAGACGATGGCTCGTCAGGAGGATATGATGGAGAACTTCTTCTCAAGGATAGGATAAGCAGGAACAACTAGGGTTGTAGAAAATAAAAATTAAATACCGAAAATCAAAGCATAGGAGGCTAGAGTTAGAGTGGGATGACCCGGGGAAAAACTCAACCCAAATGTAGGCGTTGGCCCCGACCCATCCCTACGGGTCGATACCAACTCCCAAAGGCTTAGGGAAGGGTTCGTCCTGGCCTTGGAAGGAATGATGCGAACCTTGGAGCTGGACCAGAGCGATTAAATGGGGATCAGATTGCTGGAGCACAACGGGAGGAGTACTTACCGAAATTCCCTTGCAAAGTCAGGGGAAGGCTAAAAATGCAAAATGATGATTACCACTGGATGAAAATTATAGGTTTCCTGAGATAATAAGGAGAGCTTTGAAAGGAAGATTGTCTATTCGAAGCTTGGGAGATGTGAACAAGAGTCCATTTCGTCCAAACATCCGATACGCTAGGAATCCACTGGAATTCATACTACCAACTTTAGAGACATACGATGGAAAGTCGAACCTGACAGTTCATTTGATGAGATACATCTGACACATGGAGGTGCTGGGGGAATTTGAGGAAGTTTTAGGATGGTTTCCCTATGTATTTGACATATTTGGCTGTGCTATGGTCCAGGCAGTTTGAGAACGGTTCCTTAAGCACATGGAATGAGTTAGTGGATAACATTACGAGATAGTTTCAAGTCCATATCTCATGATTCAAGAATGTGATGGCTATATCAGCTATGAAACAGAGGGCCAGAGAGTCCCTCAAGAATTTTCTAATAAGATTTATTGCAGTGGTTGCCTCAGTAGATAGATCGTATTCGTCAGTGCTTTTGATGGCGGTAGTTTTTGGAGTGGTAGACAAGATTGATTTTAAGATCACTTTGGAACGGGATCCACCAATAAATCTCACAAAATTTTATCATGAGGTTGAAAAGTTTCACGGTAGAAGGATGAAGCTGATAAGGAAGAGGTTCATGCTCTAGATGGTGGACGACCGCCTAGGGCATGATCTAGTAAAGGTAAAGGAAAGTGGAAAATGAATGATGGCTTTGATGGTTCAAAGCAATAAAAGAGGGAACCAAAGTTTTATACCTATGCAAATTTGAATGAAACCCTAGAATGGATCTACTTGGATACTAAGGGGCAGCTCCCTTACCAAAATCTAACATGTCCACCACCCATAATGTTCCATTATAGCATATGGGAAGACCTTTTCTTTCAAAACTACGTTATCATTTCAATTTTTTCCAAAATATTTTCTTACTCCTTAATTCTCGAATCCTTTAGAGCACATGAGAAAATATGTATCTTTTATCCTCCTTTGTATTGTATTGTTTCCATGAACATCAATTTTGATATTCTTCATAAGACGATTTATAATTTGTAGCCAGCATATGCATCTGAGTTAACTGTGCCTGGAATTTAAAAGCTTAAATTTGAAATAAAATTATATACATAAAGAATTAACATAAAATTAAAATACATAGAGAAAGCATTGATAAAATAGTTTGATATAAGCTTGTGTAAAAAAAAATTAAATTAAATAAAAAGGGTACATAGAACATTATTGTTTGTTTGCCATGGGTCAGAAATTATTATTCATGTACATTGAACCAATTCAAAGACAGCTGGTTATATTTGATTGTACTGATATAGCAAGCGATCATTGCTCTGATTTTATTGTCATTGTCTTTTAATAGCTATATTATAAAAATATGGCTCAGCGATTAAATGTAGGCCCACCTGGATGTGTGTATATACTCTTGTAAAAAGTAACAATTTATAAAAAGAGTTCGATTAAAATATCATAAAAGAATCATAATAAGCCATGTAATTAGATCCTAAACTAGTGTTTTGCATGCATTTAAACTTAGATAATAATTGTTTATCAAAGTACTTGGAAGATATACATTACCCTTTAGTTGTGGTAGAGATTGCAAGATAATAAAAAACATATACTTTTAATAGATGCAGCTCAATGAATGAATTAGATTTGGATTGAGTTCACTTATTTTGCTAATAAAACTTATTACCACACCTTTTCATTATATAACCTTAAGTGATAGGTCTAGCTCCATGTCTATCGCAAGCTATGGATAAATCGATGTACAACAATAGAAGGTTGCACTCATATGTGGCCACTCCTCTCACATCTCCTGCAGTTACATAATAAATTTGTAAAGAAATCAAAAATCGAAATCAGCAATTCTATTAATTTATGTTTTGATTTATTCTTATTCACTTGATCACCAAATTCCATTAGTAATCAAAACCTTTTATGAAGATTTGGACAATTGCGATGCCTTTAGGAGTAGTGCTTTTCTTTTTATTTACATTTTTCTAGGTACATAAGATAATCACGTGTGTAAGTTCTATTATTATGTGATGATGGTATGTCCAGTGGATTTTGTTCTGACTTGGAAATAGAAGTGAAGTTCAAATTATTCCATATTATAGCATTATCGTATGCTAGTTTTATCCTCCAAATGAGAGAATAATTTAAAATAATTTTTAAAATCCATTCAATCTTTAAAAAGACAAACAAAATATATACCTTAAATGATGAAAAATTGCACCTTTTCGTGGAGTGACCATTTTCAAAACCCACGTTGCGTTTTCTTTTGGTATGCACCCATTTTCATGTATCAGGCTTGGCACAAATCTTGCTCCAAGCACAATCTTGCAGCTTGGCTTGTCTTAAACAACTAAATAAGACTCTTAAAGCGCCACAAATCAACAAGTGTTCTCAAATGTAATAAAAGGTTCTCTAAAAGGAAATGAATGCAATTGTTAGCAATTAAAATGGTGGTATCTCTCAAAGGACTGTCACTTATCTATTCCACATGGTGGATACTATTGACGCCAAAAGTGGCACGACACCCAAATTGAAAATTTGAGATCTCATTAAAAATTTAAGAAAATTAGTAAGAACACCAAAAATTTATAGTGTTTTGGCAATCTTCGACCTACGTCTTGCTAAGCTTTTATTGATTTGTAGATTTAAGAGAGCTTTAAAGAGGTTTGGAGAGATTTAGGGTCACTAGTATAAGGATTTTACTAACTAAAGCTTAGAACAGTAATTAGTAGCTTCCTTAGTGACAACCATAGAGGAGAGATAGGAGATGAAGAAGATGAAGTGTCAAAAGTTCACTCTTAGTTGTTATAAGGTCTGTATTTATAGGGGAATTCACCAGTAGACTCCCAGACCCATGAAGTAGAAGGTCTAGATCCAAGTCCTAAGATGCAGAGGAGCCAAAGCCAGCCCAATCTCTTATAAAAATCACTCGGTACTGAGAGAAACCTCTCGGAAACGATTGATTTTTATGGAGAATTCTCCTTCTTTTCTTCTATTTAGCCTTCCTATCTCCGATTCGTTGCATTTCGAACACTCTTCCTTGAAAGTTGAGTTGTTTCTGAAAATTTCTCCGATAATGCTTATCTTTCTTGCTTTCTTTGTTTTCCTCTCATGAATCCTTGCAATTTCTTGTTTATTCTTTAAAAAAAGTACTTCATGACGATCACTTGAGCCTGTATTTCAAGTACAGGTTGTTTGGAAGGTTCATTGGGAAAGAAAAAGCTCTCGGTACCGAGTTGTTCACTTTACTCTTTTGCATTTGCAACTTGTTGAGTATATTCCTACAGCTCTTCTTAGCACGTTTCCAAGGTTGTGAATTATTTTGTCTTTATTTTGACATTCTAACTCCAGTGAAAGTCTACTTGGTCAGAAATCCGGTTAACACTTGCCCCCCAGAGTATGCTTTCATTGATAACAAAGCTTGCTCTGGAATAGAACGAATGCGGACTCACTATCCCTTGGTTCCCGTAGTTGCTCGAGAATTGCTTCGAAGCATTACCTTTATTCCGTAGATATTCTTTTAACTGCTTTCCACATTTGAAATTCCATCCTCATGCCAAAGATAAAGTCTACACTCTAGAGATCGTTTCGTGCTCTAACCAAGTTTGCTCTTCATCCTTTTTGGCTTTGGCTTGCTCATTGGCTTAAAATTTCTCTCGGTACCAAGAGCATACGTTCAACCTCGAGAGCTATATATTCAAAACTTAGAAAAAAACCTTATTCCTCACTTTCATTTGCCTCCACTTGATTGCTTTTCCTACTAAGCTTATTGACCCTTCGTGGTCGATTTCTTCTAAGTGATTGCAACACTTTTTCCTTTGCAAAGAATAGATTGTTGACAACCTCCTACTACTGCAGACAGTTGGATGAGTTCGCCACCTCCTTCAGAGATCGTCGCTACCAATTTCAACCGACCATGACCATTCCTAAAAGCTCTCGACCATGAACACTTTTCCTAAATCCTCTCGACACCAAATCATTCCACTTCCAAGTCTCAAACCCAATCAAAACAAGATGGGTTCGTCGGTGTTCTTTGCGACTGAGTGGCCGTTAGTAATGACTATGCTGAGTGTTTGGTTGGAGAAACATTACAGTTTTCTCAAGGTCACGCTCGGATGCGATTTTATTTTCATTTGGGATATGCTTGGGAAAATTTCATGAATCATCATAGCTTAAGTCTTCGAATAGTAAAGTCCTTTGAAGTTGCTTTGACTGACATTTGTCCAACGGAACATTGCTATATAATGCTAATACGATAGTTTTCGTTCAAAGACTGACCGTATCGAGAAATTTCCTTGCATTGTATTTCTAGTTCCTACACCTCTTGTGCTTCTATAAAAGAAAAGCTTCCACATCACTCCGAACAACGATTTCGTTATCGATTATCCATCGCTAATAGGTAAGATCCGATGTACCATTTCATTCGTGCGACGTGGCTCGTTTTTCTAGTACGAAATGGCTATCTACACGGGATGGTCTATTCATCATGTATGGGATACATGACTCGCAATGCATAGGTTAACACTTTTGCTTACCTTGTTCAACATTTAGAATTCGATCGGTCAAAACATGTTGACATCCTTTGAATTCTGATCATTGGTTACATAGGCTTACTAATTGAATCAAAATATACCTAACTGTGTTGAACACCTTGTTTTTCTATCCTGAATGACTCGTTAATCTCCATGCCTTCGGACCAATATTGGGACATTTAATCCTCCCAAAGCTGGATCTATGACTGCTCAAACTTCCACTTCCGCACCCTCTACTACTAGATAGACGATCACTACAGAGATCAGAAAGACAGTTGTCCCACACTAGGTGGTGCCCCTCCGATGAATGAGTATATCAGTCTTTGGGTTTTGGATGGTCCACTTGAACAAATATCGACCATCCTAATTGCGAGAACACTTCAGAATATATTTCGCTAGCATAGAATTTCTGAGCATGACATACTTCTTCCGACAAAGGCTTAACGAGCACATATTCCTCCATTAAGGTATACAACTTGCAATAGATACATGTGTTTAGGTGGTGGTGTGCCATCCTTTAATTCATTTCATTGAATGGTACTCCAAGAGCTCGATTTGGCACCATCTCAAGTCCATCCGAATGGATATGATCTTTTGAGCTCCATACATGTGCTCTTTATGAACCAATTTCAAAGGTCTCTGTGCTTTAATAATCTTACCTATCTTCTATACTACAAGCAGAGGCAGGATTCACCTTCCTATATGATTGTCGAGACCTGGTGTTGATGCAAGGTTATAAAGGAGCTTCATAATAAATGCTTATACTTTAAGAATAAGTATTTTTCGTTCGATGCCTGTATGGCATAAAGGGCGTTGGTTGTTTAGCAGTAATTTACTTTCCATTTTATCTTTCAGTGCTTGGATTCCTTCTGTCCAAGTGCTTAACCTTCTATTTTCCTTTCAATGGGCATTCCTACTCGTAATGTCTGTGATGAACACATCGATACTCTAAAGGCTCTAAAGGAGATTAGTTCTAGCATTGCACGACTACATACCTTCTAATCAATGAGAACCTCCGACGGTGTGGTCTTCTGCTCATTAACAGATTCTCTATTCCTGCATCACCTCCACGAAGCAGTTCTTGAGTGCCTGCCCAATCTTTTGCCTGCATTCATAGCTCTAGCTCGAATATTCAGTGGCAAGTTGAAAGTCTGTGGGGGTATGGCGCATGCTGAGGAGCCTGTTGGAATGGGAGCATAAGAACCAACTATAGGCGATTCCCTAAGAGGAGGGGATAAGGAGCTAGAATGTTATTGATTCCAGAGGAGAGTGAAAGTGTTGGGTGGAGAGAAGGGAGATAGGAGATGAAGGACGAGCAAGGTAAGGGAGGAGAAGAAATCACTAATGATAGCGATAGTGACTATAAGGCTAGTGTAGTGGAAAATGAATCGTTTGGAAAGACGCCTCTTGAGATCCCTAAACTTCTTGACTATCCCCTTTCAGAGTGCACCATTTTTGAATCTTCCGAAAAGGCCGAGGAAGCGGGCATATTGCCCACAGGCGAAGTAACTTATCCCACTCATTCCTTTAGAGGCTTCTTTGTTGGCTTTAGTGATTTTGATATTTCTATTAACGATCTTCTCGACGAGAGTTCTCCAAATTTTAGCTTCTCACCTTATGGAATCCTAGAGGAAGGTGGCAAGACTCCATCGTTTATTCCATGCTTACACAGTCTGTAAAGTACTTAGGGGGTCATCGATACTATACACACTCACTAGGATTGCGAACACACATCCCTGCATTCATTTGTATTTCGAAATTCCAATTCTCGTAGTGCCTTTCTTCTTGTTTCAGGTTTTATGGCTAGAGATAGATATCACAAGCTCTAGGACAATGAGGATGAGTCTAGGGGGTGAACCCTCGACCTATATCGACCTCATTCCATTTATCGAGATCGTCGTGAGATCGACAAAGAAAGGTTCAGAAGGAAGGAATGGGAAGCGAAGGAGGACTATATGGCTGAAAGGGAACGAAAGAAAAAGTAGGTTGAAGAGAGATTGTTTTACAATCAAGCCAAATGACACAAAGAGTCATAAGACTACTACCGCTCCTCCACAGTCTAGGAGAATCTTTGCTCCTTCGTCTTCTCTTTCGGCTACCCTTTCCCATCTATAGGCAATTTATCCTGATCTTTTCTTGCAAGGTGTCATGTTCGATCAGGACATCAAAGACATTCCAAAGGAAGAGGTAGACCGGGATGTCCAAAGGGTTCAAAATTATATTGACTGTGGAAACAAATAGAAAAAACTCTTCTTCGCTCTCTCCAAAGATTAAAAAAATCAACTATACCAATATCCAGTCCTTCGATTCTAAAAAACAGACTTACAAAAGGATCATCAAAGATTGTGAAAGGGACCTAGAGAAAATGAAGGCTAAGAGAGGCACAACTTTAAAATCCAAGGCCAAAGCTGATAGCCTAATGTCGGAGATGAGGAAGGCCTACGATGATGCTGTTATCATGTTGCAATTGTGCTAGATATCCAAACTCAGAAATATGCTGTCTTGAAGGGCTTGGAATGGCCGGATTGCTACAGTGATTTTGACCTTGCTATAGTGCTTTTTTATGATTTTTTGAAGAAATATGTTATCAGAAATGAGAAATTTGCATGAAATTTAATAATAAAGCACACTTTTATTATTTTCATACATATAATATTACAATCTTCATCATAGCACTCATAATACTTAGACTTAAACACACATACAATGACAATATATTTTTGTTTCTTTTTCCAATATTTTTCGGATGATCTTCCTTTGCTCTGCTTCAGCTTTTATAGATGAAAAAACATGCTTATCCTCTTTTCGTAGAGTAATGATCCGGTGGATCTAAGTATAGATAGGAATGATGATTTGGTGGATCTAGGTATAGATAGGAATAATGATCTGGTGGATCTAGATATAGATAGGAGGTTGGTGTGGGGCCTTATGCTATGAGGAAATATAATTATTTCTACAAAAAAGGCTATGATATAGGTAGGTTTAGGATTATGAGGTGTAAGATATAGGTGGCAAGATGCTGAAAAATTACTGGCTTCATTCTCCAACTTCGTTTTCCAATGCTGCTATTTCTTTTTCTGTAAGCATGTCATTTTCTCCCATTTGGCATTGGAAATATTCTTTTCTTTGTCCTTCTAAAATAAAATATTCTTCTTGGCGCTGAGTCCCAATTGGTCCAAGTTTAAGAGATGCTAAATTTTTTTGACCATAGTAATCTTGTCAGTATAACTTTCATATTGAGAGAGAAAGTCATAGAACAATAATGTCTTGTCTTCATGAATGGAACAACAGATTCCAATGTTGATTGCTTTAGTAAAGAACTCATCTCCAGCCTGATGCCTTTTTTCCTCTTCTGAGAGCTTCATTTTATCAAATATTTCAAATTCATGTTGAGGCGATTCAGTGACTTTGTGACGTTCCCAAATTTGGACTGATGGATAAAGACGAATATATTGTCTTTCTTCCCAAATACTCCAAATTCTGAATAAAAATATATTTTGAAACTTATTTGCATGTTCAAGGACTTTTTTCTTGCATATTTGGGGATATAACCCGCAAAGTCTTCAAGACAATTTGTATTAACATAGACTTTGTGAACCAAACCCTTTTTGATATGTACTTTATATTTGGGATTGTCGTTAAAACATGCCAAAATCCTTGGCCTTCCGTTTTTGTTCTTAATTAAATGCTCCTTTTCAATGAGCTTAGTAATTTCTGTATCTTCAAGTTGGTTCAAGAACAAAAGTAACTGGCTTTCGCTAATGATTTGTTGTTGGTATAAAGAGATCATTTCTTGAACCTTTTCGCCGGCATCCATTTCTTGTGCCCTTTTATTTTCAACCTGGCATGGTTTAAGTAATTCAAGAAAATCTTGAATTCTTAAATTTAAAAGATCATTTCTCTCTATTCGAGACATTATTTTTTTCAATTCTTTTTCCTCAACGGATGTACCGTTGAACAGTTCTGCTTCTTTTGCATCAAGTGCTTTACTTCTGGAAGTATTGCAAAATTCTAAAAGTTTGAATACCTGATTTTTTTATGTCATGAAGAGTTTTATCTTTGTTGGCCCTATATTGCTTAATATCCCAAATGATTTCTCAAGTTGAGAAAGCCAAAAATTTGCTGTCCTCTGATCCCCTGATTGAACAGCCTTAAAACAGCCATTGAACTTATCATATAATTCTGGGTCTCCCCCTTTCATCTGCATATTGTACCATTCTTTTAAAATTGTTTTAGCATAAGATTTTTGTTGTACCCCGTTAGGAGTAAAAACCTTTTCTTTATTTTGAACTTGTTTATTCATTTGCACTACTTTGTTTTGGAAGGTTGGATTTGTTTGCTGGATAATTTCTTTTCCTTTTGCCGATGTAGATGCTTTGACCGAGACTTGCTTTTTGTCCGATGTTGAAGTTTCAATGCAAGCTTGTTTTGCTTTTTTGGCGATGTAACTTGTTGAAAAGCTTGTTGTCTTTTCATTGCTTCTCTGATAATATCGATTTTGCCCATGAATTTAAGCCCTGGTAAGATAATCGGCTGCAAAATTAGTGTAGCCAGGAATATATTTAACATCATAATTATAGATTTCTAAATACATTGAAATCCTAATTCTTCTAAGATTTTCTTCTGGATTATTTATTGTTCGCTTTTTTAAGAACTGGGCAAGAGATTTATTACCTGTTTCTATAACAAAATGTCTATTTAATAAATAAATTTTCAAAATTTTTATTGCTAATTTGATAACAAGTAATTCTTTATCATATGTAGCATATTTGATCTGGGTTTTATCAAATTTCCCAGATGCATAAGATATTATTTCCTTTTGTTTTGCAATTAAAACTCCTGTCCAAAAGTTATCTGAAGCATCTGTTTGTAAGGTAACTAATTCATCACCAGAAGGAAAATAAAGATTTTTTTGGTCTTTCACCAAATCTTTAATTTTTTTAATTTCGTCTTCCTCCTATTTTTGTAATGTAATTGGAATTTTGTCAGTATTCCATCTTCTTGGTTGTTCACCATTTGTTTGTTTGAATTTGGCTTGCTCTTTAGCAAGTTTCTTTTGTAAGTGTTGGACTTTGGAAGAAATATTTGGTATGGATTTTCTTCCATAATTTAATAATCCCAAAAAGCTTTGAAGTTCTTTTAATGTAGTAAAGGTTTTTGGAAAATCTTCTACTTTTGTATAAATATGTTGTTGTAATTCTATTTGTCCACTTTTAAATTTTTTTCCAAGGAAGTCAATTTCTGTCTTAAATAATTCAATCTTTTTAGGGCTAAAAATTACACCATTCTTGAGAAGAATTTTTATTACAGTCAAAAGATGTTGTTTATGTTCTTCTTCTGTGTTGGAAAATACTAATATATCATCAATGTATACTACAATAAACGGTAAATGTCCAAACATAGAGTTCATCCATTTTTGGAATATTTGGGGAGCGTTTTTTGATCCAAAAGGAATAACAAGCCATTCAAAATGCCCTTGTGGACTACTAAAAGCTGTTAGCTCAATTGATTCTTTATCTTCTAGTTTTATTTGCCAAAAACCTGATTCGGCATCAAATTTGCTATAGTATTTTGCTCCTTGAATTTGCTTAATTAAATTTACTGTAGAAGGAATAAAATATCCATCAAATTTTGTGTAAATATTTAGTTTCCTATAATTTATTACCATTCTAGCTTTTCCTCTTTTGACCTCAGCGTGCTTTCTTACCAAGAATGCTGGAGAAGAACGAGGACTAAAACTTTTTTGAATTACCTTAGATCTAATAATTCTTTTATTTGTTTTGAAAATTCTTCTTTATCAGATGGAGTAACCATAATACTATTTACTCTAACCTTAGAATCTTTGTATTGTTCCACTAATTCAATTTTACAATATCTTGGTGTTTTGTCAAATAACTTTAATAGACTATTAGAATAGAGTGGTTCTAACATATTATGTATTAAAGTTTCAAATTCATTTGCAGTTGGAATATTATATGTGCAAATTTTTGGTTGTAATTTGCTAGGCATTTGTGTACCAACCCTTTCAATTAAGGTAGTAGTTTTTTCGCTATTTTTTATAGTTGGGTTATATTGTGATGCGATTGTAACAGGTAATGGGATTCTTGGAACAAGAGTATAGTCAAGTTCAAAAAAGTGTTTGCTAAAAGGTGGTAGGTGGCGGAGATTATCCATCCCTAAAATACAATCATTTTCAAATTCTCGAGGTAATAAGGCAAAGTCAAAATTATATACTATATTATTGTCATAAATATCTGGTATTTGAACTTGTAATCCTTTTATTTTATATTTCACAGGGACTTGTCTTCCCATAAAGTCATTTAGCATTCCTTTTTTATCTAGAGGTGTATGGAAATGTTTTGGTATAAAAACTTCTTGTAGTAGGCTGACTTCAGCACCAGAATCTAATAAAGCATGTATTATGAATTCCTGATATTCAGGAATACATAATGTCAATTGAATATATATATATATATATATATATATAATTCTACTTTTCTTTTTAAGTCTATGGATCTACTCATTATGTTTTTATGTTAGATAATGGAATCTTTACAACCAATCGGTCTGATTCCTGTTCTTTTTGTTTTTCCAGGATTTTTAGTGTCCTACCTTCAACTGGGGGTTCATGTCAGAAACTCATCCTATGGTTAATTCCTTTTAAAATGTCGGGTGTTAGTTCTACATCTGCTAACTCATGAACTGATTGTGTTCTTTGCAATGTATTGGAAGAAGAAGTTTCTTCTTTATTTTTTGTAATTGTGGAAATAGTATTTCCTGATGCTGTAAAATATTCTATAGGCATGTTTATTTTGGGCTTGAGGGATTTTACAAAAACTTGTATTTCATTGTCGAACTTTAGGTGTCTTATGTCAACTAATTTTGGTTGGAATGTTTTTCCCATTCCGACTTCATAAAGTTTAATAAACTGCTTAGGTGTTATTGATTTAAATGTGGATGTATCATTTAAGGCCATACAATGTTCCCATTGTATTCGTAACACTTTAGAACCTGGTAAAAGTTCAATGTTTTGTAGGTTAACAGATAACGTGCAAGCTTTCTCTATATTATGATCTTCAAGACTAATACAAAAATCAGGATGTATGTTTATTGCAAACAATCTATTCTCTAGATTAGATTTTGCTCCTCCAATGATACTATTTAAAGGATCGTTTGTAATTCTTTCATCCATACAAACAATCATTATTGGGGTATCAATACCAGATCTAAAAAGGCCAGTTATTTTTAGTTGTATTAATCCTATATGTAGATATTTCATTCTTGGGTACTTTTGTTTTTATTTGTTTTTATTTTTTTCTTTATTTAGTACACTTATCGAAGTGAAGTCTTCTTCTCCTCTTAATTCTATATTTTCTCGCGTACGTTCAAATATGTATGTATGTTGGTTAAGAAATTTTGATTTAAAAGATATAGGTTTGTAGATTTCTTTTTTATCCGAATGAGGGATTGCTTCTTTTAATTTTTCTAAATCCTCATCTGTGATAATGAACTGTTCTCCCGTACTATCTTGTATATTAGGATTTGTAATTTCTTCAGATGTAAATGTGTTCATATAAATTCGATATTCATGATATATTTCTTTATTTCTTGAGGTTTGCGAGGAAGAAGTACCTACTGGAGTACATGTTTCTTGGTCATAAAATTCTTCTTTTATTATTGGAAGATCTCCATATTTATGTATTACAAGCAATCCAATTGGATCTCCCTATCCAATCGTATAATCCCTATCTGCTAAACTAGTGCTTTTTAGGAAAAGGGAAATATTAGTTCTTGAAAGTGGTTCTATTACTCCGTTTGTCATAAAAATATTTTCCTTTGCATGCTTAAGAATATTATGAATTAATCCATAGTATCCTAATGGAATTTTTATTATTAGGTCTAAAAAAACTTCTGTTGCACGATATCTTTTCATATTAATATTTCTTCCTGCATATAATGTATATCCCAGAGAGTTTATTCTTTTTTTGGAAGAATTGCATAATTGGTTAAAGGTATGATTTTAATTTGATTTTGTGTTTGATTAATCGTTATCATATTTATCCTAAAATTTTAAAATGATGAGTTAATTATCTCATCTTCTTATTTATTTTCTTTAGAATCATTTGATGTTTCTGAATAAATTGATTCAATTTCATAAATTGAGGAATTATCTTCGCTTGTTATATCCTCAATAGTACCAACATTTATTCCATATTCTTCTATGTTATTTAGAATTATGCTTTTTATATTTGTTGGACATTCGTTAGCATAATGTCCTTCTTTATTACATTTAAAACATTTACAACCTTTTTTAAATTTCTTTTTAATAAATTTCTTTTTATAGAATTTATTTTCTTTCTTCTTATATTCTGGTTTCCATTTTTTCCTTGTTATCCTAAATTTTGGTTTCTTTTTTCGTTTAGGATATTTAGGTTTATATTCTTTTCCATATTCTGGGGGACATCCAAATCTTACATTTATATCTTCTGCATATTTGGAACAACATGCAAATCCGAGTTTAGAATTTTTTATTTTCTTCATTTGTTTATGTGCTTTTGCTTGTTCACAAACTTTCTCCATAGTTTCCATGCAAGCTTTTTTTAATAGACCTATATTATGGTTGTCATCTACTTGGGAACCTCTAAGTATATCGTACCTTTCTTTAATAATATTATCCAATGGGTAAGGAATTTTCGTGAAAAATTCTTTTAACCAAAAAACCTTTTGTTCATTAGTTGTCAGACTATATATTAGCCCTATGTATTTGGCAACAAATTCTTCTAACATGCAAATATCACATAACTGTATTTTTAGTTACTGTTTTTCACAATTTTCATCTTCCGTTAGAATTTCACCAGTAAAATCTGCCAAAAGTAATTTTGATAAACCTGCAAGGGCTTCTTGCTTTGACCCTTCATTTTTTACTTTTTGTAAATATTCTGGATTTACTTTTTCAATATTCCTTAGCCAAACTAAGGCATCCCCTATCCAATAACTTGTTGCATAATGTAAAAATTCAATAGTATTCATAACTGGTGGCAAAAGGTATATTACTCCACCCATATGTCGTAACCTTGTATTAACGTATTTTTTAATTTTCCTATGTGGGATTCGGTCTATATTAAATATTAAATTATGATCTGAAGATGAATGATCATCATAAAAATCTTTTAATTTTCTTTGTGAAGAATGATATCGAATCTAATCCGCTCTTATACCATGTTTAAGAATTTCAGGCTAAGGGTCATTACGAGGCCCTTCATAGTTATTGTTATAAACACTTTCTTCACGGTCAGATATTTCAACATCTGTTTGAAGTGGCTGTGCATTTATTGGTGGTATATTTACTGTTGATTGAAAATCTTGAGTTCTCAAAGCTAAAGTGCTATCCGTCTCATTAGTATTAATTTTATACTTATCTTCTTCGGATTCATTCAAATCTTTCGACTTAAAGTAATTAATTGATGAAGCATACTTTTCATAATAAGAGTAAACTTCCATACTTTCAAATTCTCCTGTTATTTCTTTTTCTTGAAGAATAAGAAATTTTTTGTAATATATCGGATCAATATCTTCAATATCGATCTTATTTTTTTCTTCCTCAGAATATTTGGCCGTTTTTATACTATTCATCCAATGGACTGCTGGACTTTTTTGATTAAAACCCATAGATTTTGTTTTTTTTTCCTTCTTTTTTTAGTTTTTATTTATTTCTTTTATTTCCATGTTTATTTCTTGTAATTGTCTATAATATAATTGTAAATTCCATTTTTGGGATTTTCTTGTGTAGGAAGATGGATGATGTTCATAATGTTCATTTGTTAAATTAAAATGGCAAGTGTGATTGTCTGGAATAATAATTTTATCTTTATTCATGTTTTGAGATTATTGAACATAATCCTATTAGTTGTTCTTAGGAAATAATTTTTATCAAAAACAAGTCCTTTAAACTTGGTTAATTTTTGACCCAAAAGATTGCAGCTAAACACGGTACCCCTAAAACGCACTTATGCTAACCGTGGCTTTCTGGTAGGGTTAAGCTTCGAATTAATAACCACAAGCTTATACCATTGCTTCACAAAATTAGAGCACAACATTGGTTCGTTTCCTACTCCATGTGTAATAACCAAGGAAAAAAGACATAACTGATAAAAATTTCTTAGAAAACACAATAGAATTACGCTCAAGATAGAATTTTAAGCAATCATATTTCGAAAAAAAGAAAACATTCCTGAATGGATCATATACCAAAGAGATGCAGGTATTGCAAAAGTGGCTTCAGTCCGTCCAATGGTCCTGTCTCGATATGCCTAAATGTCCAGAATTGTGCTAGATATCCAAACTCAGAAATATGCTGTCTTGAAGGGCTTGGAATGGCCGGATTGCTACACACATACAATAACAATATATTTTTTTGTTTCTTTTTCCAATATTTTTCCGATGATGTTCCTTTGCTCTGCTTCAGCTTTTATAGATGAAAAACCATGCTTATCCTCTTTTCGTAAAGTAATGATCTGGTGGATCTAAGTATAGATAGGAATGATGATTTGGTGGATCTAGGTATATATAGGAATAATGATCTGGTGGATCTAGGTATAGATAGGAGGTTGGTGTGGGGCCTAATGCTATGAGGAAATATAATTATTTATGCAGAAAAGGCTATGATATAGGTAGGTTTAGGATTATGAGGTGTAATCTATAGGTGGCAAGATGCTGAAAAATTACTGGCTTCATTCTCTAACTTCGTTTTCCAATGCTGCTATTTCTTCTTCTGTAAGCGTGTCATTTCCTCCCATTTGGCATTGGAAATATTCTTCTCTTTGTCCTTCTAAAATAAAATATTCTTCTTGGCACTGAGTCCCAACTGGTCCAAGTTTAAGAGATGCTAAATTTTTTTTGACATAGTAATCTTGTCAGTATAACTTTCATATTGAGAGAGAAAGTCATATAACAATAATGTCTTGTCTTCATGAATGGAACAGCAGATTCCAATGTTGATTGCTTCAGTAAAGAACTCATCTCCAGCCTGATGCCTTTCTTTATCTTCTGAGAACTTTATTATATCAAAAATTTCAAATTCATGTTGAGGCGATTCAGTGACTTTGTGAAGTTCCCAAATTTGGACTGGTGGATAAAGACGAATATATTGTCTTTCTTCCCAAATACTCCAAATTCTGAATAAAAATATATTTTGAAACTTATTTGCATGTTCAAGGACTTTTTTCTTGCATATTTCGGGGTTATAACTTGCAAAGTCTTCAAGACAATTTGTATTAACATGGATTTCGTGAACCAAACCTTTTTTGATATGTTCTTTATATTTGCGAATGTCGTTAAAACATGCCAAAATCCTTGGCCTTTCGTTTTTGTTCTTAATTAAATGCTCCTTTTCAATGAGCTTAGTAATTTCTGTATCTTCAAGTTGGTTGAAGACCAAAAGTAACTGGTTTTCGCCAATGATTTGTTGTTGGTATAAAGAGATCATTTCTTGAACCTTTTCGCTGACATCCATTTCTTGTGCCTTTTTATTTTCAACCTGGCATAGTTTAAGTAATTCAAGAAAATCTTGAACTCTTAAATTTAAAAGATCATTTGTCTCTATTCGAGACAATATTTTTTTCAATTCTCTTTCTTCAATGGATGTGCCTTTGAACAATTCTGCTTCTTTTGCATCAAGTGCTTTACTTCTCGATGTATTGCAAAATTCTAAAAGTTTGAATACCTGATTCTTTATGTCATGAAGAGTTTTATCCTTATTGGCCCCATATTTCTTAATATCTCAAAATTGATTTCTCAAGTTGAGAAAGCCAAAAATTTGCTGTCCTCTGATCCCCTGATTGAACAGCCTTAAAACAGCCATTGAACTTATCATATAATTCTGGGTCTCCCTCTTTCATCTGCATATTGTACCATTCTTTTAAAATTGTTTTAGCATAAGATTTTTGTTGTACCCCGTTAGGAGTAAAAATCTTTTCTTTATTTTGAACATGTTTATTCATTTGCACTACTTTGTTTTGGAAGGTTGGATTTGTTCGCTGGATAATTTCTTTTCCTTTTGCTGATGTAGATGCTTTGACCGAGACTTGCTTTTGTCTAATGCTGAAGTCTCAGTGCAAGCTTGTTTTGCTTTTTTTGGCGATGTAACTTGTTGAAAAGCTTGTTGTCTTTTCATTTCTTCTGTGATAATATCAATTTTGTCCATGAATTTAAGCCCTGGTAAGATAATCGGCTGCAAAGTTAGTGTAGCCAGGAATATATCTAACATCATAATTATAGATTTCTAAATACATTGCAATCCTAATTCTTCTAAGATTTTCTTCTAGATTATTCATTGTTCTCTTTTTTAAGAACTGGGCAACAGATTTATTATCTGTTTCTATAACAAAATGTCTATTTGATAAATAAATTTTCAAACTTTTTATTGCTAATTCGATAGCAAGTAATTCTTTATCATATGTAACATATTTGATCTGGGTTTTATCAAATTTCCCAGATGCATAAGATATTATTTCCTTTTGTTTTGCAATTAAAACTCCTGCCCAAAAGTTATCTGAAGCAACTGTTTGTAAGGTAACTAATTCATCATCAGAAGGAAAATAAAGAATTTTTTGGTCTTTCACAAAATCTTTAATTTTTTTAATTTCGTCTTCCTCCTGTTTTTGTAATGTAATTGGAATTTTGTTGGTATTCCATCTTCTTGGTTGTTCACCATTTGTTTGTTTGTATTTGGCTTGCTCTTGAGCAAGTTTCTTTTGTAAGTGTTGGACTTTGGAAGATAAATTTGGTATGAATTTTCTTCCATAATTTAATAATCCCAAAAAGCTTTGAAGTTCTTTTATGTAGTAAAGGTTTTTGGAAAATCTTTTATTTTTGTATAAATATGTTGTTGTGATTCTATTTGTCCACTTTTAATATTTTTTCCAAGGAAGTCAATTTCTGTCTTAAATAATTCAATCTTTTTAGGGCTAAGAATTACACCATTCTTGAGAAGGATTTTTATTACAGTCAAAAGATGTTGTTTATGTTCTTCTTCTGTGTTGGAAAATACTAATATATCATCAATGTATACTACAATAAACGGTAAATGTCCAAATAGAGTTCATCCATTTTTGGAATATTTGGGGAGCGTTTTTTTAATCCAAAAGGCATAACAAGCCATTCAAAATGCCCTTGTGTACTACTAAAAGCTGTTAGCTCAATTGATTCTTTATCTTCTAGTTTTATTTGCCAAAAACCTGATTTGGCATCAAATTTGCTGTTGTATTTTGCTCCTTGAATTTGCCTAATTAAATTTTCTGCAGAAGGAATATAATATCCATCAAATTTTGTGTAAATATTTTGTTTCCTATAATTTATTACCATTCTAGCTTTTCCTCTTTTGACCTCAGCGTGCTCTCTTACCAAGAATGCTGGAGAAGAATGAGGACTAAAACTTTTTTGAATTAGCTTAAGATCTATAAATTGTTTTATTTGTTTTGAAAATTCTTCTTTATCAGGTGGAGTAACCATAATACTATTTATTCTAACCTTAGAGTCTTTGTATTGTTCCATCAATTCAATTTTACAATATCTTGGTGCTTTGTCAAATAACTCTAATGGATTATTGGAATATAGTGGTTCTAACATATTATGTATTAAAGTTTCAAATTCAATTGCAGTTGGAATATTATATGTGCAAATTTTTTGTTGTAATTTGCTAGGCATTTGTGTACTAACCCTTTCAATTAAGGTAGTAGTTTTTTTCGCTATTTTTTATAGTCGGGTTATAGTGTGATGCAATTGTAACAGGTAATTTGATTCTTGGAACAAGAGTATCCTCAAGTTCAAAAAAGTGTTTATTAAAAGGCGGTAGGTGGCAGAGATTATCCATCCCTAACATACCATCATTTTCAAATTCTGATGATCTTCCTTTGCGCTGCTTCAACTTTTATGGATGAAAAACCATGCTTATCCTCTTTTCGTAGAGTAATGATCTGGTGGATCTAAGTATAGATAGGAATGATGATTTGATGGATCTAGATATAGATAGGAATAATGATCTGGTGGATCTAGGTATAGATAGGAGGTTGGTGTGGGGCCTTATGCTATGAGGAAGTATAATTATTTCTGCAGAAAAGGCTATGATATAGGTAGGTTTAGGATTATGAGGTGTAAGCTATAGGTGGCAAGATGCTGAAAAGTTACTGGCTTCATTCTCCAACTTCCTTTTTCAATGGTGCTATTTCTTCTTCTCTAAGCGTGTCATTTCCTCCCTTTTGGCATTGGAAATATTCTTCTCTTTGTCCTTCTAAAATAAAATATTATTCTTGGCATTGAGTCCCAACTGGTCCAAGTTTAAGAGATGCTAAATTTTTTTTGACCATAGTAACCTTGTTAGTATAATTTCATATTGAGAGAGAAAGTCATATAACAATAATGTCTTGTCTTCATGAATGGAACAGCAGATTCCAATGTTGATTGCTTCAGTAAATAACTCATCTCCAGCCTGATGCCTTTCGTTTTCTTCTGAGAACTTTATTTTATGAAATATTTCAAATTCATGTTAAGGCGATTCAGTGACTTTGTGAAGTTCCCAAATTTGGACTGATGGATAAAAACGAATATATTGTCTTTCTTCCTAAATACTCCAAATTCTGAATAAAAATATAGACTTTTTTCTTGCATATTTCGAGGATATAACCTGCAAAGTCTTCAAGACAATTTGTATTAACATAGATTTCGTGAACCAAACTCTTTTTGATATGTTCTTTATATTTGGGAATGTCGTTAAAACATGCCAAAATCCTTGGCCTTCCATTTTTGTTCTTAATTAATGCTCCTTTTCAATGAGCTTAGTAATTTCTGTTTCTTCAAGTTGGTTGAAGAACAAAAGTAACTGGCTTTCGCCAATGATTTGTTGTTGGTATAAAGAGATCATTTCTTGAACCTTTTCGTCGGCATCCATTTCTTGTGCCTTTTTATTTTCCACCTGGCATAGTTTAAGTAATTCAAGAAAATCTTGAATTCTTAAATTTAAAAGATCATTTGTCTCGATTCGAGACATTATTTTTTTCAATTCTCTTTCTTCAACGGATGTGCCGTTGAACAATTCCGCTTCTTTTGCATCAAGTGCTTTACTTCTCGATGTATTGCAAAATTCTAAAAGTTGGAATACCTGATTTTTTTTATATCGTGAAGAGTTTTATCGTTGTTGGCCCCATATTGCTTAATATCCCAAAATGATTTCTCAAGTTGAGAAAGCCAAAAAATTTCTGTCCTCTGATCCACTGATTGAACAGCTTAAAACAACCATTGAACATATCATATAATTCTGGGTCTTCCCCTTTCATCTGCATATTGTACCATTCTTTTAAAATTGTTTTAGCATAAGATTTTTGTTGTACCCCGCTAGGAGTAAAAACCTTTTCTTTATTTTGTACCTGTTTATTCATTTGCACCACTTTGTTTTGGAAGATTGGATTTGTTTGCTGGATAATTTCCTTTACTTTTGCTGATGTAGATGCTTTGACTGAGACTTGCTTTTTGTTTGACGTTGAAGTTTCAGTGCAAGCTTGTTTTGCTTTTTTGGCGATGTAGCTTGTTGAAAAGATTATTATCTTTTCATTTATTCTGTGATAATATCAATTTTGTCCATGAATTTAAGCCCTGGTAAGATAATCAGCTGCAAAAATTAGTGTAGCAAGGAATATATTTAACATCGTAATTATAGATTTCTAAATACATTGCAATCCTAATTCTTCTAAGATTTTCTTCTGGATTATTCATTGTTCTCTTTTTTAAGAACTGGGCAACAGATTTATTATCTGTTTCTATAACAAAATGTCTATTTAATAAATAAATTTTCAAACTTTTTATTGCTAATTTGATAGCAAGTAATTCTTTATCATATGTAACATATTTGATCTGGGTTTTATCAAATTTCCCAGATGCATAAGATATTATTTCCTTTTGTTTTGCAATTAAAACTCCTGCCCAAAAGTTATCTGAAGCAACTGTTTGTAAGGTAACTAATTCATCATCAGAAGGAAAATAAAGAATTTTTTGGTCTTTCACAAAATCTTTAATTTTTTTAATTTCGTCTTCCTCCTGTTTTTGTAATGTAATTGGAATTTTGTCGGTATTCCATCTTCTTGGTTGTTCACCATTTGTTTGTTTGTATTTGGCTTGCTCTTGAGCAAGTTTCTTTTGTAAGTGTTGGACTTTGGAAGATAAATTTGGTATGACTTTTCTTCCATAATTTAATAATCCCAAAAAGCTTTGAAGTTCTTTTATGTAGTAAAGGTTTTTGGAAAATCTTTTATTTTTGTATAAATATGTTGTTGTGATTCTATTTGTCCACTTTTAATATTTTTTCCAAGGAAGTCAATTTCTGTCTTAAATAATTCAATCTTTTTAGGGCTAAGAATTACACCATTCTTGAGAAGGATTTTTATTACAGTCAAAAGATGTTGTTTATGTTCTTCTTCTGTGTTGGAAAATACAAATATATCATCAGTGTATACTACAATAAACGGTAAATGTCCAAACATAGAGTTCATCCATTTTTGGAATATTTGGGGAGCATTTTTTAATCCAAAAGGCATTACAAGCCATTCAAAAAAGACCTTGTGGACTACTAAAAGCTGTTAGCTCAATTGATTCTTTTATCTAAATGATAAACCAGTTCAAAAACAAACAGTAACAAACAGTGAAGTAGGATACAGGGATGTTCATTCAAGGAAATTATGCTAGCTAGATTTGGAAATTATGCATAAACATAAAGAGGAAGAAACAAGAAATTTAAATTAAACCATGGTTCTAAAGTTCGGTTGGCACTCAGAGTTCCAGTCATCTTGGTCGATTCTAAGGTGTAATAGACCAGAGCTTTATCAGAAAACCGAACTCGGTTTTCTTCATAAAAAAAATCACAAAATACAAAAGTGGTAAACTTCTACAATTAAATCATATGATATGAATCATCAAACTAAGAATAATTGACCTTTAGTACTCTCAATCAATTCTTGTTTGGGTTTTTAAAATATAAAACTAAAATAGAAAAATCACGTGATCAGAAATCCATATTGCTCTATAAAAGTAGCTTAATTCATACCAAATACAAAAGAAAATTTGCATCTTCTCTCATTCTTTGGTTCCCCTTCATCATCGTCAATTTCGAGCTCAGCACCATCAATCGAGCTTGGCAGCATGAATCTGAATCGATTAGAAAGTAGCGACACGGATTTTTTCCTATTTTCTTTCGAATCGAATCCGACTAGAGAATTTTTTTTTCTGTGTGAGGCTATTTGTGAACGATGATTACAGACTAGGGTGAGTAATTGGGTCGAGTTTAAAGTAAATGGACTATAAAGCAATTGATAATTGGGGTTTAAAAATAATGGGGGTTTAAAATACTTGGGCCAAGTTTAAAATGATTGGAGTTTTGTATATTAAGTTAGGAATTATGGAGTACAATTTATTGAACATCATATGCAGCATATTTTATCGATTTGACTCTAGAAATATTTCAAAAGAAGTCGAGTTAAAAAATATTATCTCAAATTTCCAACCAATAACAGGATTTATATACAATCATCGTTGGTTACCTACCATAATGAAAAAACAATAATAAAGAATTGATTTGCCCAGTAGTAACCAATTTTTATACTTAATTAACTGCATTAGAATCCATATACACAGATAAAGAGAATCAAAGAAGAATGATTTCTTCGAGGGAGTGGAGCGCAAAGGTTCCTAAACTTAGTCCTAAAGATGAAAAATAGCAATTTTGTTTATAACTTGATTCACAATGACAAATATTAGGCTAATACTGCTGCTATTATTCATGTATTTGGTCCTCTTGTAAAGGACAATGATGATAAAGCATATATGAGATATCTATATGAAGCAATGGATTGAGTGAAGGAACCGATTAACAAGAATGCAAGTGCAAGTCAATGCCAAAAATGGTGGAATATAATCAATAAAATACGAGGAAGACAACCGCAACAACAGCAGTAGATAATTTTTTTAGTTAGTACACAATTATAAAAGTACATATCATGTCAATATTTCTTTGAACCATCAAATTGTTTTAGGTTATTTTCTCAATCCTCATATTCAGTACGAAGACAATGCGATAAATGATGACAAGGTTTTAAATGGATGGACAAATGTTCATGAAAAAATGGTACCTCATATTGCTATGTAAAGAATGACATGGTTTATTAATAAATGTTGTGTAGGTGGGAAAATATAGAATAAAACTGGATGTATTTGGTTTCCCAAAAGCAAAAACATGAAGTCAATTCTTGTCTTCCAAACTATATGGTGCTCAATAATTAATAGAGAAGATGCTCCAAATTTATCAAGTTTAGCAATATGTATTCTTAGCTAAATAGTTTCTTCTTCAAGTTGTAAGAGAAACTAGATAACATTTGTGATGATTCGTACGAAGTTAAGAAACGGAATAAAAATGGAAAACTTAAAAAGACTGGTATTTTTACATTATAATATGTGATTGAGAGTAGGCACACTAAATGAAAACAAACAATTAATCAGCTTATTGACCTAGATTACATCTTTTATGAGGGGGATCCACTTGTAGAATGGACTAGAGAAGCTGAGAATCCACTACCTGATGATAAAAATGACAATCCTTTGTTAGACAATGATAATGTACCTACACAAAATGCTTAAAATAATAGTTCATCAAATGATAATTCAAGTAATGTTGGTGGTGATGGTATTGATTTTAGTGGTTATAGTGTTGGTTTCGTTTTGATGATTCTCAAAAGTCTATCTAAAATTACTCTAGAAAAGATGCAAATGACTATAATGACGAAAAGATACAAATTTGAATGTTGAACTTAGAGATCAGTGCAATTATGATGGTATGTATACTTCTAACAATGTCATTAATTATAGGTATTCTACGACTGACTATACTGGAGGTTATTCGTTTTGTGGAGTAAATCAACCATATACCGCTGAACCGTCAAGTAGCCATGATAAATTATCACCATTTCATTATACGATGACGACATTTTTAAATCAGATCAGATGCAACAGTATGTTTTTTAGCATATTATAATCCGACACGAGATGAAGACAACGATGGACACAATTTATACGATGCTCGAAGAAATAGTTTTTGATATTAAAATTTTATGTTGTATGTTTTGTATCTTCTATGTAATTTGAATAATTTAATAGTATTGCATATTTTTTGATGAGATTTTAGTATCGCATATTTGTTTGTGTATTTAGAAAAAAAGGCACCAAAGTTGACAAATTGTAATTAAGACGGAAATTTTGAAACTTCCAAAATGAAACCAAAATTTTCAATTTTTTATGACCAGAAGGAAAACAGAATATCAAACCTTAAATAAAACTATAACTATTAACAGTATCATGAAAATGACAATCCTTAAGCTTTTCTTCTACATAATTCAAGGCATGCTTGTACTACTGCTGTTGTTTTGACCAAAATATATTCAAGGCCTACACAAGCAGTTGAGTTGGCAATATCGTAATTTCATACAAGATGGAATTCATGCATTGATTCTGCCCTTTTCGAGTAATGTGCTAAAAGACACATAATAAAACATCTACTAAGACATAAGATCTCATTGTCTATTACACCATGATCCCCAAGTTGACCATAGATAGAATCCTTGTCTTACAAGATGGATTTCAAAACGGATGCTTGAATTTTCTCTAATTCAAATGTTGACCTTATTTCAGCCACTTTCTGATTGGCTGCTTGCTCGAGTGGAATGAGTGATCCTTGTGCTTTTATGCATTCCTGAAATAAAGTGGTTGTAAGAGTATTGAAAGTTATTATCCATAATAGATATAGAAAATGCATATTCAGTTTGCGGGGGCGGCGCAATGGAAAGGAGGCTTGGGTTTTGATAAAAAGACCTAGGTTCGTTCCCACCACGCGCTTCCCTATCCTATATAAATTTACTAGGGGGTATGAGGGCTTGGATCGGTGAACGACTTTACTATACCCTCTTAAGGAGTTTACCGGCTCGTCGAGTTCTCCTAGGTTTTCAAAAAAAATGCGTATTCAGATTTGGCTTACCTGTTCTATTCTACGAGCTTTAGATGCTTCAAGCTTGTTTTCCTAGATTTTGGTTTTGATATTATTTTAAATTCAATCCTCAAAAGCTTTACGACCAAATTAATGCTATAAAGATTAAATTCCATGAATCACTAGGTGATTATGTGCATTATTGTGAAGAGAGATAACAGTATAAAAAAGGAATAAAAATGGAAGTCCAAATCAAAATGATCGAGCACTTTTTATATGTTCTAGAATATGTAGGCATTTAATTAGTTTAAAGTATTAACCTACGTGTGAACAAAGGGACATCCCGGTGGATTAGAACTATTGAGTGCTTATGAGATAGACATGGAGTTAAAAATGCAGATGAAATGCCAAAACTTGGATGAAGTCCTTAGGGATCGTATCGATTCTTATAGGCAATAAGAAAATACTTGGTCATTTTTGGGGAAAGTTAAGTGATGACAAGCTAAGGAAATTGAAGATTTAAAATCAAAGAATGACTAGGTATAGATACCTCTTGTGGCATGTGACGAGTCAGCATGACTTTGTCAAAGATGAAGGCCAAACCAAAACAAAGAACAAGGTGACAAATACCGTATAACTCGATGCTGATCTATAATGATCGATGTCGATCCTTATTAGTTTGCGATTCAGACCGTATCCTCTTACTAAAACTATGGATATAAAGTAGGGAATGTAATTAAAAAAATTTCGACAGTTTTGATGGTAGATTTTGTCCATAAATAGTAAAGCCAATGCAGTGGAAAACTGACCTTTTCTTGGCTATTTGATTCTTGCATCCAAACGCTGTCAAATTCATATCCGAACGGTTTAAATACCAAGTGGTTGTAACTTCCTTGTAAAATCAAAGGATATTCAGTAACAAAGTTAACGGTGGATGTAGGCTATTGATTTTGGCTGAAGCACTCTAAATTCCTATGTATTCTTCTCTCTTTTGATTTCTTGACTTTTATAATTTTCATTTGTTGCTTGATTGATTGTTGGTCCCACGTTTGGAGTAAACATTTTAGTGCTTTAACCGAGAAACCAAGATTCTTTATTGTAGATTTAGCTTAGAACTTCGGATTTGGATTATACACAATATAGATCTAAAGATTTTGTGTTGGAGATCCTTTGTTATTTGGATTTAGAAGGAATTTATCATTGGATCTAACAGTAATGACCTCCGCAAAGGATAAGGAGAAATTAAATACCTTAAGACCCATCACTAAACCGGAGAATAAAGATACTCACATGGAGAGGAATTGAATCAACCAGCTCTTCCAAAGACCTCAAGTGCGCCAGAGACAATGTCATGGGCAGAGTTGGTTCATATGATGACAGAAATAAATATGAGAAATATGGAGAGACAAAATGACATCTAGGAGAGGATGGAGAAAAGCATTGCCATAATCTCCCAACTATCTCAAAGGCGTAGGAAGAGCTATAGAGATTCATCTTCTTCCAATTCTGAGGAGAAGAGTTTATCCTCATCATACCAAAATTAGAGAGATGGCATGTAGAAGTTGAAAAGAAGGGAAGTTAGAGCATCGAATATGTGAACTAGAAAAGTTGTAGCAAAAAATCCCTAAGCCATAATGATCGGTACCGATCAGTCACAACTCAGCACCTATCATTCTGATAAGGTCTCCTTAGTGATTCTGAGGGTATATCCCAGGAGGAAGCTGATGCCAGTGCTGGGCATGTCACTGATGGTTAGGCTGGCGGTGTTCAGACTGATGCTATAGAGGACGCTCCCACTAGACCCTAAAAAGGGTCTGAACGAGCAATTCCTCTAGAGATAGAGGATCCCAGATGTCATGCAACCAACCGAGAGTGTTTATGGAGTCAAACAATGGGGACTATTTCTGACAATCACCATCTATTCGTCCAAAGTAGCGAGGAGTGCATTACTGATATGGTCGGGAGATTATTTAGTGAAAATCAGCATAGAAATAATGATAAATAAGGTCCATCACCAAGTCGAACCTCGTTCACCAATGACATTTTGGCAGAGTGGTACCCGAAGAAGTTTGTGATCCTATCTATATCATCTTATAATGAAACCACTGACCTGAGGCAACATTTGTGAATGTACGGATGGTACATGGACAGTGCTTGTGCTATAAATGCGGTGAGATGTAGGTGCTTTCCTATATTATCAATCAGAGTTACTATAACGTGGTTCACTCGGCTTGTGCCAAGATACATATCATCCTTTGATCAGTTAGGAAAGAAATTCATGGAACAATTTGAGGTCCATACGGTTTGACCTAAAGATGTGTTGTCATTGTTGATTCTTCACTGGAGTTTTGGAGAGACTTTGAAAAATTCATAATAAGATTTATTGCTAAAATAATAGAAGTGAGTATCCCATAGAGGATATCGTTTTGATGGTGTTAATCTGGAGTTCATCCCAAAACTTATTTTGATAGGTGATTAAAGAGGAAATGGCCATCCACCACGGAGGAATTCTATAGAAAGACATTTTAAATTCTATGCTTAGAAGAGGTAGATTTGGCCACTGATTTGGCCGGTGAAAGTCGTGAAGGACCAAGTGTGTTACATAAAGCAACGTTGCTATCAAACAGAGCGGTGATAAAATAAGAAATGTTGTTGTAAATGTCGAAAAGAATAATGCGAAAAGAAAGAAGTAAGCCACTGATGGGAAGAAGGAATACACCAAAAAGTGCACGAGGTATATTTAATTGGGAGATCACATGTAACGACCCGTATTTTACATATAGAGGACCGTATTACATTATTATTTAAATTATAAAAGATCTTATGACCTAAAACTTTGAAAATAAATACTAGGGACATCTTCCACCTTATGAATTTCTATTTAGCATTTTGGACCCAGAAATTCTTCTAAGACCATTAACTTTTGGAAGAGATTTAATTAGGGTCTGAAACCACTTCGACTAAATTGGGCTTCGGGTTTTTCTTTCTCTTTCCACTGAGCGATCATAATGATATTTTTGATATAATTTTGACATTAAAATTATTTTAAACTATAATTTAACCCTTAAAAATGTTTGTGGCCAAAAGTAAAAAAGATTAGATTTGATTTTAAATGATTTTGCAACCCATTTTGATTTTACTGTCATTTTAGTGCAAAAATAGATCTAGACTAAAACTTGTGTGCTAATCATGTATGAACTGATTATTTATGTTTAATAAATTTTATGGATGATATGCATGTTTTTAAGTGGTGGCTTGATATGGTTTGCTAGTGCTTTTAACCAATTATTGATTTGGGAAAAACAAAGGCAAAATTGCTCAAAATAGGATAAAACTTGGAGGGGGGCTCCAGAGGATTTGAGGAGCTTGTAATTCTAGTCATAATTTTTTGGAGTTGTTTTGGATGCTCAACTAGATTTTAGTTCAAAGATGGAATTTGGTCAATGGAAGCAAGTGTAATCCAAGTTGGTACGAAATTACTTCGGGGTAGAAACTACAAAACTTTGGGGCAAGCTTTAGTGGTGCAAGGAAGGAAACTCAGGGGCCAAAACTTTAAATTTGGCTAAGTAGAGAAGTCGGTACCAACCCTTTAGGTCGATACCGATCTCTATTTTAGACAATTGAAAGGGTTTAAAGGCCTAGAGACTCAAGGTATGGGAATATGGGACTTTAAGAGGGTAGAATGATGGAAGAAGTCTAAGTGCAAAAGACTTAACCAAAATTGGTTAAGTATTCAAGTTGGTACCAAGAATAACAGGATTGTACTGACCTAAATTTATGGGTCTAGTGGTAATGAAACTTCCGGAGGAAGATGCAGGTGTCACGCAGGTCATGCTAAAGGTGTTTGCTTGTTCATTCGGCATTTGGTTGTGATGTGATAGCATGATGAAGGATGATGGCTTTAGGACTTCGATGATGGTAACTCGACGGTGAATGCGGTTATGTTTTGATAATAAGGGCTCAATGTTGAATGGAGTCATGAGGTTGATTATCCATAAAGGGCGAATTCTAGGAAGGGTGATCCATGGATAGAATATTGATTGGTTCTATTATGGAAAGAAAAGAATGTGGAATGGTTCCTTAACGAAGAACGGGAACTAGGTGGAGCAAGGAAATGGCTGGGATACGTATGCTAAGGGATCTTTGATACTCAAAGTGTTTTCTGATGTACTGGATAGAAGGGGTATAGTAATGATGCTCATTGGTACTTGGAATAGCTACCTCAGATCCGTGGAATGAATCTATATAACCTGGACCGATAGAATGTGTTTAGTGTTAGCTTCAGGCTATAAGCGAATACGTTGAAAACCGAGATTTTTTCTTTAATCCCTGGCAGAGGAATGGTCATACGAGTTATCATATATCTAGTGCACATTGAGTGGAAGTGAGGATTGTTGGATGGAAGCTATGTTTTGCTTTGGTTGATTTTCTAGTAGACTATCACTTTAAGGATGTCGTATGATGTAGGTGTTATGAATGTTGATACCTGGACACCCATTATTGTACTTAGTTTGTAACACACCTTTAGGACGATTATAGAGTAGCATATTATATTCATTATGTGCTAATTCTATGGTCGCATAGACAAATCGGGTATGGTTCGCATACCCTTGTGCCTTAATATATCAACTTGTATAGTATTTTGAGATTTCTTATCGTTTACACCAAACTATTGTCTAACTTGAGGTTTTATGCTTTACTTCTTATTATCTTGAGTACCCATAAATGAGTAGACTAGATAGAAAGTATAGAAAGTATATGGTGGTAGTGAAGTGGATGAGGAGGGAACTTTCTCGTATTATATATGGATACTTATGCTTATTCCGTTGTGTGATACTGTGGAGCCTAGACAGTATATGTCTATTATATATATTAGAGATAGTTTGAGTTTATTATCAGTTGTATAAACTTTAATATCATTTTCTATAACTTTGTGAACTTGTGTACTTTGTTATTGAGGTTCATTTCAGTAATTATTGTCTTGTCTATTTTATATCTATGATATATATTATATTTTATTCGATGAGCTATGAGATATACGATAGGTTCTATGATTATTTCAATTCTTTTTACCCTTGGCAACTATCCTACATCGCTTGAGCATCGCAGCAGCGCATCATACTTTTATATTGGGTGCTAGAGGTTAGGGCAGTCGTTATATTTGGTATCAGAGCTTATGTTACATGATTAACTTGAGTTGATAACATGATCCAGTAAAGATAGGGATGGAGTTATCACCTTAGACCGGATTGAGAGTATGTACATATAACATCCTGATATTTTCAACCATTCGCATCCACACATGCCGGATTTGAATTGCTCAAAATACCATATTGTTAATTTATATTTGGATAAACTCAGCATATACAGCAAATAAATAAATCATAGAATCACAAAAACAGAGTAATATAACAATAAGCAGCGGTAACAATTACATAGTAGTTCATAAAGAGAATTAAACAAGATACAATAGTAGTCTCGAATACAACAATAAATACAGTATCTGAATATATCAGTGGAGTCAACTGAATAACCAAAAGATGGATAGATAGGTGGATCTCCAAACGAAGCTCTAACTCCAAGGACTAGTCTCAAATACTATGACACTCAGTCTGACCCGAGCGTAAAGCAAAACACAAAACACTCGAGTTGGGATTAACATTCTTATATCAATAAATCCAACTCAAGTAAAATATCAACTGAAATACAGGTAACTCAAAGGATGTTTGGGATACCCATCCTCTAAGGATCCGTGGAACTATCTACTATGTAGAAATATACGCTATTAACAACCAAACGTCATTATAACACCGTGGTCATTTCAAAATAATTTATACTTCAAAACCAAAATATCATTCTATTTCAAAACCATAACAATACTATATCATTTCCATTTAAAAACTATGTCAATACAATCATTTCCACTTCAAATATATCTATTTCCAAATTATAGCGCTTCAAAGTTATAACCCTTTCGAAACCAAAACGCTTTGAAATCATAATGCTTTAGAAAACCATAACTTTGAAATCATAACTTTTACTACTTAAATAGTTTAGATATTAATAATAGTATATATAATAAAATAGTTTATAAAGTAAAATAGTTTATATAAAATAGTTACAAGTTGAAATAGTTTATATTAAAATAGTTTATATGAAAATAATTTATAAAGTAAAATATATAAATAGTTTTTTATATAATAAAATAGCTTCCTCAAATTTCAAAAATCAATTCCAAATCAACTCGAATTCCAAAATTCAAATTTAATTCAGATCTAAAATCATCAATTTCAATTCAATTAAACCATTTCAAATTATATCGATTTCAAATATCGATTTGAACCACAATAAACCATTTCAATTTCAATATATTTCAAAGCTGTAAATATTTCATATTTTCAAAACTAAATTTGATAATTTCATATATATCTTAATTCAATTTACTATTATTTACTTTAGAAATATTTACTTAATAATTCCAATGTCATTAAAATAAAACTTCAAATTTCGAATGACTGAATATTCCTTCAATTTATTTAAACTTGATAAATTCATTTAAATCGCCACATACAAAATCAAGTTATAGAATCATATCCTTTAAAAATTTCAAATTTCATAAGTTTCAAATCGATTTAATTAAATAAATTATTAATTAAAGACCATTCCAACTCAATTTCAAATCTATCATCCCAACCTTAAAATTATTATAAACTCTATATTGAAAATATAATTTTTAAATAAATACTTAAACATACTATATATAAATTAATTCAAACTTTATTAAATTAAATCTCATTAATAAATCTACTTTGTATTAAAACTTATTTAAAATCAAACTATATATAACGTAATATGTTTATATATTATTTAAAATCAATATTTATATAAACCATATATATTTCTTTTAAAACCATAGAAATCATTTTCAAAAATATTTATATATAGACCAGTGGTGTCTGTATATAATTTTCTATCATATGGTTAAGTGATACGGATATTTATCGTTTTAATTCGCAATTTAAATATATATGGGTATATATCATTTCAACCCGCAATCCCAAATTCAATGTCAATAAAAATCGCATGGGTTTATCATTTCAACCCGTAACGATTTTCTCCTATTCTACAGATCATTCGGGTATGTATCATTTCAACCCATAGTGAATTCTATACTAACAGGGAACTTGCAGAGTGATAACAGATATGATAATAATATAACAGGCATATATCATCAATATAAATAACAGATAATGGTGTCAAATGTCACGGGTGAATAGGTACAGATAATAGCATATAAGTAGCAATGTAAATAACTAGCAGCAGTATATTTCAATTGTCGTTTCAATTGAAATCAAAATTAAATAATATAAGAACGTTAATCGTGAGTGATTGCTCACCTTTCGAGGCTAAAGAAGATAGACAATGAAGTTGAGTTACGAAATACAAGCACAACTTCCAAAACAAGGCTAGATTAGCACGAATTCGATGATCAAAGCTGATAACAACAAATTTATAAAATGAATTAGAACCATATTAATATATGCAGAATATATATATATATATATGTTTCAAAAATCAATTTCAATACATATATAAATAAAATTTCTATATACATTTTTTTTGAAACCAATGTATTAAAAAATCATTGTATAATATATTTCTTCCAAAATTTCGAATAAAATATTTAAACATGCTTTATACATACAAGCGTTATTCCAAAATCAATAAATAAGTTGCATATAGTAGTTGAACATTTAAAACTTTTGAAAATCATTTTGAAATATATATACACTTTAAACATTCATATAATACATGCTATTCTTAAAATTATATACTATAAACATTTATATATAATATGTGTCTTAAGACTTAAAATATAATACTTAAACTGATCTTATACATATAAATTATGTGACCTGTATATACTAATAGACCGCTTATCAACAACCTAAAAACACAAACAGACTGTACAAAAACATATGCATCACACAGCCTATATGCTATATATATATGTATGAATCTATACAATATAGATCAAAATGTCCATATTCTTTCCAGCAATCAAATTTCAAACAATGTTTTTTTAAATCTCAGATTTAGGTAAGCTTGTAATATAAACTATATATATAACTTAGATATTATATAACATATTCTATAAATACTTTGAACGCAGACTGGAATTGAAAAAAATTTAAATATATTAACCATTACAGTATAATACTTTAACACATAATATAAAAATACGTTGAATAACTTTTTCAAACATTCGATATATATATAACTTTATAACTATATCAACTATATATACATGTATTTACTACTTGTATATACAATTCAACAGTACTAGTATAATATATGAAATATACGGTTTGATTATAATAGAGACTTTGAGAGAAAAATAAATAAATCTAACTTTGTATATATATATACACTAAATTGTTGAAACACATATAAATCCAGGCTTATATACTTCCATAAACAAACAACATCTCATTTCAACTGTCAGATCAATATAAATTATATACATACTTATAAATAATATATATAAACTAATACATATATTACTATACATATACAAAACACGTGTAAACTTATACAGTAAAACTAATATATATACATACAAACACTTACATATATTTTATATAAGATTGTTTATACATAGCATATGTATGTAATAACAAATATATATAAGACATACCGAAAATATACATATTGGTTATCTAAATCAAATATAAACCTATATAAACCTACAAACAAGTTTAACTTTCATATGATTTGAAAATCTTTGCTCTGTTAGAATATATGTACTAACATATTTTACATTATATATATAAGCTTAAGTAAAACAAACCAGAGGAAGAAGGAAACCTCTACTCGGCTGAACAAGGGTTGGGTGAGGCAGAAGATAGGGTCTGACGTGGATGAGGAAGGCCGCGTGAGTGGTGGAGTGGAGAGGAGGCATTGGTGATGAGGCCAAAGGCGACCGGGTGCTTAGAGGCAGATCTGACGTGAGGTGGCACTGAGAGAAGTGGAGTTGAGGGAAGAGATGGCTTCAGGCATTAGAAGTTTGGGTAGGAGACGAAGGAAAATGGCAGTGGTTTCAATTTAGAGTGCAAGATATACAACGTATGTTTTAAATTTCTTTTGAACCGAGGAGATATGAAAGATCAAAGTTTAAATCTGAAAATTCTAAAAATAGTGAAAGCAATGGTAACATTCAGGGAATTATAAATGCCAAATGGCTATACAGTTCATGATAGATAACCAATGGTCACAAGAAGTTTAAAAGCTAAAATTTAAAACCGATACGGTAGACCGATTCACGTTTTCCACTATGTCCCAGACTTCAAAACATAGAATTGAATATACCGCAGAGATCAACACAACGAGATGATCAAAATGGTATACAGATATCAGTGGCACGACCATCCTATCGAAAGTTGATATTCGATACCAAAAATGCTGCCAATTTGCCGAAAATAAGATAAACGGAGCAATAAATAGTTCAAATTTAGGAAAACGAAGTATGACGTCTCACTTAGAAGATGATTTAAAAAAATTTGTATAAAAATATTCAGCTTTGGAAAATATTTTATTATCATCAAATAATAACTGATTTAAATTATATAAAATTACACAATAAAATAAACTTCCATATTATCAGATAAAAATTTACTATTTGCTATGTTTAAATAGACGTATTCCAAATATTTAAAATTTCACAAAAATTCAGTAAATATATTATTAAACCATTAAAAATTTATGGGTCGTTACAGTACCTATACGAGAGAGAACTTACTTGTTATATATTGTGGTTTTCGAAACTATATAGTAGTATATATAATATAAGTCACATGGGCACATGGGTACCATTGATAGTTTTCTTTATGAGAGGCTGATCATTCTTGTTACATATCAAGAATGAGCCGGTTAAGAAATGCTATAAGGAACTCCATCTCTGGAGTCGAGGAATGAGCGGGTTCGAGGGATGCTTACTCTGACTTATATGTTGTGTTTAATACGATGATGGCGAGCATGCTGCAAAATGCCTAAGTGTAACACCATTTAAAATAAATTGGAAATAAGTTAAGAAAAATCAATTATTTAATAATGATATTAAAAATGGAGATTTTGTAAACATTAGAATTTGGCTATTGTAACAACCCTGATTTGGAGATTACCTTTCAATATTGAATTATAATTATAATTACAATTTAATATTGTAAACTAAATTAAAATTGGAGAAATTAAATTGTTTATTTGGAATAAACAATGAATTTTGAAATTTAAAATGAGAAAATGAAATTCAAAGCTTTATTTTATTTTATTTGGGATGATAATAAATGGAATATGGGCTTTAAATAATGAAAACGATTTCATTTTAGAGAAAATGCAATAATTATATTAATTATTGCTCACTTACTTATTTTAATAATTTTTACAAGAAGTATGGTTTTTTAAAGGTGGTTTATTGAAATAAAAGGTGGAAATTAGTTTAAAAATAAGTTTTGTCTTTAAATTATGTTTGGAAACGGTTTGAAATATTTTTCTAAGTGAGAAAATAAATTTTGTGGAATTTTAGAAGTTAAAAACAATGTTTTATTCATTTATTTGAGTAAATGGTGTATATTTGTTAAATTAAGGATTTTTATAATAAAAATGTTTTAAAAATGTAAATTAATCTGTTGATATGATAGAAAATGTTTTATTTTGCATGTATACAAGTTTTCACATTTTTCTTGTGTGTAAATATGAAGAAAATGAATTTTATTTGTGTATATATGTGATATGCACACATATTTTGGCAAAGTGTTGATTTTAATCTTAAGCCCCCTTATTTTCTTTTTAATTTGGGTCTAATTCAGCCCATTACCTCACTAAGCCTGGTTAGAAGGAGAAAAAGGAGTTGTTATATGTTCATTTGCGTACTTTCTTCATCTTTCTTCAGCTGAAAAGAGAAGTCAGTAAACAAATTTCTCAAATTACAAAATCAAGCTCAATATTCAATTAAACTCGCCAAAATTCAAGTCTTTTTGCAAGTTAAAGATAAATCAAAGGTATACAACTTCAAATCATACAATTTTATCACAAATTCTTATTACAGTAAATAGCTTTCTAATTTTTACTGTATATTGTTTGCATGTCCTATATTTGCTTCCTATAGGTTCATAGAAGCTCCAATCTTGTTAAAAGCTTCCTTTTGCATCAAAAATTAGAGCTTTTGCAACAAATCAACTAGGTGAGTTGTATAAACTCACAAACTAGCCAAAACAAAAGTACTGGTGCTTGAATCTATAAAGAATTTTCTTTTGCCTGTAGTTTTCTATAGCTAGCTTTTGCCTTGTTTATAATCAGTTTCTGTTGCATCTTTGAACCCTTATATCTTGTGATTTCCACAACAAAATGTTTTCGGAATTCTTTCATTTGGTATCCTGCATGTTGAACTCCATCTTTGTAAATTTTGATTGAATTTTATGGTGATTTGATATGTCAAAATTTGCCCAGAAATTCAGTTTGTAGCTGTAAACAACCTGGAACAAATCGTGTATGCAGAAATCATCACCACGCTCCCTGGGTTGACAGGCAGTTCGAGCTAGAGGACCGTTAGGTCGACCAGGCGGTTGACCTAAGGGGCATGGCGATCGACCTCCAGGTCGACCTTCATGTTGGACTGGGTGTTGGGCCTTTTGCAGCCCAAGTCAGCCCTTTTGCATGTTGTTTTCGAGCCTTTTCTACTTGTTTTCTTGCCTCGTCTTATGAAATTTTTGCATATATTTTTAGGCCATGATGTCTATCAATGGACTAGCCAAAATTTAAATATTTTAAAAATTCAAAATTTTAATTATTTGAATTTAAATTTTAATATCGGATTGGGTGAATCCTTGTTTTTATTCGTTTTCGAGCACGGTTTTCTCCAGATCTTTTTGAAATAATTTTTAAAATTAATGGTCATTTCAAAATAATTATTATATAATATTTCAAAGTATTTTCGAGTGTAAAATCCATTTATTCTTTATAATAAGGGAAATTTTTAAATATGGTTTTCAAATTTCGGAGATTGGTTTCCAAAGCTTGTTTTCCAAAGTAAATTACTTTATATATAAATTGCACGTTTTTGCACATTTCGAGTGAACGAGAAGGAGAATTAAATGGTTTGGTAAAATGCATGGTATGGGAAACGTGCGTTTATCTTACCGGTTAATCCCCAACTTGTCCATTTTTTCGTTTTGACCTTCGGGTCGAGTTTACCAATGAGATGAGGTAAACTTTTTACTGATTTGAGTGTGAAATTCACTAGCGGTTGCTAAACCGTTTAGTGCGAACGTGTGGTATGGGACACATTTAACACTATTCGGGTTCCTATCCAAAAATTTGTGACACATTTGTCGAAGAGACGTATTAGCCAGTACTGGACCTTCGGGTCATTTGTCGTTTGGGACGTTTGTGTAAGAGACGTATTTGTTCATTGCGACGTATTTGACCTTTGGGATGTTGTCCTTCGGGATGTTTGTCTAAGAGACGCATTTATTTGTCCTTCGAGACATCTGTTTTAAGAGACGTGGTACCATATTTTGAGAAAACAGTACTCGGCGAGCTTTGACCATAAGCACGTGCTATATCTTTGAGACGATCTCATTGATGTTTGTGATTTGCCCAAGTGTATGCCTTTTTATTGTATGCCATTTGAGCCATTTGGGATATTATATACACACACGCGCGCGCGCGATGATTACCTCATGGAAATTTAAACTTGTGAGTTCTATCTTTGAGATTTGAGTTGCCTACACTGGCGTTTTATTGAGATTGCCGATATGGCATATATTTGAGATTTTAATCTCCTATTTGGAGATATATTTTCCTTGTGGCATATTTGGAGATGGCGATTTCTTTGAGTTGCTTTTGAGATTGCCGTTATGGCGGGTTTGGGATTTCTCCCTTTTTAGGAGTTATAATTTTCCCTAAATCATTATTGATGATTTGTGATATGCCAATGATATAAAGCTTGCTACATTAAGCGTTTTATGAATTGTCTTATCTCTTTTGAGATTGTATGTTGTATAGTGATACCATATTATCACTTGATGTAACCATACACTTTAAGTTCTCCCTTCTCACTTCTAAATATTATCACATTATCCTTATGCTCATATTATCGCTTATCCTTGTAAACTGATTTGTTTAGCTAGACTGACCCATGTATTTTATACTCGGGTCAGACTGAGGTGTTTCAAGTTGGGTACCCTTTGGACTTAGCCTATTTTGCTTTCGCATGGACTTTTCTGCTAGCTCTTTTTATTGTAGCTTTTATGTAGTCCTTTTTGTTTGCTACACTGATATGTATATTTTTTTGACTCGCTTGTATATTATGGTCGCCATACCACTTGACATTTATCATTTTGTATAATCTGTGATGTATCTGTATATGTATATATATGTGATGATCTGGTGTTCTGTGACGTGTTTTGCATTCGAGTTGTTGTATTTTGTTCTGATAGATCCTATAACCACCTTTGGCTTTGTGTTAAGCATTTATTGGATATGTCTATCCACTTGAGTTAGCAAAAAAAAAAATAGAATTTGTTGACGTATTCAATGAATATGTAAGACAAGGCTATAGTTGGTCACTCCTAATCAGCCCTATTTTCCACATTAGCAGACAGTATTACCCAGTAATACTCTTTGTTAATGTGGGTCTCGGGGTGGGGCACCACAGCTTGGTATCAGAGCTGAGTTCAGAACACAATATGATAAACACAAAATAGAAGAACATATTACGGTACATCTAAGTGTAATACAAGTGTTACAGATCCCTAAATCAACGTGCCTTTAACCTTTTCTTGTCCTTTGGGGGTAGATAGAAGTTTTGGAATACGTCTTAGAATGTATTTTAATTTCGTAGTATACCATATTTGAATTAATGATATCTACCCTGCCATTAAGCTTTATCTTATTTTAACTTCAGCTAATGGCTGGAAGAGGCAGAGGACGACGCTCGGATGCTGGGCAATCCAGAGGCTCGCATCAAAACGGGGTTCATATGTGTACCGATCAGTTCATGGAATTATTTAGGAGCACTCAGTCTCTGGCTCCTATTTAATCGTCTCCTCCGTGCAAGTCTGTCTCTGTGTGCATGTGCAGCGATTTCTTCCATCTCGGAGGAAATCCGTTCAAAGGCTCCAAGTCCATTCCAGAGGTCCAAGCTTGGATTCACACGAGCGAGCGCATCTTCTCTCTCGTGGATCTTTCTGACCATCATAGAGTTCTTGTGGCATCTAGCATGTTACAATAGCGTGCTCTCGACTGGTATGAGCTTCTCATAGCCGAGCTCAATAAGTCTACTCTTTCTTGGACTCGGTTTCGGGAACGATTCGAGCTCAAGTTCGTTCCTGAATTTGAGAAAGCTTAATTGGCCTGTCGCTCCTCGAGTTGAAGCAAGGTAAACCTCCGTCTCTGATTATGTTTCATCATTTGAGGCCTTAACTAAGTATGGTCTTGAATACATCAACACTCCATATAAGAAGAATCTGAAGTTTGTCTCTAGTCTTAAGAAGTATTTGAAGAAGCCTTTGATGCTCCAGATCAAGTTATCTTTCAAGGAGTTGGTTGACTAGGCGCTTCAGCTTGAAGCCGTCGAGAAAGAGAGGGATAACAGTGATGAGACTGAGGTTTGTAAGAACCCTAATAAGATGAAGTTCCCATCTCATAAGTCGAAGTCTTTTCCTTAGAAGAAGAAGAAGTTTGTTGGTTCTAGTTCTCAGCCTAGTAGAGCACCTCCTACTCGAAGTGGGTGTTTCAACTGTGGCTCATCTGACCACATGATCCATGACTTCCCTAAGCCTATTACTTGCCACTATTTCAAGAAGGAGGGTCATCGAGTTGCCACTTGTCCTATTGATCCAAATAATACCCAATCGGGCAAGCTGAATGTAGAGAATGCTTCTGGAGGGTCTTCTCAGCGTAAAGGTACATCTTCTTCTATACTTAAAGGCTCTATTTTATTCTGTGATTGTTTTATTTGAGTTCTCTTCGATACGGATGCATCGCTTTCATTCGTATCGAAAGAGCTCGTTGATGCAATTTCTTTGGATGTTTCATGCCTTGTTACTTCATTGAGGATTACGAATCCTATTGTGGGATCTGCAACCGTTAGCATGCTTTGTGAGCATGTTGATATTGTCTTATATGGATTTTATATTTGTATGAATTCGCACGTTATTTCTTATTTGATTTTTGATATGATTTGGGTATGGATTTCCTAGTGCGATACGATGCCAAGATTATTTGTTCTTAGAATGTTTTATATCTTCGACATCCAAATTCGTCTGCTTAGCTATCACTAGTTCTTCAAAATGTGGATAATTCCGAAGTGGCTTTATATTCTCTAGATTCATAAGATGATGATGATATATCTCGTACACCTATTTTTTGTGATTTCTCTGATGTATTTCTGTCTGTTTCGGCTTTTCCACCTAAGCGAGTGATTGAGTTCAACATTGATCTCATTCCAGTGCGTAGCCAGTTAATCATCCTCCAACGAGGATGTCTATAAAGGAAAATGAGGAACTCAAGAATAAGTTGTTGAAGCTTGAAGCCAAGCAGTTGATTCAGTCTAATTTTTCACCGTGGGGTGCCGCGTTGTCTTTGTGAAGAAGTCCGATGGAACTCTAAGGCTTTGCATCGACTATCACAAGCTTAACGAGTTGACCATCAAGAATAGATATCTGTTTCCTAGGATAGATGATATGTTCGATTAAATGAGTGATGCAAAGGTCTTCTATTAGCTCGACATTGCCACTAGTTTCATCAGCTATGAGTTGCGTAAGGTAGCATACATTTTATAGCTTTCTGCACTCAATATGGATCTTATGAGTGGCTCGTCATGCCGTTCAGTTTGACGAATGCTCCTACTTTCTTTGTTGATCTTATGAATCAAGTATTCCGGGAATATCTCGATAAGTTCGTCCTTGTGTTCATCGACGACATCCTGTATTTTCAAAATATGAAGCCGAGCATGCTAATCACTTGAGAATTATCTTGAGTACTCTTCGTCATCATCAGCTTAAAGCCAAATTATCCAAGTGCTATTTCTAGGAGAATAAGGTTAAGTTCTTAGGCCATGTTATTCTTCCGAGGGCAATTCCATCAATACTTCGAAGATCGAAGCCATCCAGAATTGGAAGAGGCCTGAGAATGTTCATGAGATTCGCAGCTTCCTTGGATTGGCGGATTTCTACCGACAATTCATTAAGGATTTTTCCTGCATTACGCTTCCTTTCACTAGCCTTACTTGAAAAGGTGTTCGATTTATTTGGTTTGACAAGTATAAAGCTTTTTTTTAGCAGTTGAAGGAGCTTCTAACTAATGCTTCTATTCTAGTGGTTCTCGAAGGGAATCATTATTTTGTTGTCTACACCGATGCTAGTAGATGTTGCCTCGGTGTCGTGCTTATGCAGAAGGATCGGGTGGTTGCTTATGCTTCTAAGCAACTGCGACCGAATGAAGTTTGCCATGCCACTCATGACCTCGAGTTAGCTACTATTGTCTTCGCCTTGAAGATTTGCCGGCATTATCCATTAGGCGAGCGCTTCATTCTCTATACCAATCACAAGTTCTTAAAATATCTGTTCATTTAGAAGGAGCTCAATATGAGGCAACAACATTGGCTCGAGTTCCTTGCCTTCTACGACTTCGATATCCAGTATACCCCTGGTAGGGGTAATCGTGTTGCTGATGCGCTTAGTCGTTAAAATTCAGCTATTGTTTCTATGATGCCAGCCGAGTGGGATGTTCTTGAGACCTTATCCCTTTATGATATTCATGATCGAGCTCCATCTTCTGATTCTCCAATTTTATTATTCGGTTTGGAAGCTTGATCTAGCTTATTGGATCATACTACCGATGCTCAGCGTCGTGATCCCAATCTTGTGCACCTTATCCAGATTATTGAGTCTAAATCCTTTGATAAAGAGCTGTAGGATTTCAGCATTGATTCTCATGGGTGTCTTCGTAAGAAGAACCATCTTGTTGTGCCTTTTGATTCTGCACTTAGGCATGACATTCTCGATGACTGTCATCGTTAGAAGTATACCATTCATTTCGGCAGTAGCAAGATGTATGCCGATATGCATTGCCTTTATTATTGGGAAGGCATGAAGCATGATGTAGCGATTTATGTTAGTAATTGCATGATTTTTTAACTCATCAAAGCCAAGCATCAGCGCCCTTCTGGTCTCCTTCAGCCTCTAGAGATTCCATTATGGAAATAGGATCATATTTCGATGGATTTCATTGACGGCCTACCTCGTTTAAGATCGGTCCATTCTAGCATTTGGGTTATTGTTAATCACCCTACTAAATCTGCTCATTTCATTCCTATTAAGTCCAATAAGACCGCCTCTCATTTGGCCAAGTTATATATCAAGGAAATCGTGAGACTTCACGGTGTTCCTACTTCGTTTGTTTGTGATCGTGATCTACTTTTCATGAGTCATTTCAGGCAGAGTCTTCATCAAGCTTTGGGAACAAAGCTTGACTTCAACACAACATATCATCTACAGTCTAATGGACAGACTGAATAGGTGAATCGTATTCTTAAGGATCTTCTCCGTGCTTGCAGTCTAGGTTTCGTTGGTAATTGGGAGGAGCACCACCTCTTGTGGAATTCTCCTACAATAATAGTTTTCTGTCTAGTATCGATATGTCTCCTTCCAAAGCCTTATATGGAAGGCCATGTCGATTACCTTCGTGTTGGTTGGAATCTGGGGAGAAGCTTATTCTTGGCCTAGTCTCGAAATTCGACAAAATCAGTTCCATTGGAACCGTAATAGTGTATTATTATCGGATTTCAATTTCGTAGCATTCGGAGTTGTCATGTGATCGTACGAAAGATTAACATGCTGAAATTTATATCGAAAATTAATTTAATAACTAGGTTCAAAAAGCTATCTTTTCCATACAATCGAGTTAGGACTCAATACCTTTTCCATTACGCTCGAAAAGGGGTTTAACATTATAAACGCCCATCAGAATGCCTTGATTGGAGACCGAGATTTTGAGTTGCGAAAATTGAGACGATTCGAATTTGAATTAAATACATATATTCTCATTCAATATACAAATTTAACACGTTTATAACCCTGAGAACACGTGTTTCTTTTTGCCTGTTTAATTCAACACGCGTCTCTTTTAAAATAAGCGATCGAAGAAAATTATAATGGCAAAACGATAGTTTTCTCTCTAGTTCTAATTCATTCGAAAAGAAAAATAAAAATCAATGCCAAGCTCTTCATAAATTAATCTCAAATTTAGGCCTCTTATCTTCCCTTTACTTCATACGAAACCGAACCAAATCAGAGAATTGAAAATATAAAAAATGGTCGAACTAAACAATCTCCTCTTCAATCAAATCGCCTTTCAGCGCATTCGAGCCTAAATCGGAGTCAAGACGAAAGTACAAGTCAGAAATCGCAAGAAGAGGGGTAGCGTCGTGCTTGGATTAGAGGTGTTCACCGTGTGCTCGTGAGGTGATTGGAGAGTCAATTTGCGATATGCGAAGAAGGGGTTGTTAGCGTTCGCCGGTGGAAGCATTGAGTCGGGAGAAGTGAGCTAAAGGGGGACGATGCTGTTTTCGAGCATGCAAATCTAGGAAGAGAGGCTGCGAGTGGGTGGCTCGAGAACGCGCGTGTGGATGATAGCGGCGAGGAATTGATGGAGGTGCGCGAGTGACCGTTGCGATGATCGAGGAGATTCGAGGCTAGGACTTGATAGTAGAGCAGTAAGGTATTTTCTACTTTTGATTTTAACTGTAGCATTTGTGAAAAAAATAGTTACAGTAAGGCCAGGTTATATATATATATATATATATATATATATATATATATATATATATATATGGATATGCTATAATTAAAAATATACATATGCAGAAGTAGGAAAAATAAGTATCACAGTAAAGTATAAAACATTCATATTTTTTATTTAATATATATATTCAGAGAAAAATAACAGTAAGGTTTATAAAAACAATTTATTTTGAAGATTTATATATATGTGTATACATATATATACATACATATATATATATATATATATCTACAGTAAAGGAAAGGTATAAATAAAAATATTTATGCACACATACCTATTTTAGTTCATAGGTATATATATATATAAGACTTTAGGAAATAAATATGAATATTAGAATAATTGAAAGTTTAAATAAAATTGGATTTCTGGAATCTATCATTTATTTTTAAGTATATATATATATATGTAGTTTAAATAAAAAAATTATTAGTTTAAAAATTAAATCAATAGTTAATTAAATTTATTTAATGGTAATTTATTGTTAGACTACTTCAGATGTTAATAAATCATAAATTGTTTATACAAGGTCCAAAACCGTGAAGGAAATAGCTGGTTTGGTCGAATTGCAAAACAAAAATCAAAGGTGAGTTAATCTCACTCATTTGGATAATCATTTAAATTTAATAGTTAAATTTAAATTATTGGTTGTTTGATTGCATTAATAATTATTATCTGTCTGGACATGATAGTATATATAGTAGTATATATAGCATACATTGGAGTGATTGATTTCCCGCATTATATAGCGGATGAGACCCTATGTGCCCCGCATAATAACGGATGACCCGTATACCGTGATATCCCACCTCGAAGTGGGATTGGTATTTTTATATTGTGCTAAATCTGTGGTTGCAGGGAAGCAGGTTGCAGGGATCCAACTGGATTCCTCAAAATTATTTAGATTGTTTAATATTCTGTGTTATGCTTTATTTGATAATGTGTGGTAAATTATATTGGTAATTGAAAATATTGGATGTTATGGTTTGACTGAATATATTTGGGTATACTGAGTTACCAAAAATATAAAGGTTTAATTTTTGAAGAGAAATAAAAAGTAAAATAATTTTAGAGAATTTATATAATTAAAGAATGATTTGGGAAAAGGATAAAATTTGATTTTAAATTCAAATAAATAATTCCGAGTATAGGAAAGGAGATTTTTGAATAAATAGGAATAAATGAATTTTTAAACTTAAGTGGTATTATTAAGAGGGATAAAAGATTTATTTTTAAATTCAGGATTTAAATGGTTTGGGAAGAAATAAAAGCAAAATTTTGAAATAAAGTACGAAATTTATAATTTCAGTTTTAAATAATATTTTTAAATCATAATTAAGAAGTAAATCTGGAATTAATGGATTTCTAAAATAAACCGAGAAATAAATTCTATAGGGAAATAAATTTAGTGAATCGGTTTTAAATCGATTAAGTGATTGAAACGGTATTTAAAGGTTAATGAGATTATGGAATTTATAAACGGGGTTTATAAATAAAGTGAAACATTTATCAGAGGATAATTTGGAAGTATGAATTCAGGATGGGAATTTATCAGGGAAGTGTGATTTGTTTAAAAATAAATAGTGATTTTATTTTTAAAGATGCGGAAAGGGAAGTGTATTTCCTGAAAGGCCAAGTATATTTTTTAAAGTAAGATTTTCTAGAATAAGTTAGAGGTTTTAAAGTGGTTTTTAAGAGAATATTTTAGAGAAATTGTTAGTTTAAAAATTAAATCAATAGTTAATTTAATTTATTTAATGGTAATTTATTGTTAGACTACTTCAGATGTTAATAAATCATAAATTGTTTATACAAGGTCCAAAACCGTGAAGGAAATAGCTGGTTTGGTCGAATTGCAAAACAAAAATCAAAGGTGAGTTAATCTCACTCATTTGGATAATCATTTAAATTTAATAGTTAAATTTAAATTATTGGTTATTTGATTGCATTGACAATTATTATCAGTCTGGATGTGATTGTATGTATAGTAGTATATATAGTATATATTAGAGAGATTGAATTCCCGCATTATATAGCGGATGAGACCCTATACACCCCGCATAATAGCGGATGACCCCATATACCGCGATGTCTCACCTCGAAGTGGGATTGGTATTTTATATTATGCTAACATCTGTGGATGCAGGGAAATAGATTAGAGGGATCCAACTGAATTCCTCAAAATTATTTAGATTATTTAATATTCTATGATATGTTTTATTTGATAATCTGTGATAAATTATATTGGTAATTGAAAATATTGGATGTTATGGTTTGATTGAATATATTTGGGTATACTAAGTTATCAAAAATATAAAGGTTTAATTTTTGAAGAGAAATAAAAAGTAAAAGAATTTTAGAGAATTTGGATAATTAAAGAATGAATTGGGAAAAGGATAAAAGTTGATTTTAAATTCAAATAAATAATTCCGAGTATGGGAAAGGAGATTTTTGAATAAATAGGAAGAAATGAATTTTTAAACTTAAGTGATATTATTTAGAGGGATAAAAGATTTAATTTTTAAATTCAGTATTTAAATGGTTTGGGAAGAAATAAAAGAAAATTTTTGAAATAAAGTATGAAATTTATAATTTCAGTTTTAAATAAGATTTTTAAATCATAATTAAGAAGTAAATCTGGAATTAATGGATTTCTGAAATAAACTTGAAATAAATCGAGAAATATATTCTATAGGGAAATAAATTTAGAGAATTGGATTTAAATCGATTAAGTGATTGAAACAGTATTTAAAGGAGAATGAGATTATGGAATTCATAAACGGGGTTTATAAATAAAGTGAAATATTTATCAGAGGATAATTTGAAAGTATAAATTCAGGATAGGAATTTATACGGGGAAGGGTGGTTTGTTTAAAAATAAATAGTGATTTTATTTTAAAGTTGTGGAAAGGGAAGTGCATTTCTTGATAGGCCAAGTATATTTTCTTAAAGTAAGATTTTTAAGAATAAGTTAGAGGTTTTGAAGTGGTTTTTGAGAGAATGTTTTGGAGAAATTTTACTATTTTAAATTATTTTATAATTTTTAAGTAAATATTTATTTAAATTAATTATAATAGTAATTATTGTAAAGGTCTAATTAGTATTATGATATAAAGGTTACTTATTTAATATTTATACCTTTTAAAATAACCAAAATGGATGTAGTAGGAGTAGTGCCTTCTGCTCCGTTTGAACCCGGAACGACTTGTATGGACGAATGCTTTCAGAACATCGTCAGGAGGACGATGCACATTCTAAGTGAATGTGTACTAAAATGGTAACGCATAGCATCTAGCCTCATCAATCGGGAATGGCTAAAACAGGGGAGGTGCACACGAGGCTTAGTGGCTAGCAACCAATTAAGGTAAGGTCACCCCTGTTTAGATGTCCTTTTATTTCGGCTGTGTGGGCGGTTGCTGATCCTACATTCAGTAATTATCCATTAATTACTTACACTAAGTAATTATAATTTATTAATTATGTTAAGTAATTATAGCTAATTAGGTACATTAAGTAATTATGCTTAATCAATTTCATTAAGTGATTAACCTTAATTAATTAAACCAATTAATTATCTTAAATTAATTACATTAAATAATCATCTTAATTAATTAAGTAATTATACTTTAATCACTTTTATTAATAAGACCTTAATTAGTTAAGATAAACCATTTACCTTAATTAAACACTTACTTATCATTTATATTTATTTAAATTAGATGCTTGAAAACAATTTATACAAAAACATTTGAGATTACTTTATTAATTAAAGGGAAATTACTTAATGAAGGTAATTAAAGGGTAATTACTTAATGGAAGAAATTGAGGATTAATTAATTTAATTAATTAATGGGTTAGTTAATTAATGTAAGTAATTTAAGGGTGATTAATGAATGTGGTTAATTAAAGATGATAAATCAATATAAGAAATTTTAGGATAGGAAAGGAGATTTTTGAATAAATAGGAATAAATGAATTTTTAAACTTAAGTGATATTATTTAGAGTGATAAAAGAATTATTTTTAAATTCAGGATTTAAATGGTTTGGGAAGAAATAAAAGAAATTTTTTGAAATAAAGTATGAAATTTATAATTTCAGTTTTAAATAAGATTTTTAAATCATAATTAAGAAGTAAATCTAGAATTAATGGATTTCTGAAATAAACTTGAAATAAATCGAGAAATAAATTCTATGGGGAAATAAATTTAGAGAATTGGTTTTAAAAGTGATTGAAACGGTATTTAAAGGAGAATGAGATTATGGAATTTATAAATGAGGTTTATAAATAAAGTGAAATATTTATCAAAGGATAGTTTAGAAGTATAAATTCAGGATGGGAATTTATAAGGGAAGGATGATATGTTTAAAAATAAATAGTGATTTTATTTTTAAAGATGTGGAAAGGGAAGTGTGTTTCCTGAAAGGCCAAGTATATTTTTTTAAAGTAAGATTTTCAAGAATAAGTTAGAGGTTTTAAAGTGGTTGTTAAGAGAATGTTTCAGAGAAATTTTATTATTATAAATTGTTTTAGAATTTTTAAGTAAATATTTATTTAAATTAATTATAATAGTAATTATTTTAAAGGTTTAATCAGTATTATGATATAAAGGTTAATTATTTAATATTTATACCTTATAAAATAAATTTTACTTTAAAATTTGTTTTGGTTTAAGTTTTACCTAAGAAATTATTATAAATTTCATAACTAGTATTTTAAATAAAGTGTTTTAAGTAATTTTATTTTAAATATTTTTGAAGTATATATTTTTGAATAACAGGAAAATAGGCACAAGGAAAAAGTTACAAAAAAATTAGTCTCAAGGACGGTAAGTTTGTTTTTTAGTCTGAAGGACACTTTATAGTGTAAACAGAAAATGATAGCTACATCTATCATTCTGTGATTTACACTACAAAGTGTCCTTCAGACCAAAATACAAACTTGCTGTCCCTGAGACTAAATTTTAATTTAAATGTTTTATAGTATATTTTAAAATAAAGTGATTTAAATTATTTTGAAATCTAAAGTATTTAGACTTGGTGATTTTCAGTGGGATAAACAATATTTATAAATTTATTCAACACAAGGAAGTGATTTGGAAACTATTTTCAAAGGATTGAAATGTAGAAGGATATCTTGCGAAGATATTTTGAATAATAAATAATTTTGGAAAATGATTAAGACTGATGGTTGTATGTGGATGTTATATGATAGTTAAATAACCGATTATCAATATTGGCCGATGCGCTAATCATTTCGAAGAGACCGGATCATGATTAATTTCCTGAAAACCACCTCGACCCGGTTTGAACATTTTCGTGAGGAAGACAAGAGCTTAGAGTCAAAGATGGAGCTGTGAAGTGCAAGGGCTAATCGCTACTAATCCTGAGGGTGATTCCAAAATAGACGTAGTAGGAGTAGTGCCTTCGATTCTGTTCGAACCCGAAACAGACTTGTATGGATGAAAGCTTTCAGAACATCGTCAGGAGGACGATGAGCATTCTAAGTGAATGTGTGCTAAAAAGGTAACGCATAGCCTCGAGCCTCATCAATTGAGAATGGCTAAAATAGGGGAGGTGCGCACAAGGCTAAGTGGCTAGCAACCAATTAGGGTAAGGTCACCCCTGTCTAGATGTTCCTTTATTTCGGCTGTGTGGGGGGTTGCTAATCCCAACCGTGGGATGAACTTAATCGGACTATCCAGTAAGGGGTAGCTCTGGCCTTGTGATGCAGGGGATCAGGGTGAATCCTTGGTACGGTGATCTAGACCATATACTGTGACGAGCGGTACCCCGGTAGCCCTGCCATTGTATGCAATCCAATCTCTAATAAGCGCATGTACGGTTTTGATTGTGCCCAAGTATGCTAAAACGTGAGATGCAAACATTTCAGCTAGATTCTATTTTACTTTCTATAGACAATATTATAATATCAAACGGATTTGATAAAAATGTTTTGGTTATCGTAAGGTAAAAACTCGGCATGTTTATTTATGGCATTGTCATACGAGATACCTTTGATTTCAAAGGATTTTGAAAACTTTAATAATCCAATTGAGTGTATTTTCTCACGCTGGTTTTCTAGACTGACTCGGGTATTATTTAACTACAATGCCCGGGTCAGACCGAGTACTGTAGAGTACATATTCTGGATGGAATGCTGTGGAGCTCAGGAGACGAGCTGGATGGCGAGACGTATCACACGTATTTGATGAAAATCCCGTTGTGTTTGATTTACTACATAGTCAGTTTTGTGAAGGCAGGTTATGATAACTGTTCAGTTGTGTGTTATGAATTTTGTTGTATTCTAATGATGTAATATATAAACAGATATAATTCTTTTTTTGTTTTAAAAGATTAGTCATTTATATATCATATATTGTTCCGTTGCGTTTGTGAAATTCTGTTATTGTTTCTATTTCTTCTTCTACCTCCTTCTTCTTTAACCCTAATGGCGGTTTTCCGGCATTCGATTGTTCGACATTTGGTACAGTGGACGTATTGATGTCAATTTTCGAACGTCGAAAAATCGGGTCGTTATAGTTGGTATTAGAGATGGGATAAGCGAGAACCTTGGCTCTGGTGGGGATAACTCATTAAATACTCTAGAATGAGTTTGAATTAATAGATATGAGTGCGTATTTTTAGTGAATATAAAAATTGTTTTTATATTGTGTTGATTTATTAGTTGAGTGTTTATGGATTCTGGTCGATATGTGGAACGTCATGTCATCGATAGGAGTTTCTAAACTTTAGACAAGATAAACTGCATAGTATTGTTTTAAAATAGTGTAAAGGAAATAATTTTACCCAAATTATTTTTTTATATAAAAGAAATAATTTTTCGAAAATTGTTAGTTATATATGGTTGCTTGGTTGTTAGGGAGTCATAATATTAAACCATTATCACTGTTATGTAGAAATTAAAATAAGAAATTAAAGTTATAACCAAAAAGTTAAGAGATAAATTCATACAGAATGAATTTGAAAACGTGTATTATAAATGTGATTTATAATTAAAAATAAAATAAAAATTCCAGAGGAATATTTGAATATGAACTGGAAGGATTTGTAATTCAAAATTTTGGAAATTAAATTCCTTTGAGTTTGAAAATTATTTTAAATTTTTTTAGAGAAATAATAGTGATATTATTTGGGCAATATTTTTGGATTGGATTTGAAATCTGGTGAGTATTGGAATTTAAAAATATTTGAAGGGGTTTTAAAGAGATAAAAGCATTGAACTCTTTTCGGTTGTTGGAAAATAACTTTGGTGATGACTGCAGCATCATCGATATTCATTTTTGAGTTTCCAAGAAAGGGATTGCTACTTGGATGTTTTGGACTGGTGTTTGTTTGTGAAGATTGGGTTTGATTTTTGAAAATGCAGAAGAATAGTTTGATTTAGATAGATAAGTTTTCAAAATTTATTTTGAAATATCGAGGAATTTATTAAAATTTGAAAGTTAATTATGTTTATGGAATTTAAATAAGTTGGAAACTTAAGGAAGTTTAAAATTTTGAATGGAAATGGAATCTAATTGAATTATGTTAAATAAAAGAAAATGAAATTCAAGCTGAACATTGGAAATTGAATTTAAATTGTGACAAACAAAGTGAAGTGGAAATTTGTCAAGTTAGACTTAATTAAATGAAGAGTTGAAAATAAAATTAGTCAGGTTGGACCAAATAAAATAAAATTTGTAAATAAACAAATTAGTTTAAGTGAGTAAGAAAATGAATTGGAATGAGATTTAATTTGAATCATGTTGAATGAAATGAAGTATTATATTAGATTGGGAATAAATGGGTAGAATGAAGGAAAATTTAATTCAAGTGGAATTGAAAAAAAAAATTGAATAAAGGTATTTAGATTTGAAAATTTATTTGGTTGCAGCTAAAAGAAATTGAAAATTTGAATATTTAAAATTTAAATTGAGTAAAGTGAAGTTGTGGAATTAATCTGTAAGTGGAACTAATTAAAGAGATGGTTAAATAAAAATGTTTGAGATAAAATGAATTGAAATTTGAAATAAATTAGTAAATGGAATTAATTTAAATAATAATAATGATAAACTTCAGTGGTGAAGTGGAGAATAAATATAATAAGTATATAAAATATTTATATTGGACTTAAGAAATGAATAATAAAATTCTCAAGTAAAATTTGGTATGGAAAAAGATACAAGGTTAAAATTTGAAATGAGGATTTAATAGAGGCATGTGGAATAATAAACTGTGAATAAGTGATGAATCAAACTAGTTGTGAATGAAAAGGAAATTGTTATGGCTAATAATCAATTAGGGCTAAATACGTAGGATGTACGTATATTATTTATTTGCATAGCGATTCGATCCAGAATTCGAACACAGGATTTCGAGGTAGTTATACCGATCCGAGTTGGGATTTTTCACTCGATTTTCGACAGTGAATTCTGGATATGGATTTTTGAGTGATTCTGGAAGTTCTCTATCATACTTTAGGATTATGCAAGGAGAAGGACAGTTTTTGATCAAGGAAGCAGATTTGAGACCGCACTAGGGAATCGGGTGAACGATAGTAGTTCGGAAGGGAAATTGTATGATCGAGTGAGCAATCGAATTTGGTATTGCGTACGTTTAATATATGTGCATCGTACGACTTGAATGAAATAGATATTGAAAACTTTTATAAAGAAATGTATAAAATGATTTTGATTTATGATTGGATATGATTGCTAAGTAGGATATACATGTGTTTAAAAAGCAAAAGGAAATGAGAATTTTTAATTTTAGAAGATAAATTGGATTGCTCGAAAGAAAGGTATGTGTTTAAATTTCTGTATGAAATTTGATGATTTTTTGATTAGCCACTTGGCCTTTTGTTTTCTTCTGAAATTTGGGGGCCCGTAGAGGCATTTTGTAGTTGTACCGAGCTAGCCGCACAAAGGAAACGCTGGCAAAAAATTTCAAAAATTTAGGGAGTTTGAAAATTTTTGATAATTTAAAATTTGGTTTTAAATTTGAATTGTTGAGTAAGTAATGTTGTTTGAAAAATATTGAAGAGTTTGGAAAGTTAGTAGAGTGATAGTGTGTCTTAAATAAAAGATTGTTTGGGAAGTTATTGAAAACTGATTGGTTTTGGGAAAAATAGTAACGGGTATTGGACCATTCCTTTTAACTAGTAATTTCGGGGATGAAATTCTTTTAAGGGGGAGGAATGTGACGACCTAGAATTTTGGACATTTGAAATTGAAATATTTAATTGATTTTAAATATTTAAAGTTAATTATTAACTTGAATTTCAAATGTCACTATTTATTGAGTGGTTTACTTATTAAGTTAAACAATTGAAAATTGGGTAAATGGTTGAATCTAAAATTTTAAGCTTGTTAAAAATAATTTAAAATCTTATAAAATTTATATTGATAATACTGTAGATAGTAAAAGTGTTAGACTTGAATTTGGAAGTGTTTTGTTAAGTTTTGAAATTTTATCATTTAAATCGGTATTTAAAAATAACCTTTCGGGCACAGTCTTGGAATTCGTCGAAACCAGTTCCATTGGATCCGTAATAATGTATTATTATCATATTTTAATTTTCATAGCATTCGAAGTTGTCTTGTGATCACATGGTAGATTGACGCGTCGAAATTTATATAAAAAATTAATTTAATAACTGGGTTCAAAAAGCTAACTTCTCCATACAATCGAGTTAGGACTCGATACCTTTTCCATTGCGCTCGGAATAGGGTTTAGCATTATAAATGCCTAGCGGCATGCCATGATTGGAGATCGAGATTTTGAGTTGCGGAAATCGAGACGGTTTGAATTTTAATTAAATACATATATATTCTCATACAATATACAAATTTAACACGTTTATAACCCTGAGAACACGTGTTTCTTTTTGTTTGTTTAATTTAACACGCATCTCTTTTAAATAAGCGATCGAAGAAAATTATAATAGGAAAATGACAGTTTTCTCCCCAGTTCTAATTTATTCGAAAAGCAAAATAAAAATCAATGTCGAGCTCTTCATAAATTAATCCCAAATTCAGGCCTCTTAACTTCCCTTTACTTCATATGAAATCGAACCAAATTGGAGAATCGAAAATAAAAAAAATGGCCGAGCTGAACAATCGCCTCTTCAATCAAATCGCCTTTCAGCGTATTTGGGCCCAAATCGAAATCAAGACGAAAGCGCAAGTTATCAATCGCAAGGTGGATGGAGAGTCGATTTGTGATATGTGAAGAAAGGGTTGTCAACGTTCGTCGATGGAAGCATTGAGTCAGGAGAAGCGAGCTAAAGGGGGGGCGACACTTTTTTCGAGCATGCGAATCTGGGAAGCGAAGTAGCGGGTGGGTGGCTCGAGAACACGCGTGTGGATGATAGCGGCGAGGAATTGATGGACGTGCGCGAGTGACCGTTGCAATGATCGAGGAGAGTCGAGGCTAGGACTCGATAGTAGAGCGGTAAGGTATTTTCTGGTTTTGATTTTAATTGTAGCGTTTGTGAAAAAATACTTACAGTAAGGCCGAGTTTTTTTTATATTATAAATATGCTGTAACTAAAAATATACATATGCAGAAGTAGGAAAATAAGTATCGCAGTAAAGTACAAAACATTCATGTTTTTAATTTAATATATACATTCATAGAAAAACAACAGTAAGGTTTATAAAAACAATTTATTTTAAAGATTTATATATATGTGTGTGTGTGTGTGTGTGTGTGTATCCACAGTAAAGGAAAGGTATAAATAAAAATATTTACGCACACATACCTATTTTAGTTCATAGGTATATATAAGACTTTTGGAAATAAATATGAATATTAGAATAATTGAAAGTTTAAATAAAATTAGATTTTTGGAATATATTATTTATTTTTAAGTGTGTGTGTATATATATAGTTTAAAAAAATTATTGGTTTGAAAATTAAATTATTAGTTAATTAAATTTATTTAATGGTAATTTATTGTTTGACTATTTCAGATGTTAATAAATCATAAATTGTTTATAAAAGTCCAAAACCGTGAAGGAAATAGCTGGTTTGGTCGAATTGCAAAACAAAAATCAAAGGTGAGTTAATCTCACTCATTTGGATAATCATTTAAATTTAATAGTTAAATTTAAATTATTGGTTGTTTGATTGCATTAATAATTATTATCTGTCTGGACATGATAGTATATATAGTAGTATATATAGCATACATTGGAGTGATTGATTTCCCGCATTATATAGCGGATGAGACCCTATGTGCCCCGCATAATAGCGGATGACCCGTATACCGTGATATCCCACCTCGAAGTGGGATTGGTATTTTTATATTGTGCTAAATCTGTGGTTGCAGGGAAGCAGGTTGCAGGGATCCAACTGGATTCCTCAAAATTATTTAGATTGTTTAATATTCTGTGTTATGCTTTATTTGATAATGTGTGGTAAATTATATTGGTAGTTGAAAATATTGGATGTTATGGTTTGACTGAATATATTTGGGTATACTGAGTTATCAAAAATATAAAGGTTTAATTTTTGAAGAGAAATAAAAAGTAAAATAATTTTAGAGAATTTATATAATTAAAGAATGATTTGGGAAAAGGATAAAATTTGATTTTAAATTCAAATAAATAATTCCGAGTATAGGAAAGGAGATTTTTGAATAAATAGGAATAAATGAATTTTTAAACTTAAGTGGTATTATTAAGAGGGATAAAAGATTTATTTTTAAATTCAGGATTTAAATGGTTTGGGAAGAAATAAAAGCAAAATTTTGAAATAAAGTACGAAATTTATAATTTCAGTTTTAAATAATATTTTTAAATCATAATTAAGAAGTAAATCTGGAATTAATGGATTTTTAAAATAAACCGAGAAATAAATTCTATAGGGAAATAAATTTAGTGAATCGGTTTTAAATCGATTAAGTGATTGAAACGGTATTTAAAGGTGAATGAGATTATGGAATTTATAAACGGGGTTTATAAATAAAGTGAAACATTTATCAGAGGATAATTTGGAAGTATGAATTCAGGATGGGAATTTATCAGGGAAGTGTGATTTGTTTAAAAATAAATAGTGATTTTATTTTTAAAGATGCGGAAAGGGAAGTGTATTTCCTGAAAGGCCAAGTATATTTTTTAAAGTAAGATTTTCTAGAATAAGTTAGAGGTTTTAAAGTGGTTTTTAAGAGAATATTTTAGAGAAATTGTATTATTTTAAATTGTTTTAGAATTTTTAAGTAAATATTTATTTAAATTAATTATAATAGTAATTATTTTAAAGGTTTAATTAGTGTTATGATGTAAAGGTTAATTATTTAATATTTATACCTTATAAAATAACTTTTATTTTAAAATTTGTTTTGGCTTTTGTTTTATGTGATATCTCAGAATTTTGGGCAATATCAATTTAATAATCTGTATTAAAAATTAAATTGATATGATGATTATTGTTAATAAGATTGGGATGGATTTAATAATCCAATTAAATAAATATTTAATATGTGGATTTTATCTTTTAAAGCTAATAAATTGTTTTCTATTTATAATGTGTATATATTTGTATATCTGTAAATAGATAAGCTTTGTTGTAAGTTTAACAAATAAAACATATTTTCTAATTCTAATATTTTTAGTAATTTGGAAATTTGATTTTTATTTAATATTAAGCTTTTCAAAAGCTATTAAATAAATAACTATATGATTTTAAATTGTTAAGGTAAATTGTTTAAAATGATTTTAGCTTAAGTTTAAATTTAAATTAATTAACAAAGGGTTTGTTCTATTTTCTTTTTAAAATATGGCTTAATAAATATGAGATTTTAATTCGTTTAAGTAACTCATCAATAATAAGACAATTTCTTTTATAAATTATTTCAAATTGATAAATGTGTTATTTTCAAAACTATAATAATAATTTTCTATATATATATATGTAAATATAGATTTTAAGTAGAATATTATTTTCAAATTGAAATGGTGGTTGTTTAAATATATATATCAAATTGATTTTAAATTGATTTTAAATTGTATTTAAAAATTGAATTAAACTCAAAAGAGTTGATATATATACATATATATATAGGATTTAAAAGTATGATATAAATGATTTTTTATAAATATAGTTTGTTTTATTCTATTTCTTTAAAAAGGATTCTTATTTATATAAATTAAAATAAGTATTTAGTTATTAGAAAATTAATTAATAAAAGCTTTATTCACATTCGTAAATTTATTTTGCATGTAAAATTACAAATGTAAGTTAGTATATCAATCTAAGCTCATGTGTTAACAATTTAATTAAGGGAGATGGCAAGCGTCATTAAATTTAGTTTTTTCTTTTATTGTTATTTTTAAACCATTTCCATTTATATTAGCATTTTCCTTCTTCCTTTCTATTTTTCTTTTTCTCATTTTCATTTCTAAACTAAAGAAAAATTCTCAGCTGAAACTCATTAACTCTAAATCAAATCTGAGAATCAAAACCAGAAATCCTTCCATCTAAAAAACAAATCTAATCATAATGCAAATCTAAAACCCTGTAACTGTTTCAAATCTGGAGCAAACTGTACGTTTTCAAGAGCAAGCCTGTAACATTTCCATAATGAAATCTGAAGCAAGATCTAGTGCATGCAGTTTATAAATCAAGCACTAACGTTTTCAAACAAGCAATTCAAGTTTTAACTCAATCAAAGGCATTTCAGCACTCAAGTTTCAAAAAGCATCAAAAGCTATTTTTCAAAATGAAGGCTCTGTCTTCCTTCTTCAATTCTGGTGAGTAACTTCACTTTAAAAAAAAAATTTAAGTATGTAAATTTGGTTGCATGCTAGTTAATTTGAAATGAATATGTATTGTATGATATCTGCTGTGTATATATTCGTGTATGGTATGCATGTTGCTTTCTTCAGAGTACTCTTTGTTTATACCTTTCAGTTTTCCAGTTTTAATTTAAAAATTCAAACCTTTTGATCTTGACTCTGTTTAAAGTTAAGATTCAAATGAAACTTGTTTGTACATGACAAAGTAAAGTTTAAAATTTATTCAAATTGAAATAAGTTTGTATTGACTCTGGGGAATCAAGAACAACAGAGCACAATTTGTATAAAGTAAAAATTCAAACTTCTAAATTCATAAATTCAGGAACATCAATTGAATCCTTGAACTAAAACATGAATTTTAAGACTAAATCATAATTTTTAGTTGCGTTTTGAATGGGCAGTTCTAGTTCATCAGAAAATAGGAAATTAAGGATTTTCTGGTGATCTAATTGATTGTGGTGGTTGGGTTTCTTCCTCGAGGTGGAAGAGTGATTAGAGAGGGGGGAAAATATCTGGAAGATGATTAGAGCACTGCGATGAAGGTGGTGTTCGATTTTGTTTTGGAACCCTAGTTTTAACTAGGTCAGGTATTTGGTTGGTACGTTATCTCTGGATGATCGAGTGCTACGAGATTGTGAGTGATGGAAGTTGGAGCATTGACGAAGATGTAGCCGGAGATTCAGACCCTCTGGTGGTCGAGGTTGCGAAGGCGTGGCATTTCTAGGTTTTGAAGTGGTGTTTCTAGTTTGATCTAGGTTTAGATATGAAGCTCAAACTTCGATCTCAAGTTTGGGTGGTGATCTGATGATCGCGAGAGGGTATGAAGGTGATTGATGACTTGAGGAGATCATCGTAGATGATCGAAGTCGATCAGTGCCACCGTGCATGTGAACGGTACACTTTCTATTTTCTGGTGATGTTTTGGTTTGTGGGTTTTAGAATACTCGAGTTTTCTCGAAGTAATTAGGTGTTTTGCCCGAAGACAAGTATGTTTTGACTCGAAGTCATTTGATGGTGGCTCGGGTAGTTGTTGAATTATAGGTTTTAAAAGAAACCTGTTTTGTTTTAAAATTTAAACCTGAAGTTTAAATTGTAAAGAAAAGTTTTAAAACAAGTTTTAAATTAAAGTTTAAATCTGATTTAAATTTAGTTTGAATCTCAGTTTCAAAATAAAATAAAGTTTTTTAAATTTAAATTGTTTTAACTACTTTAAAATGGTTAAATGGTTTGAATTTTAAAATGAAGTTTTAAAATGTAAGTAAAGTTTTTAAATCTACGTTAAATCTGGAATCAAGATTTAATCCGTATTCCAGTTTTCAAATTAAAGGAAGATTTTAAATTTGAATTGTTTTAAAACAACTTTGAATGTTAAATTTATTTTAAATTGATTTGAATTTAAAATAAAATTGGTTTTTAAATTCTTTTAACTTCTTTATAAGATAAATATTTCTTTAACTTGTGAAATAAAAAGGGTTTTAAATTGTTTTTAAATTTTATTAAAGTTAATTTGTATTCATTTTAAATCTTAAATTTAAAATGAAATTTGAAAGTAAATTTAAAAGTAAATTGTTTTTAAATGCTTTGTTAATGATAATTTGATCATTAATAAGAAAAATGTTTTATCTTTAAACTTACAACAAAGCTTATCTATTTACAAATATACAAATATATGCACATTATAAATAGAAAACAATTTATTAGCTTTAAAATATAAAATCCACCAAGTAAATATTTATTTAATTGGATTATCAAATCAATCCAAATCTTATTAACAATAATCATCAAATCAATTTAATTTTTAATACAGATTATTAAATTGATATTGCCCAAAATTCCGGGATATCACATTTTACCTAAGAAATTATTATAAATTTCATAACTAGTATTTTAAATAATGTGTTTTAAGTAGTTTTATTTTAAATACTTTTAAAGTATATATTTTTGAATAAAGTGTTTAAGTTGTTTTAACTTAAATGTTTTATAGTATATATTTGGAATAAGGTGATTTAAATTATTTTAAATCTAAAGTATTTAGACTTGGTGATTTTCAATGGGAAAATCAATATTTATAAATTTATTCCGCATGAGGAAATGATTTGGAAACTGTTTTCAAAGGATTGGAATGTAGAAAGATATCTTGCAAAGATATTTTGGATAATAAATAATATTGGAAAATTATTATGACTGATGGTTGTATGTGGATGTTATATGATAGTTAAATAACCGACTACCAATATTGGCCAATGCGCTAATCGTTTCGAAGAGACCGGGATCGGGATTATTTTTCCGAAAGCCACTTTGATCCGGTTTTAACGTTTTTGTGAGGAAGACAAGAGCTTAGAGTCGAAGATGGAGCAGTAAAGAGTAAGGGCTAATCGCTACTAATCCTGAGGGTTATTCCAAAATGGACGTAGTAGGAGTAGTGCCTTCGGTTCCATTCGGACCCGGAACAGACTTGTATGGATGAGTGCTTTCAGAACATCGTCAGGAGGACGATGAGCATTCTAAGTGAATGTGTGCTAAAAAAGTAACGCATAGCCTCGAGCCTCATCAATCGGGAATGGCTAAAACAGGGAAGGTGCACACAAGGCTAAGTGGCTAGCAACCAATTAGGGTAAGGACACCCCTGTCTAGATGTTCCTTTATTTCGGCTTAGTGGGCGGTTGCTGATCCCAACCATGGGGTGAACTTATTTGGACTATATAGTAAGGGGTGCTTCGGTCTTGTGATGCAGGGGATCAATGTGGATCCTCAATACGGTGATCTAGACCACGTACTATAACGGACGGTACCCCAGTAGCCCAGCCATTGTATGGAATACAATCTCCAATAAGCGCCTGTACGGTTTTGATTATGCCTAACTATGCTGAAATGTGAAATGCAAGCATTTCAGCTAGATTCTATTTTACTTTCTATAGACACTACTATATATTAGATGGATTTGATAAAAATGTTTTGGTAATCATAAGGTAAAAACCCAACATGTTTATTTGTAGCGTGGTCTTACAAGATACCTTTGATTTCAAAGGATTTTGAAAGCTTTGATAATCCAATTGAGTGTATTTTCTTACGCTAGTTTTCCAGACTGACTCAGATGTTATTTAACTATAATGCTCAGGTCTGACCGAGTATTATAGAGTACAGATTATGGATGGAATGATGTGGAGCTCAGGAGACGAGCTGGATGGAGAGACGTATCACATGTATTTGATGAATATCCCGCTGTGTTTGATTACTGCATAGTAAGTTTTGTGAAGACAGGTTATGATAACTGTTCAGTTATGTGTTATGAATTTTGTTGTACTCTGACGATGTAATGTATAAACATATATAATTCTTTTTTTGTTTTAAAATATTAGTCATTTATCTATTATATATTGTTCCGCTGCGTTTGTGAGATTTTGTTATTGTTTCTATTTCTTTACCTCCTTCTTCTTTAACCCTAATGGTTCGGTTTTCCGCCATTCAATTGTTTGACATTCGGTAAAGTGGACGTATTGATGTCAATTTTCGGGCATCGAAAAATCGGAACGTTACATTAGGAGGATGCAATTTTGTTAAGAAAGGAGTCTGTAACAACCCTGTTTTGGAGATTACCTTTTAATATTGAATTATAATGATAATTATAATTTAATATTGTAAATTAAATTAAAATTAGAGAAATTAATTTGTTTATTTGGAATAAACAATGAATTTTGAAATTTAAAATGAGAAAATGAAATTTCAAGCTTTATTTTATTTTGTTTGCGGTGATAATAAATGGAGTGTGGGCTTTAAACAATGAAAATGATTTCATTTTAGAGAAAATGCAATAATTATATTAATTATTGCCCATTTACTTCTTTTAATAATTTTTAAAAGAAGTATGTATTTTTTCAAAGGTGGTTTATTGAAATAAAAGGAGGAAATAAGTTTAAAAATAAGTTTTTTTTTTTTTTTTTTTTTTTTTGAAAATTGGTGAATTTTATTGATTCATCAAAGCTCAGAACAAATATACATGTTTCGTGTATTACATAGAAAGTAAAACAAAACACGTGCTAAGTTTATTTATAAAGAACATTCCACCAATCAACGCAAAACAACAAATGCCCCTTTCTATAAGCTCTGAAGCATAGGTTCATGGCGGATCCACTTTCCATTCTCGGAGGATTTTGTTTTCCAAATCAGTCACATGAGTAAATAATTTTCCTTTAATTCTTCTTACAAGTATCTTGACATCTTGCTCTATTGCAATTTGAATTTGTTTATGATCCTTTGCAGTGCTCTTGAAGATTCTCCGGTTCCTCTCCTTCCAGAGGTGATAAACAGTTGTAGTGAGGCTGATGGTCTGCAATTGGGTCAGCAGGTCTCCTTTCTTGCTGTGGCTCAGGTATAGCAGTTCGTCTTCAAGTGTAGAAATCGCATGCATGTCTCGATTTTTGCTTTTAACATGGCTTAGTACACGAGTGGAGTATTCACATTCAAAAAATAGATGATTGTGTGATTCTGGAGTGTAGTTACATAGTTTACATGTTAGATTAACCTCCATACCCCATCTTGCTAATCTGTCAGCTGTGGGAAGTCTTAAATTAATTGCTTTAAACGTTGTGAAAGCCATCTTTGGGTTGTTAGATCTGGACCAGATAGGGGCTGCCCAATATTTGTTAGTATGTTTAGTTCGAATTGCTTCCCATGTACTGTTGGTGGTAAAAATGCCGTCTTTTGTATAATTCCAAGTCCAAGTATCATTAGGTTCAGATGAGTAGATAGGGATGTACTTGACATCTTCAGCTATGGCATGTAATCCTTTTTGTTCTGGTATCCAAGTGCCCTGATAAATGATTGATGCAACTAGGTCATCATATTCCCCAATACATGAAATCATACCCCAGCCATATTTGTTAGCAAATGATTTTCCATTTATCCATGGGTCCCTCCAAAGATAAGTATCCCTTCCATTAGCAATTCTCTTTGAGATGCATGTTTTCAGAACTTCCCTGCTTCTTAAAATACATTTCCAAACCCCAGAAGAGTTAATATCCTCATGCATTGTCCAGAAACTTCCTTTTATATATCTATTTCTCATCCACCTGGCCCAAAGAGTATTTGATGTTAGAATTTTCCATCCATGTTTGATTTGGTAAGTCTTTCTAAGGTCTTTCAGGTTGATAAGACCAACACCTCCTTCAGCTTTAGGCCTAGAAAGAATATCATAACTAACTTTATGTAATCCCCCCCTCCAGATGAAGTTTGCACATGCTGATTTAATCTTCTCAATTGAACTATCAGGAATGTGAAATGTTTGAAGCCAAAATCTAACTTTAGCAGTGATAACTGTGTGTACCAATTCAATTCTGCCAGCAAAAGAAAGTAATTTAGAGCTCCAACCATTGAGTTTGTCTCTGATTTTACCAACTAGTTCACCACATTCACGATCAGTAATTACATTAGTTGATAAAGGAACTCCAAGATACTTGACAGGAAGTTGTCCTTCCTTAATTTGCAAAATTTCCAGGATCTGATTTTTGGATGTACAGTATTTGCTAAAGTAGCATTTGGACTTATTAGTATTTAGTTCAAGTCCCACACATAACTGTAATTGATCAAATATGTGTAGTAAACCCTGAGCTGCAGAAGAGGAAGCTCTAATAGCAATTATCAAATCATCAGCATATAAAAGATGATTGACATTAGGGTTATGTTTAAACAGAGGCTGAATCAAAGAATTGTGACAAGCTATTTCCATTTGTAGTGTAAAGAATTCCATGGCAACTGCAAATAAGTAGGGGGAGAGGGGATCACCTTGTCTCAAACCCCTGTTGCTAGTTATATATCCTTTGGGGATACCATTAATAATTATTGAATATGTGGGGGTAGATATGCATTCTTCAATGAGATTGATCAAAGAAGTAGGAAAATTCATACAGTGTAGTACATGTATAATGAATTGTCTATTAATTTTATCATATGCTTTTTGTAGATCAATCTTTAGACACATTTTGTCAGCTCCAGGTTTGTTGAAATTTCTAATTAGTTCATGAGCTAGTAAAGAATTTTCAGAAATGTGTCTTCCTTTTATAAAAGCAGATTGACATTCAGAAATTAGATCAGGGAGGACTTTTGTAAGTCTGTTGCATATTACCTTGCTGAGGATCTTATATAGCACATTACAGCATGCAATAGGTCTAAATTCTTCAATCATAGTAGGGCTTTCTACCTTTGGGATAAGAGTGATAAATGTGTGATTTAATTCATGAAGAATTTTGCCAGTGTTGAAAGATTCCTGAATAGCTTCTAATAATTGATTTTTCAGATGTTGCCAGTGCAATTGATAGAACTTGGAATTCCAACCATCAGGTCCTGGGGAGGAGTCTATGTGAATGGAGAAGACAGCAGCCCTTACTTCTTCCTCAGTAACAGTCTCTTGCAACATTTGCCTTCCCACATCAGATATTATAGCCCTGCAATTAATAGGAGGTAAAGTTATCTTAATCTCACTATTATATAAATTTGTGAAATAAGATATGGCTCCCTGTTCAAATTGGGATATATTAGTTGCTATATCCCCCTGGTCATTTATAGAGTTAATAAGAGCATTGCAGTTCCTCCTATAAGACATCTTAGCATAGAAAAATTTGGTACATTCATCTCCTTGAGTGAGCCATTTCTCCTTTGCCATTTGTTTAGCTTGTATAGCTTGTAAATGCAATGCCTCTTTAAGTTTCTGTTGTGTAGAAAAATAATTTGAGATTCTATCATCATCAAGAGGGTCCGTATCAAGAAGGGTCTGCATCTGTTCACATTTTTGTTGTAAATGACTTATAGTATCCTTTGTTTTATTCCTTTCTCTATTCCATTTCTTCAATCTCTTTTTTAACTCTCTTAGCATCATGACCATGGAAAACCAGCAATTTCCATCAGTTTTAGTAATGTTATTGAAGTCTACAACATCAGCATATCCTTCAATTTGGTGCCAGTGGTTTCCATATCTAAAAGGTTTTCCTTTCAATGAGTTAGCTTGTTGATTAAATTGAATATGTAATGGGGAATGATCACTTGTTGAGCTAGGAAGAACTGATATTTTCAAATTTGGGATGCTTGTTAGAATTTTGTCATTTATAAGAACTCTATCAAGTCTGCAGGCAATTTTTTTAACTTCTCCACTAAACCAAGTAAATTTCAGGCCAAAGTGGATAGCTTCAGAGAGGCCAGCTGCTACAACACACTTGTTGAACTCCTCTGTTTGGGATAGTCTAAGGGTACTTCCACCTCTTTTCTCATTAGTTTTAAGAACTGCATTAAAATCCCCCATTACCATCCAATTATTATTAATTTGCTTTGATGTTTGAACTAAATAAGACCATAATTGTCTGCGAAGAGAAGCCCAGTTATGGGCATAAACAAAAGTGCATATGAAATTCAAACCACCTACATTATTACAAGTAACAGTAATATGTTGTTCAGATTTATCTTTGATAGATAGGTTCCATATGGATTTGTGCCAAGTGATCAGTATACGACCTTTAGACGATGCTGAATTATTGTCTATCCATTCCCAATCTTTACCAAACATGTTAGCAAATATCTGAATACTACTATCCCCCATCTTATTCTCAAGAAAAGCAATTATGGTAGGATTAACTTTATTTCTTAAATTAAAGAGGTCTAATCTTCTAGTTTCACCATTTAGACCCCTTACATTCCAACATATAATAGACATTAAGAATGTCTGGATTGGCTCCTTGTTACACGAGCCAAAGTGTTCCTATTTTTCTTTTTTTCTTTGTTTTTGTCATTGAATTGTTCCACATATTTTGGATTTTCTTTAGTATATTGGTCAGAAAAATAAACCTCCTCTTCTGAGTTTATGGATTCCACATCCAATTCAATTCCCATCTGATTAATTTCCTGTATATTATTAGGTGTATCATCATGTTGTACAACAGCAACAGTTGCAGGAGATTTATTATGATGTGCCTCAGCATTTGCCAGATACTTATTATGTTGACAAGCAGTTGCAGACCTTGTTGGGGACATTGCAATTGAAAGCTCTAACTCCGCAGTTGCTGAGCGTCCAGGGGAATGAATTTCAACAGGAGTTTCAACCATGCAGGGATTACCTTGATCAGCTTTATTCTGAAGAGAATGTTCACTCAGTGGAGACTCATTTATTTGAACAAGATTTTGCAGTGGTGGATTCTTATTCTGCTCTGTTAAACAATGCTGCCCTTCCAGATTGGACTGCCTCTCCTCAGGTGTGGGACTTCCAGTATTAAAGCCAGCTTCATAGTTAGTCTGTTGTAAATCTTTGTAGTTATTATGGTCTAGGCTATTTTTTGGCACTGAGCTACTAGGGTGCTCAGGCAGTTTAGAAGTTTGTTCAGTCAGTGTATTAGTAGAAGCAGTATGGTTTGGTGCTGAAACTTTGGGGATCCACTTTTGAGTAGTTGTATTTGGGCATTGTAAATCACTATGTCCGAAACAACTGCATTGCTTACATCTCGGTGGAATAAACTCATATTCCACCTCTTGTTCATAAATTCTTCCTTTATTATCTTTTGCTCTGATTATTTTGGGAAAAGTAGCATCAGCTGTCACTTCTATTAACACTCTTGCAAATTTAAGCCTTTTAACATTTCTGGTGAAATCATCAATGTCCAAAGGTTTACCAATAAGACTAGCAAGTTTACTAATGCCCCTAGCATTCCACAGAGATAGGTGTAGATTATTTAACCTTACCCAAATAGGATACGAGTCTAACATGTCTCTTTCAAATTGGAAATTAGCATCCCATTTTTTCATAAAAATAAGTCTACTATCCATAAACCAGGGACCCCCATTTAATACTTTATCAAAATCAGCATGATTTTCAAACTTTACTAAGAAAAAACCATTATCTCTAGAGAAAATTTCCCATGAGCCTTCAGGTTTCCAGATCCTTTTAATATACGCATTAAAATGCACATAGTATGGTCGTTTACCCGTAAGATAAATGAATATTGAGTTATTCCACATCTCATTGGATAACTTGTAATCCAAGTCATCTATAATAGCAAAATCACCTGTATCGTCCTTAGCTGGTTGGTGGAAGATAACATCTTCTTTGATAGAGACGTGTTTATCAAATAAATCCGACCATGATCTAACACCCTGTGATTTATTGAATTTAAAAAGAGATGTAGTTGTTTTAGGGTTTGACCATGGATTAGAGGGGGCATCTAGTTTCTGCTTTCCACGACGGCGGACCTCCTGCCAGCCCTCCCGATCTTCATCATCGGTGACAGCTGGATTGGTGGCAGCGGCAATTGAAGAAGTGGCGGCGGCGGAAGAATCGGCTGCTGCAGTTGCTGAGGCCATAGTTTAAAAATAAGTTTTGGCTATAAATTATGTTTGAAAATGGTTTGAAATATTTTTCTAAGTGAGAAAATAAATTTTGTGGAATTTTAGAAGTTAAAAACAATGTTTTATTCATTTATTCGAGTAAATGGTGTATTTTTGTTAAATTAAGAATTTTAATAATACAAATGTTTTAAAAATGTAAATTAATATTTTTATATGATATAAAATGTTTTATTTTGCATGTATACAAGTTTTCACATTTTTCTTGTGTGTAAATATGAAGAAAATGAATTTTATTTATGTGTATATGTGATATGCACACATATTTTGGCTAAGTGTTGATTTTAATCTTAAGCCACCTTATTTTCTTTTTAATTTGGCTCCAATTCAGCCTATTACCTCACTAAGCCTAGTTAGAAGGAGAAAAAGGAGTTGTTGTATGTTCATTTGCATACCTCCTTCTTCTTTCTTCAGCTGAAAAGAAAAATTAATAAACAAATTTCTTAAATTACAAAATCAAGCTCACTTCAATTAAACTCACCAAAATTCAAGCCTTTTTGCAAGTTAGAGATAAATCAAAGGTATATAACTCCAAATCATACAATTTTATCACAAATCCTACTATAGTAAATCGCTTTCTAATTTTTACTGTATATTGTTTGCATGTCCTATATTTGCTTTCTACAAGTTCATAGAAGCTCCAATCTTGTCAAAAGCTTCCTCTTTGCATCAATAATCAGAGTTTTTGCACAAAATCAGCTAGATGAGTTGTCACAAACTAGCCAAAACAAAAGTGCTATTGCTTGAATCTGTAAAGAATTTGCTTTTGTCTGTAGTTTTCTGTAGCTAGTTTTTGCCTTGTTTATAATCCCTTATATCTTGTGATTCTGACAACCAAATGCTTCCAGATTTCTTGCATTTGGTAGCCTGCATGTTGAAATTCATCTTTGTAAAATTTTTTTGAATTTTATTGTCATTTTATATGTCAAAACTTGCCTGGAAATTCAATTCATAGCTTGTAAACAACATGGAACAAATCACGTAGGAAGAAATCAACACCACGCTCCCTGGGTCAACAGGCAGATCGACCCAGAGGACCCTTAGGTCAATAGGGCGGCTAAACTATGGGGCATGGTGGTCGACCTCCATGTTGGCCTGGGTGTTGGGCCTTTTGCAGCTCAATTTAGCCCTTTTGCTTGTTGTTTTTGAGCCTTTTCTGCTTGTTTTCTTGCCTTGTCTTATAAATTTCTGCATATATTTTTAGGCCATGATGTCATCAATAGACTATCCAAATTTTGGAGATTTTAAAACTTAAAATTTTGAATTATTTGGATTTAAGTTGAATTTAAATTCGAATATCGGTTTGCGTGAATTTCCTTGTTTTTATTCGTATTCGAGCACGGTTTTCTCCAAATCATTTTGAAATAATTTTTTTTGAGAAAAATGTGTGATCCTGTATAAATAGATGAGAGCACACATGCAACTATGTATATCACAAAATGAGGCACTTCCAACATGCCTGGCAGGTAACAAAACTAGGTACAAGAATAAAAAATACTCAGGTACCCCTAAGATGAGTTCCGGCAAGGCCACCACCCATCACACCCTAATATTGAGCTCCAGCATGGCCACCGTTTAATATTAAGGTGTTAGAAGTACCTAAAAAACTAAAGAAAAGCCAATAAAACTAGATGTCATCTCAAGCTAAGAAGGAAACTCCATGCTACAAGATCGGAAGGAATGGAAAAGCAACTACTCTGAAGTGGAACTGAAAATGATACTGAATGGAAAATCTGCTCTGATGACTCCGTACAAATGGAAGAAGTGCCAAGTAGAAGAGTAAATCCTCCAAAAAATAGAATGCCATAGTGAAGATGAAGGTGTCTTGTATCTGAGGTGGAACTGCTAGTAGATCTGAGAGGAAAAAAACTGCTCTGATGACCTCTCTGCAAACCGAAATCCTGCAATCTGAAGATATAAGTACCTGCAAAGTGAACCTAACACCCTATCACCCATACCTGTGACTGAAGCATGACTAAGAAAAAAAGTTAGAATGATATATATATATGTATGTATGTATGTATGTATGTATGTATATTTATTTAATTTATATACATATATATGTATGAAAGAGGTTGAAAATAAAATATCTAGGTAAGACTAACTGGACAAATACTAAAGAAATAAAAGATTTATAAACTAATACCAACAATGACTAGTACAATAATTGGTACAAAGCTAACATATTCTTAAGGACCTTTAATCATAAGTAGGTTTTATGATTAACAGTGAAATCGTCATATAAGTTTGAAATAATATTAATACTACTATTATTAAAGTTAAAATATTATTATTGTGTTTAAATAGATTAATATTATAACTAACCTTATTAAGATGCCCTTTAAATAGGTTATTTTTAGCTAAATTATATTTGGGAATAGAAATCCAACTAAAACAAAAAAAGAAATTGTATAAATCAATTTATTATAATGACTACAATTATTATTAAAAATTCTTTGATTTCTTTCAAACCAAATATACCAACAAATAATAATGAACAAAGTGTCTAATAAGAGTCTAATATTCTTTTTGAACCTATATCTAAAATTATTCCAGTAGAAGTCACAGTCAGAAATTTTAGTTATTAAATTAAAATTAAAAATTTTAAAAGTATTATTTAGAATGTAATAAGAATCCATGAATCATAGTATATATGTTTAATATCTTCAGAATGCAGATTACAAAAATAACATTTATTGTCATTTTGGATGTTTTTTCTCTTTAAAAATTCCATAGTATTTATTTTTAAAATTAATAGGCATTTCAAAATAATTATTATATAATATTCCAAAGTATTTTCAAGTGCAAAATCTATTTATTCTCTATAATAAGAGAAATTTTTAAATATGGTTTTCAAATTGATTTTGGAGATTGGTTTTCAAAGCTTATTTCCAAAGTAAATTATTTTGTATATATAAATTACACATTTTTGCACTTTTCGAGCTAATGGGAAGGATAATTAAATGGTTTGGTAAAATACGTGGGATACGTGCGTTTATCTTATCGGTTAATTCCCGACTTGTCCGTTTGATCGTTTTGAACTTCAGGTCGAGTTTACTGATGAGACGAGGTAAATTTTTTTACCGATTTGAATGTGAAATTTACTAGCGGTTAGTAAACCATTCAGTGTGAACATGTGATTTGGGACATACGTTAACACTGTTGGGGTTCCTATTTGAAAGTTTGTGACACATTTGTCTAAGAGACGTATTAGCTAGTATTGGACATTCGGGTCATTTGTCCTTTGGGATGTTTGTCTAAAAAATGTATTTTTCCATTGCGATGTATTTGTCCTTCGGGATGTTGTGCTTCGGGATGTTTGTCTAAGAGACGTATTTATTTGTCCTTCGAGACGTTTGTCTAAGAGACGTGGTGCCATATTTCGAGAAAACATTACTTGGCGGGCTTTGGCCATAAGAACGTGCTATCACTTTGATATGATTTCATTGATGTTTGTGATTTCCCTAAGCATATCACCTTTTTACTGTTGGCCGTTTGAGCCATTTGGGATATTATATATGCACACACACATGCACGCACACGCACACACACACACACACATACATACGGCGATTACCTTATGGAATTTGAACTCTTATGAGTTCTATCTTTGATTTTTGAGTTGCCTACACTGGCATTTTATTGACATTGCCAATATGGCGTATAATTGAGACTTTAATCTCCTATTTGGAGATATATCTGCCTTGTGGCATATTTGGAGATGATGATTTCTTTGAGTTGCTTTTGAGATATCCATTATGGCGGGTTTGGGATTTCTACCTTTTTAGGATTATAATTTTTCCTAAACCATTATTGACGATTTGTGATATGCCGATGATACGAGGCTTGCTACATTGAGCGTTTTATGAATTGTATAATCTCTTTTGAGATTGTGTGTTTGTGTAGTGATACCATGTTATCACTTGATGTAACCATACACTTTAAATTGTCTCTTCTCACTTGAGAATTTTATCACATTATCCTTATGCTCATATTATTGCTTATCCTTCTAAACTGATTTTCTTAGCTAGACTGACCCATGTATTTTATACCTTGGTTAGACCGAGGTGTTTCAGGTTAGGTACCCTTTGGACTTAGCCTATTCTGCTTCCACATGGAATTTTCTGCTAGCTCTTTTTGTTGTAGCTTTTGTGTAGTCATTTGCTAATCTGATATGTATATTCTTTTGACTCACTTGTATATTGTGGTCGCTATACCACTTGACATGTATCATTTTGTATAATCTGTGATGTATCTGTATATGTATACATGTGTGATGATCTTTTGTTCTGTGATGTATTTTGCATTCAAGTAGCTATATTTTGTTCTGATAGATCCTTAACAACCTATGGCTTTGTGTTAAGTCTTTATTGAATATGTCGATCCACTTGAGTTAGAAAAAAAATATAACGTTTGTCGACATATTCAATAGATATTTAATACAAGGCTATAGATGGTCGCTCCTAACCAGCCATATTCTCCACATTAGCAGATAGTACTATCCAATAATACTCCTTGTTAACGTGGGTCATGGGGTGGTGTGCCACAGCTATGATATTTTCAACATCGTGTTCGTAGCGAGTTTCTAAGAAATTTTCATATATAGCTTCACGCTCGGAGTTCAAATGAAAAAGTTATCGACATTTGAAAATTTCGAATCGAAAATAATTCGAAACGAGTTAGGGTAATAGATATCATTAAAATTAACATAAAAAATAAATGTCATTTAACATTTAAGTAATCGTTAATTTTTAAATAACGAAGGTAATAAATATTAAATGAGATAGTGTTAACAAATATACGACCAGGAAGATTAACCGGTCGACCGCCTTATAGGGTTGATCGACCGTTAGCGGTCTACTGCCTATGTAGTATCGGTCGATCAGTTCTAAGGTGACGGCTAGAGTTTTCCTAGGCTTGAATGGCTCGAATTTAAACTTACTAAAATATTCTCCATCTGATGGCTCTAGCGCATTCGAACTACTACAAATAAGAGGCTAGCCCCCCTCATTCTTTTCATGCAAATCTTAAGCCATCAACGATACTCTGCCATTTTCTTTCTCTACAATAAATCTTCTCAAACTGCAATTTCAAAAATAAAAATATACGTCCAAGATTAGAGGAAGATTTAGAGAAATTTAGCAAAGGAAAAAGGTAAGTACACACACACCCCCCCTCTCTCTTCTTCCCTAATCTATAATTTCTAATCTAATAGGCACAAACAAATTTATAATATAATAAAAAAGAGATAACTTGAAGAAAGGTAAAGGCTACAACATAAAACAAATCCAAGCTGATTCATCGGTGATTCTCTATGAGTGAGAATCTTGATTTTTCCTTGACGGTATTGTATATTTGATATTTGGATTTGTAATGTGATTTGGGAGATTTTGTATGAGAAGACTATCAACCTAAACCCTAAATTCTCCCCATAATTTGTGAATTAATGAATTGATTGGAACCTTTGTTGTTTAATTTAGTATAGTAGAATTTGATTCATGAATACTTACATTATAAATAATTTGTGTTCTAATTTAATTCACTTTTCTATTAGTGATTGTAACGTTAAGGAACTCAAAATAAAGTATAAAGAGGTGTGCAAAGTAGGAAAAACGATATTCCTCTTCTCTTATCCGTAGTTTGCACCACCTGTTTCAATAATTAAAAATAAGTGTGATTTCTTTGTTATTGTAACACGATTCGTTTAAAAAGCTTGAGCGGAATACAAAAGATATATATTATAAGTTTGCTTTTTTGGAAAGGGAGGCATAGTTCTACTATATTAACATAAAACAAATCATATGCTTTGGTTTCCTTCTTTATACACACACACATATATAAATACACACATACAAGTCTATTTTAATGTACCTATTTATTGATAATGTTGGTTATTCTATAATTTCTATTATGAATTGACTTTTATTATTATTGCAGTTGTTAATATTAAATAATATAACATCCTAAATAAGAAATGGATATATTACCTAAATATGTATAAAGCAAACTAGGCATAAATATAATAATAACATATTCCTTTATAAAATTTAATGAATATAATTATAAATTGGTAACTTACATAATTAACCACTAACAATTAGTCCAATAAAAAGGGTTAGGACAATTACGGAATTTAATCCATAAATAAATACGGAATAAGGAGTTTTCCTCATATGGCCTTTAATGTGTAAATATGGGTAAGTTATATTATGTGTGTGTGTTATACATTTATATTTGTATAATTTTGTAATTTGGAGAGTGAAAATATAAGGAAGGAATACGGATGCGAGATCAGTTAAAATCATAAAGAAGTTTACCTAACTAATCTGGCTACCTCAATGTGACTTTGGAACTGATGTGAGACATCACCTATAATAAGTACCCACGGTGGATACAAGGTTAGACTAATTCTATAGGGTAAGTCTGCCTAGCTAATCTGGCTTCCAAGAGCTTTGAATAGTCGGACAAATGTGATACATTATGGTTTAGGTTATGGGTCATAAATGGATATCCTAAGATGCACCTTCTTTGGGGATGAGGCATTAAATATTTATGTTAGGGTCTGTCTCCTCCCTATTTATGAAATATTAAATAGTCAGAATTATCTTATAGGTGTGTATTAGATTGTTGGGATTATCACTTATATGTGTTGGAGGAGATCTCTTCAAAAGGTTCCGCTTCGAAAGCGAGGTATTAAATGGCTATGTTAGGATCTGCATACTCCTTATCTAAGAAGTCTTAAGTGGCTTAGAAGATATTTCATACGATGTTCGTAAAGGAGTACCAAAAAGTGTTCGCTTGGGGTTAGATATTAAATGGGTGGAGGTCCAGCCTATTTCCTAATTTAAGGGTATTAAGTAACAATGTACTTTATTCCTTAGCACTGTTAAGATATGGTTGGATATAAGAAAGGTTGTTGAACCTAATATATTTTGTAGTTACGTGCACCTGCTTTTATAGTTATGGAGTAGGACTTGTAGGGCTTCTAGCCCATAGTTGGAGATATACATAGAGAAATGCCCATGGTGGGAGATATACATAGGAAAATGCCCATAATTAGTGGTATATGTGGAGAAATATAAGAAATACATAAGACATAATACTTATCTGATTACTTACTATCCATTTACTATTATTGTAAAACTTGAAATTTTCATTCACCCGACATTGTTACTCTGACCCCCCTCCTCATTACAACATACATGATATATTTGATGATGTAGGTGGAGGAGAAGACAGCGAAGACTTGGTGGCAGCATTAGTTGTCCATTTATATTTCGATGTACCTAAAAACAATGTATTTAACTTGGTTTATGTGTTATGGTACATTTTATTTCTAAGACATGGTTATTATGCAATGGGTACTTACTTGATTATTATATTTTATCCCCTCGCTATGAGATTTGAAAGTACAGATATATAGCCCTATGAATTGTTTATTTATACCAATCAACAAACTAGTTCCGAAATGGACCTAATGTTTGATGGGATTTTATTCGTTGAAAATTAGTCCAGTTTCAATGCAATTTGTTACACCATGCGGTCCTTTTGAATATTGCTGTTGGTGGTTGTGCTCAGGTGCAGGCGTCCGGAGTCGATTTTGCTAAGCAAATATGAATTTTGCAAGTATTGGTGGCAAACATTTCCAAAGCACAGAACCGACTATGGAATTGCAGGATTGGTCGGGCACCTACATAAGGATTTTTGATAACCTTTAATTGGGTGATGCGATGAGGAGGAGGAGGTTGGCTTCCCGACAGTTTCAGGGGAGAGCCGTGAACTGGTGGAATGCTATTAGATTTGCTTATCCCGAGGATTAGTTTGTTTAGGACCAGTTCAAAACCCGATTCGAAGTATCCCGAGAAAAAAAATCTTTGATTGCTTCTAAGTGTTTTGATTACAACGCAAGGGCTATGCCCACACAGCAGCAGCCTATCTTCATGATCAAAAACACTGCAAAAGGAACTATCCCTAATAGTGCTTCTCATTCTTTTTCTTCTTTCCCTTCATAGGAGAGAATGGAGACTTTATCTTTTGGGGATCAACATCCTAAAAGGTGGCCCACAGGGTCATCATCATAGTTGTAGTCACTCTCTGAGTCGGTATGGATTTGGAATTCTCAACAAAGATACCAACCTCAAGGAGTGTAGAAGTTGGCACAACGTATAGGGGAACTAGAAAGGATATAGAAAAAGGAGGCGGGAGTCCTCCAAGCTTATCTCCTTTTTAACATTATTCAGCTTGGAACGGTCAATAGCTTGCTTATCCACCATTGATGGCCCAGCTCTAAGACCCTTAACGTTGGTAAAAGTCATGTCCTCATTGCCTATCGATGATTTAGGTTCTTCCATAGCCTTTTCATGTGATGCATCAATCTTCTCAATGTCGAGACCAGGAGTGGACCCGGACGAAGAGGTCATAATGATAAGGGGAACAACGATGATGACCGACTTAATGGTAGAAGCTTGAGGTCCTAGAGAAAGAATCACATTTCAAAAGGAAACAAGAGGAGACTGACCTTAAGATTGTCAGATAGAAAAATAAAGATTAGAAAATCGTCAAGTGTAATTTGAAGTTTCTTAAACACAGGAGAGGTAATGATATACCTCCTGGATTAGTAGATGGAGTCTGAAAGGGAGTCTCAGTCTAACCTTTCTCTAAGATGGAAGACAGAGTATCAAGTTTGGAGTAGACTTTGGTGGCAAATAGCTGGGTTCGACAGGGTTATATAACCCATAAGCCAAGGCAAGTAATAATGTCATTGCCATTGACGTTGCTACTATAGTTGTTGTTTCAAAAAAGGAATATTAAGAGGCTTAGTTGTAGGAGATACAATGGCACCAAAAATTGTCATCGCTAAGTCAACAATCTTTGCTCATTGACCCTATAAGGTAAGAACAACGCTTTCCACCAAACCCTTCGAGAAGATTCAGGGAGAACCCTAGTAGGCACCTTGGTAGAAGACAAAGTGCTGGAGGCTAATTCCACCCGACTTATATCAAGAGCTTCTAAGTCTTCTTCATCAAGGAGGTTAGCCTTAATTTCTTCTATATCGACCTCTTCAACATGCTTTCGTTCTTGCTTGAGGATTTCCTCCCAGGCCAAAGCTAGCGCCTTGGGGTATTTTTCATCGAGCCACTTCAGATTGCTAATTTAATCACATTTGCATAGAAGCGAACCAAAGTGGTCTTGGTCCAATCTATGGGTTCTTCTTCTCTTTTTTCAGCTTTAGTGGCTCGAGCCCCCAGAACCTTTTCTCGTCAGTAGCATCCTGCATATTGGTTATGTATTCCTTGGACTGTGGATTGGTGATCATTAGAGTCTGTGTATCGATGGTTTCTAGAGAATGCTTTTTTACTTGGCCAATTTTCCACTTCTGTGGTAGACATTTTGAAGCTAATCCTCTAGAAATTTATACTTATCCTTAAAGGCCTTCAATAATCCTGACATCTCATTTCTGCCTCCTTGATAGGTTTCTTCACTCAATCTAGTTCTTTAGAATAAAAGTTGATGATTTGCTCATGATCTTTCTCTTCAGTGTCATTCTATTGGATGGTTAGCTGGTTGGCTTTATTAGTGCTAGATAGAGCATGGGAAAACCTTCTCCAAATGTAATATTGCTTAAAGATGTCATAAACACATGCTTCAATATGGCTGGCTGACTCATGCAGAATGTCTTTAAACTGTAGTTGAATTTAACCCGGTAAAGCATAGCTAAAGTAAAGCCTTTTGCATCATAGTACAATTGGGGCTTGTAACCAAGGCCAAGACAACTATTGAGACTTGTATGGGAGTGTTCTCTTTTCCAGGTCACTTTTGTTTGGGCTCAGAGGTCGAAAAGCCAATAGTTGGGGAGGCATGATTGGATTTGTGAGTGAGGCATGGTTGGATTTGTCAGTGGGAGCCAAGGCTTAAGTAGGAGGAGGTATTAATATAGGGGTAGTGTAATCTTTAGAGGTAGGAGGAGGACAACGTGGTCTAGAGGAGTGTAGGTCATAAATTTAGGAAGAGGAGAATGTCCATAGTGTTGGAAGCGAGACCTTTTAGTCGACTCAGAGCGGTTACAAGAATCTCGATCTCGATCCATAGAGTATACTCATCTTCTCTCTTTCTCTCTCTCTCTCTCTCTCTCTCTCTCTCTCTCTTTCTTTCTCTCTCTCTCTCTCTCTCTCTCTCTCTCTCTCTCTCTTTCTGTCCTTCGGAGCCTTATGGAATAAGACTCCTATGATAAATCACATCCATGACATGAAGAACTAGAGGGTTTACAACAACGATACTCGGTTGACTTACCATGTAGGTCAGCAAGTAGTCTAGAATATCCCATTGTATCTGAGAAGAATTAGAATCAAGTTAGAGCTTGATAGTCAAAGTATAGTGCATACAGAGTGAACATGTTATGGCTTTGAGTGCCATATAAGCCCTATTGATCCTACGGACCATGCTCATGCAGTCAGCTATACTTCTACCACAAAGGTTGAGGGCACATCCGACGCAATATGGATTGAGGAAGTGATACCTGAGAGACTAAGGATGGAAATATCATACGATGGGATATTATCAGGAATGCTTTTAAGGTCGCCAAGAAAATAGAAAAATTCATTGATAATAGGGACTGGAGTTGTCTCTCTAACTAGGGTCTATTATGGCTCTAGAATTGGATTAGGCGATATGATTCTTATTCTTGGATGAGGGGCAAGAAGTGAAACCCTTTAATCCTCGCATGTTTCTCTAATAGATTCATATAAGAGATCTACCTCATCGTTGTCATCCCCATCTTCATTCTCATCATCATCTTTTAATCATCGCATTTGTACTTCTTTTGATAAATGGAAGGGATCATACACCACATGTCAGGCCTCTTGATTTTCAACAGCAGGTATTCAGCCTCGGCCAATTGTGCCGGCTCTGTAGCCCAACGTGTGGAACTGAGTATGCTAAGACTACGATCGTTGTACAGAAGTGGAAAGTTTCAGATTTGGGAGTCAAGAAGGAGGAATTTCATCCTTCATTCATCGACAGGGGTAGCTTTCAAAGTTTGGAGTGTGTTCGTCAGAGCAACACCAAAAGGCCTCTGTAGGGTATCTGTAAATTTAACGGATGGTGAAGTTAATAAATGGAATAGAGTGAACTCCATTGAACCAACGAGTAAAAGTGAACTACGTCCTAGCAACCACTTTTGGGTTAAGCCAACTGGGGAGCGAACTAAGAAATATTCATCCATGAAATGGCTAAGTTTGTTGTAGTGGCCGATAATTATATAGTAGCCTTTGGAGGACTCCAAATAAGTTAAATACAGATAGTCAACTCATTTCTTGAAACCGTATAGAGATCTAATTTCCTCAAGAGTGGTTACCTTCTCAGATGCTTAATGAAGGTCATATAGTAGCAATTCAATGCAGCATACCCATTCGGATGGAGTTGGGTAGTAGAAAGTTTCATAAATTGAAGAACAAGTCAATGAAATGATTGAACAGGGAAACATCCTTAGAGAGGCACATATAACTGTTACATGTTGTAAAGCCCCTTCGAGGATCATATGCCCATTGATAGGTTGTTGTAGTCAAAGTCTCTTCAAAGGAAATCCTATGGCGGTCATAAATTCTCCGGACGTCCACCATAGTTAGAGTCAAAGCTGGAGAATCTGGAGGGTCTTCATAAACCATGATGCCCTTTCGATTAACATCAAGGGAAATTCTTATGCAATGTTCTTCTTTTATAGTAAAAGGAATTACTTGTAAAGATTACCTAGCCTGGAGATAAGATGGAGGGGCCTAGAAGACATTGAGGTAGATGTTGGGGGCATATGTTGAACTTATCGCTAGCATGGTATATTCTAAAGTAAAAGGACCTATACCTATAGTAGAAAGACGCATGGAGCATCTACGATCCATAACTTACCAAAAATCGATACATGAATAAGCTTAGCTATGGTTTTACTTTTATCTTCATGCTTTAACTAAGCCTCATGTAGCTGATGTATGGGGTCTAATGGATGTTAACATGTGCTAACTGAAGGGGTGCCATGCATTGATGGAGGAACTGATGTATAATTCAAGCTATATAGTGTGTATCATGTGTCCATAGAACATTATATGCGAACATTCTATGTAAATAGAAAATTCATGCTAGAAAATGGGCTCCGTCATGCTAAGGAACTGTGTTAGATTTTACTCATTTCTATAAAGCATAAGATAGCAAAACTGTTTTCTAGACTACGCAAAAATTTTATTTTGAATGATCAAAAGATTTTGATGTTCAACTTAAAGTGTTGAATTGGATGTCATTGGATGCCAAAACGCATTCATTATGAATGTTCTTTGAAATCGTACCATCAAAACTGGGCCACATCGATCCACAAGGATGGTACCGATCCATGTGATCAACTTTAAAAAAATGGAAAGGGAGAAAAGAGAATGATGGTGTTCATATAAGGTGAATGAAGATAAAAGAAGAAATCCTACTGATAAAAGAAAAGGGAAGCTTTCAAAGGTCTCAAGATTGAATAAAGAATTTGAATGGGATACTTCAGCTCTTAAATCTATCACAAAGATATGAATCTACAAATATTTGAAGCAACGCGTTGGTCCAGAAAGAACACATCTCTTCATGAAGATAGTTCAAAAAATAGGGGCATCTCTTCAAATCGGAGTTCTAAGTTGATAGCTCACCTCGATCCAATGCATGTTTTGTTAATACAAAGAATAATTTGGGAGGAGAGTGTTATCATGCATTTGAACCAAGCAATGTCCCAATGGATCAGGACAATTGAGTGCTCATGAGATAGATCAAGGGTGAAGAATGTTTATGAAATGCCATAACTTAGATGAAGTCCTTAGGGTCGGTACCAATTCTTATGGGCAATGGAAAAATATTTTAACATTTTTGGAGAAAGCTAAATGATGACATGTTGATGAAATTAAAGATTTAAGATCAAGGAATAACTCGGTACCGATCCTTTATAACTTGGTACCAATTTTTATTGTGGCATGTAATAATTTAGCATAACTTAATCAAAAATGAAGGCTAAGCAAAAGAAAAGAAAATGGTAATAAAAATTGGATAACTCGGTACTGTTTATAATTATCAGTATGATCCTTATTAATTCGTTATTCTAACCATATCCTCTTGCTGAAACTTCAAAACTAAAGTGAGGAACATGGTTAAGCAAATTTCGATGATTTTGATGGTCGATTTCATCCATAAATAGTAAGGTTAGTGCATTGGAAAAGGGATCTTTTCTGGGTTATTTGATTCTTGCATCCGAACTCTATCAAATTCATACCCAAATAGTTTGAATACCGAGTTGTTGTATCTTCCTTGTGAAAGCAAACGATAATCAGTAACAAAATTAACTGTGGTTGTAGGCTATGCTTTTGGCCAAACCACTCTAAATTCCGGTGTGCTTTTTCTCTCTTTTGATTTTTTAAATTTTATAGTTTTTGTTTGTTGCTTGATTAAGTGTTTGTCCCACTTATGGAGCAAACATAAAGATTAAGCAGCTAGAAGTAAAACTTGGTAAATATATTTATGGAAATAAAAGAAATAAATAAAACTTTAGCACTTTCTATAATTCCCTCCAAAATCTTGTCTTCGTTGACAAATTATTGTTGCTGTTTCAGAACTTCTACCTCAAACTTTTAAATGAGACTTGATTACTACTCATTCTCTTTTTTTAATTTTAGCAATTTTAGATAAATCCTGAAAATTAAAAAATATAACAAGTACATTATATTCAGATAAAGAGGATATAAATAGTTATGCCTTCTTAATTTTTTCACCGGTCTTCTTTGTTTTTGCTTTATATGTTTGAAGTCTTCTCTATATTCGCACCGTGCCTTCCTAAGTTGTTTAAATTATCCTTAAGGGTCTTCATTTCATTGTCTGGATCCTAAATATCTAATTAAAAGAATGTAACAAAAGAAAGTCATATATATAAATAACAATGTTAATAATAACAATTATTATAAACCAAAACAAATATACATAAGACAATTCTAGGTTAAAACCGTATAAATTGCATAGTTTAACATGGCAAAAAGTTGCAAGAAATTAACATTTGGGAACCCAAAATTATAAAAAGATGGAAGAAACATTAAATACTCAAATGTGATAGCCCAAATTAAAGAAAATGGAAGCATATTATTAGGATAGTAATTAGATTACTTCGAATACAAACGTAAACAATTGATGTGCTACTAGTTGCATTGCAGAACTATAAAATTTTCTAGTTTAGAATAAGGGCTATGTGCATATGTGTGTATGTGTTGCTATGTATATAGAATATTAACTTTGGGTCCGTAATTATTGTTTTAAATGTAAAGCGGGTCAATGTATATAAATTTTTGTAAATTAGGTCCCCACTCTTTTAATTTCACACATGACCAAAAACATCATCTATCAACTCATTTAATTTCAATCTTTAAAATACGATAAATTTCTGTATACTAACTGGGTTTAAGAATCATTTTCACCCCTAAACCAAAAATTTAATAATCTTTCTAATGATATCCATTACTGATGCCTAAATTAAAATTTTAAATATCATAATTTTACATTGTTGTCTTAACTGCATTTATGAAAGCAGTTATTTTGTATCACCACATTATGCAACTGTATTTAGTAACTGCATTTATTTTAGATGATCGTAACCTTTATATAGTTGTTCTAACTGTTATTAGAATGTAGTTATTATTTTTTAACCAAACTAAAAAGATTTTTTTTTGAATTATGCAATTATGGTTGCATTTGAATATTTCAAGTTCAATTATTTCATGCAGTAATAATTTTTGTTGTATTTGTTGATTTGTAAAATTTAATGCAATTATAATTTAACTACATTAGGAAAATGCAACTATATTTTAATAGCATTTTTTGAATTACTTTAACTACATCTAAATTTCTCGACTACATTTATATGATGCAATAATAATTTTGATTGCATTTGATAATTTTATTCAATCCTAATGCAGTTATAAATTAACTACATAAAGAAAAACAGTTATAATTTAACAACATGTTTTGCATTAATTTAACTAAACTTATGTGATGTGGCAATAATTTTTTCTGAATCTGATGATTTAATTCAATCCTAATGCAGTTAATTTTAACCGCATTAAGAAAATGCAGTTATAACTTAACAACATTTTATGGATTATGGCATTTAAATGTTTTAACTGCATTTATGTAATGCATTAATAATTTTGGTTATATTTAATGATTTGTTCATACTTAATGGAGTTATAACTTAAATGCATTAAGCAAATGCAATTATTATTTAGCTATATTTTTTTAATTATGAAATTATGGTTGCATTTGAATTTTTTAACTACATTTATGTAATGTAGTAATAATTTAAGTTGCAGTTGATAATTTTATTCAATATTAATGTAGTTATAATTTAAACTACATTAGAAAATGAAGTTATAATATTAACTACATATTTACCATTTTTTAGCCTACTGATTTGAATGATGCAATTATAGTTGCATTTGAACAATGCAGTTTTAAATACCTTAGCTATATAGAAAGGTTACAATTTTTCCAAAAAAATCACCAATTAGATATTTACATATTCACAACAAGTATCACTAAAGACCGTAAAATTTGTGATCTAGAAAACCATTCAATGACACGTTATTTCTAATAAAAAAATTAGTACATTTTAAATATTGAAATCAAAAATAGGTCTGAAAAATTAATATCTTTGTGAAAATATCAACTAGTTGCAAAGGAAAGATGCAGTCAGGGATCTAATTTACATAAAGTTATGAGATAGCGTATTTTGTGTATTAAAATTATCTATAGAGACTTGACGTCCTAACCCATGTATGTCTATGTGTATATTTAAGAAGATAATATCTGCCTTTTATAAAAAACAACCAAATTATCATAATAGACAAAGCAAAGCTATGTATACAAATTTGACCACCAACATAAACATTTATTTCACTATAACCATAAAGTATAGTTTATAATTTTGTAAAAATTAACCAGCTTTCCTTATTTTGGTCTTGCATCTCACGTGCCTTCTTTGCTAGTTCTTAGCATTAGTCAAAATCATCTTTACAATCAAAAACCCAATATATATATATATATATTAAAATGGTACTTTATATACAACATGTCACTGGGACAACATATCACATGTCAATAAATGTTCCAATCACGCTATGCAAGTTTCAAACTTATGACCTCTCGCACCAAAGCCGAATCACTTAACCACTTGGACAATGGTGCTTGTAAAACTGAAATATTAGATAAACTCTTTAAAATACCATGCATTAAATTAAAAGAAACAACACTCATGTAAACACTAATCATATTTCAATTTTTCTTCTTTTATTTCATTCATATATAGATCTATGTTTTTTAAACCCAAAAGTAGGCAAAATCAATATATCATAATTAGGTATAAAATTAACTTCCATAATTAAGCAATTGCATGAGATTGAATGTATTCTTCCATTGAAAATAATTAAAATCCTTATTAACTCAAAAGGTTTAACATATCATAAATGTGACGCCCCACCTCTATACCCACGCTAGCCAAGAACATTACGGTGGATGCTGTCAACTAGCACGGAGAATAAGGCTGTTGAGGAGCGACCATCCGTGTAATTGCTTTGTGCGAGCATCGATATGTCAGATGGTATAACATGTAATACTTTATCAAGAGGAAATCCGACATACCGACACAAACTCAAAGCTACTACACAGTGGCTATAATATCTTCGGAAACAAATACAGAAATAAACATAACATAAATCAGTCACAGATAATTCATATCACAAAGGCGGAAGAAGATATGAATATATAATTAACACATGGAAGTGTGCATCAGAGTAGTGGTCAAAAAGATCCACAATAACACAAAATAATAGCAACATGTGCTATACAAAAGAATACATCAACGAGTCAATATCTCAAGAGTATACAACAAAAACTACTAATCTAAGTAGTAAGCAAAAGGTCAGAGTAATGGATCCCTGGAGAGAAGTCAGGCAGAAGCACCTGCAACATCTCGGTCTGACCCGAATATTATTTAATAAGAAAATAATAAACGGATCAGTCTAACTATAAATATTAGATGAAACGATATAGAGTAAGAGATATGACTAAACACATAATAATCACAATGCCAAGCTGTGATATATATAATAATTGAAAATCAACGAGAGATTAATCAATATCACCAAATCTACACAAGAATCAAAGAAATGTCATACTCCTCATTTCGTTCACCAAACCATAAATATTGACAATTATATCAATGCCAATCACAAAAGTCAGTGACACACAAATTCACCAATGCACAAATATTGATAAAACTTATCAATGGAATTCACGAAAATTGGTTAAGCACAAATTCTAGAAATCATCTCAAGAAATCCAGAAATCACAAAAGGGGGGAAGGCCTATCACAAACGGGAGCATAAAGCCCACCAACATGTGTATCACAAACGGAACGCTAATTCCATGGTTGCTAACCATCACAAATTGAGCCGAAGCTCCACAAACGGCCCGAAGACCATGGGTTGCTACCCCACTAAATTGAGTCGAAACTCCACAAAATGGAGTTTAGTCTCCCTCGTAGACAAAGAGACATCGTACATTGCTAGTCTAAATCACAAAGAAGATCGTCATGATCAACGAGAAGTGTCGATTACAGTAAGCTAGTAAATATATGAGCTTAGCATCATGTCCCATAACCACTAGCTTAACTTAAATATTTACGAACGAATTGTAGATCTCCACTAGAAAATTGTCACAAGAGTTTCAATCGAACAAGTCCAAGAATTAACCAACAAAGTGAACGCAAGCGTTTCATACCACTTGTTTTACTAAGTCGTTTAATTAGATTTCTCATACGAGTGAGGTAAAGGTTTGTATATACTAATAGATTGAAAAACGGTTTTATAAACGAATTTGGTATTAAAATAGTATTGAAATCGTTTGAGGAAAGAGTTTTGATATTTACTACTAGTATAGAAAACCTTTATATTTTTAAAGTGACAAACCACAAAGAAGATTGTAAGAACAATCAATCACTAAAATTCACATTCGAAGACGTGAATAAAATCCAAAGAAACCGATAAAGAATCCATCGAAATGGATATTCAAGAATCCCTAAATAGGGTCATCAAAGGCATAATAAATGATAACAACAAATAGGATCATCACGAATCGATTTAAATTGGAATTCTCAAGCGAATAGGCAAATAGGCAAAATAGGCAAAACACAGCAGTTTCAGACGTCTGAAACAAGTGGTTCAGACGTCTGAATATGGAAATATAAAGATTTCCAGAACACAATTCAGACGTCCGAACCAAGTGTTTCAGACGTCTGAAATAGGCATATTTTAGCCTATTTCCTTTCTGGTTGAAATAGAACCAATTCAGACGTCTGAAACCCTATATTCAGACGTCTGAATCTGGGAATAGAAATCTTCCCAGACTTGGTTCAGACGTCTGAATATTCCGTTTCAGACGTCTGAATCTGGGGTTCAGGGCATTCCCTGAACCTAGGCCAAAAATGGCCAAACGAATATCGGAAACGATCGAACGAGCAAATGGCGATGACTAAGGAATTACGTCGAACGACAACCCAACCTAAACGGCTCTTCGATACGCCTCAAATATCAATGTCCAAATATCCATAATAGGATTTTCGTAAATTAGACCAAAACACCAAAAATTGGAATATACACGAAATCGATCCAAACCAAAATCAATTGCACACGAATAAATGTTAGGAATTCATACCTAACAATCGAAGATAATTATAGACTAAGATGTGAGATAAAAATCTCACCTTTTTACAAAATCAAACAAGAAGAAGCTTGAAAGCAAATGGAGAATCAACCTCTCTTCAACACAACCCAAATGAGCTTGAATCTATGCTCAAAACAAGAACATTCCCAAAATTAGGTTTAGGAATTTCTGAAATTGGTAAGAGAATAAGTTGGAGAAGAAGAGGAGAATGCTTACCAATGGGTTCTCTTGAATTTGGAGCTAAGAATTTGAGGTTGCAAGAAGAACTAGGGTTTTGGAGTTTTAATTTCCAATCTCTCCCACCACTATTGCCTTAGAACTGAAAAGAAGAAGAAGTGAGGGTGAATGGGGAAGAGTGGTTCAGTTTTGAGTATAAGTTGGCTAGTGGGCTGAACCCAAACTCAAACCCAAAGTGAAAAAGGTCAAATTTTTGACTAACTCCAAATATATCAAAGTTTATACTCAAAAAGGTCGCAAACGGCATTTTAAACTCAATGGGAGTGGTCCCGAGTCCTAATTCGACTGTTTGCAAAAAGTAGCTTTTCGGACTAAAATCCGACTAACGATAAAATATTTAAATAAAATATTTAAATATAAAATCGATAAATATGCGGGTTGTTACAGACTCCCCTCCTTAAAGAAATTGCGTCCTCACAATATTTAAGAAGAAGATATGTAGTAACAACCATAAAAGCATATTCAACACAAAAGAAATTTGGAATAAGAAGTTCACCTCAACGAGCACGAGAAAGTAAGTCCGGATGTGTTCACTCGATGTACTCTCTAGATTCCCAAGAACAATCCTTAGGATTTGAAGACCATTGAACTTTAACAAGCGGAACATCTTTATTTCAAAGTCGTTTGACCTCCGAAGCAATGATACGAATGGGATGTTGCTCATAAGTTAAATTAGGCGAAACTTCAATCTCTTCCACAACACCGGGCTCAAGAATAGAATTGGAACCTCGAAGACATTTCCGAAGTTGAGAAACGTGAAACACGTCATGGATAGCAGAAAATTGAGCCGGTAATAAAAGGCGATAAGCCATGGAACCAATACGTTCAGTGATAGGAAATGGCCCAATATATCGAGGCGCCAATTTTCCCGATCGACTGAAACGTACAACACCCTTCATTGGTGAAACACGAATAAAAACAGAATCTCCAACAGAAAATTCTAATTTCCTTCTTCGATTATCGGCATAGGATTTTTGTCTACTCTGGGCTTCTTTCATCCTATGACGAATAAGATCAATCTTTTCTGTGGAATCACGAATAAAATCTGGACCTAAAACCAGCTTCTCACCGGTCTCAAGCCAACAAGAAGGAGATCGGCATGGCCTTCCGTAGAGTGCCTCAAAAGGTGCCATACCAATACTAGATTGGAAACTATTATTATAGGAGAATTCAACAAGGGAAATATGATCTTCCCAACTTCCACCAAAATCAAGCACATAAGAACGAAGAAGATCTTCAAGAGTTTGATTCACACGCTCAGTTTGTCCATCGGACTGGGGATGATAAGCGGTGCTAAAGTTAAGCTTCGTTCCCAAAGCCTTTTGAAGACTCTTCCAAAATCCACTAGTAAACAATGGATCACGATCGCTAACAATAGAAGTAGGAACCCCATGCAATTTAACAATCTCTTTGATAAAGAGCTTGGCCAAAAGTGGAACGGTTCGGTTAGACCGAACGGGAATAAAATGGGTAGATTTAGTAAGCCTATCAACAATCACCCATAAGCTATCATGACCCGAACGAGAACGGGGAAGGCCATCTATAAAATCCATGGAAACTTGGTCCCACTTCCAAATTGGAATTTCTAAAGGGTGCAATAACCCACCGGGCCTTTGATGTTCGGCTTTAACAAGCTGGCAAGTCATGCAACGCTTAACAAAGTTAGCAATATCAAATTTCATTCCCTTCCAATAATATAGTCGCTTCATATCCGCGTACATTTTACCACTATCGGGATGAATGGTGAATTTAGAACGATGAGAATCTTCTAAAATATCTTTACGAAGATCAATAATATTTGGTACGATAAGTCTACCAAATTTTCGAATGCCGCCACGAGAATCGATATCAAATTCTTTCAATCCTTCAATACCAATTTTATCCCTAATATTTTGGCCAAAAAGAGCCATTTCGGGATCTAGCCTTTGAGCTTCAAGAATGCGGTCAAAAAGAGAAGGATGAGCCTCAAGGCTACATAAAACAAATGATGAGCATAAATCGGATACGCGGTCTCGAATCTCACAAATGGATAAGATCTCGAGATTGTTCCATTCGGATATCATCATAGAAATGACCTCCTGTTGCTTTCGACTAAGTGCATCCGCAACGCGATTCCCCTTTCCGGGAGTATAAAGGATATCAAGATCATATGGTGCAAGAAATTCGAGCCAACGCTGTTGACGCAAATTAAGTTCCTTTTGAGAGAATAAATACTTCAAGGACTTATGATCGGTATAAAGAACAAATTTCTCTCCTAGGAGATAATGACGCCAAATCCGAAGAGCGAAAACAATAACCGCGAGCTCTAAATCATGAGTGGCATATCTAGTCTCGGCTGGCTTCAATTGCCTAGAAGCATAAGCAATAACACGTTCTTTTTGCATAAGAACGGCACCCAAACCAACGCGACTAGCATTGGTATAAACAACAAAATCTTGATTCCCCTCGGGAATAACGAGAATAGGAGCATCAGAAAGAAGTTCTTTTAATTTCTGAAAAGAAGCTTCACATTTGTCCGACCAAATGTATTTACCACCTTTCTTCGTCAAGCTAGTGAGAGGCACGGCAATCTTAGAAAAGTCTTTGATAAAACGACGGTAATAGCCCGCCAATCCGAGAAAACTACGAATCTCTGTCACACTCTCCGGTCTCTTCCAATCTTGAATCGCTTCAATCTTTGAATGATCCACGGAAATTCTGGATTCGGAAATAATATGACCGAGAAACTTCACACGAGATTGCCAAAAGTGGCATTTAGAAAATTTTGCCTTTAATTGATTACTCCTAAGAGTTTCCAACACAATCCGAAGATGCTTCTCATGCTCCTCCTCGGTTTTAGAATACACAAGAATATCATTGATAAAGATGAGAACAAACCGGTCGAGGAAGTCTTTGAAAACTCTATTCATAAGGTCAACGAAATAAGCCGGAGCATTCGTTAGACCAAATGGCATAACAAGCCATTCATAAGATCCATAACGAGTACGGAACGATGTCAAAGGAATACTATCCTCTGCAATACGAAGCTGATGAAATCCAATAGCTAAGTCTAATTGTGAAAAGACTCTAGCACCACTAAGTTGATCGAATAGATCATCAATCCGAGATAAAGGATATTTATTTTTGATAGTAAGATCATTAAGCTTGCGGTAGTCAAAGCAAAGCCTAAGTGTTCCATCGGATTTCTTCACAAAAATAGCTGAAGCTCCCCAAGGCGAGGAACTAGAGCGAATAAATTGCTTCGTCTCCAATTCGGATAATTGTTTACGCGTCTCCTCGTTTTCTTTATTGGACATACGATACGGAGGACGAGTGATAGGTTGAGCTCCAGGAATAAGATTAATTCTGAACTCAATTGCTCGCTTAGGTGGTAATCCTAAAACGGGCTCGAATATGTCGGAAAATTCACAGACGACGTGAATAAGAGAAATAATATCACCCTCATCATCATCGTCGTCATAACGAGGATTTAAAGAATATAAAGATGCAACCAAGCTGGAATCTGAATCTTTAAGATTAATAGAAATGTGCTTAACAGATTGAGGATGTCGAAGATGAATAGTCCTCTCAGGACATAGGATATGAGCTTCATAACGATTAAGCCAATCCATTCCCAAAATCATTCCAAAGCCTAAATAACGCATGACATGCAAATCGGCTCGGAAAGAAAAATCACACAAAATAATCTCGACATCTTTACACAATAAACTGATTATCGCGGATCCACCAACCGGATTCGAAATTCTCAAAGAAGTCATTAAACACAAAACATCCAAAGAAAAAGTATCAACAAGTTCTTTTGATATAAAAGAATGGGACGCACCCGTATCAAAAAGAACTCGAATAGGATGATCACGAAATAAAATAATTCCATCCAGAATAGAATGAGAAATACCTTGGCCACGAGATGTGTTGCCAGGGCTTGAGCAACATTAAGCTTTCCCTCTTTCCTGCCCTGAAGCTTGGGGCATGAGGATATAACATGACTGCGACCTTTGCAGTAGCGACAAGAGAGAGACTTTGGACACTTGTTCGCGTAATGGTCCTTCGAACCACAATTATAGCATTCCCCACGACCAAAGGAAGAAGTCTTTGCCACGGAGGTTGCTTGCTTCCCTTTCTTATTAGGATAGGGGCCTTTGAATTTGTTTGGCCTCTTCTTGTTGTTGTTGAAGCTTGGTTTGGAACCCACCACTTCAACATCATTCTCCCTATCCGCCTCTTCAAGACGAAGAGCGATATCAACGAGTTGGTCGAAAGAAACTTCTAATTTTAGAAGTAATGGCTTCTTGAGATTTTTGTTTAAGCCATTGACGAACCTCTGGTTCTTCTTTAAAGGGGTGTTGATGTATTCAACCCCATATTTGGAAAGCGACTCGAAGGAGGCGACGTAATCAGTCACGGAGGACTCACCTTGAACAAGGTCTATAAATCGTCGAGCCAATGTCACTTTCTCTGCTTCTGGTACAAATTTCAACTCGAAGCGTTCTCGGAATTTCCCCCAGGTGAGATCCGCTTCATTAATCTCAGAAATAAGAAGCTCGTACCAGTCCAATGCTCTTTCTTGGAGCATACTAGAGGCCACCCGAACTCGGTGAAGGTCAATAAGATTCATGCGAGAAAAGATTCGATCGCATGACCTTAGCCAAGCCTGTACTTCAATAACAGTTTCGGAACCTTTGAATGGCTCCCCACCCAAATTAGTGTAATCGCTGCACAAGCGTGCAAATCCCAACTTTGGGTGAGTAGGTTCCGGGTTAGCTCCAGCTGCTGGAGCATTCGTCACTAAATCAAGAAGCTGTTGAGCAGTCATAAAAACTCCATCCTGGGGTGGAGTACTAGATGGCACGGCTCTGGGGCGGCCTGGTCTAGACATTTCTCTTCCTTAGAAAGAAAGAAGAAGAAGAAAAAGGTTATTCACCAAATTCAATATCAAGCAATTCTTGATAGATAGAACAAGGAATCATAAAAGAAATTAGGATAGGACGGTAAGTGGACCCGAATAAAATCCTAAAGCACGACTCCTAAGGTAGACTTAGGACGATGATCCTTGTTATATTATTCCATATTGTTCCCAAGTTTGGCTCTGATACCAAGTGTTTCAGACGTCTGAAATAGGCATATTTTAGCCTATTTCCTTTCTGGTTGAAATAGAACCAATTCAGACGTCTGAAACCCTATATTCAGACGTCTGAATCTGGGAATAGAAATCTTCCCAGACTTGGTTCAAACGTCTGAATATTCCGTTTCGGACGTCTGAATCGGGGGTTCAGGGCATTCCCTGAACCTAGGCCAAAAATGGCCAAACGAATATCGGAAACGATCGAACGAGAAAATGGCGATGACTAAGGAATTACGTCGAACGACAACCCAGCCTAAACGGCTCTTCGATACGCCTCAAATATCAATGTCCAAATATCCATAATAGGATTTTCGTAAATTAGACCAAAACACCAAAAACTGGAATATACACGAAATCGATCCAAACCAAAATCAATTGCACACGAATAAACGTTAGGAATTCATACCTAACAATCGAAGATAATTATAGACTAAGATGTGAGATAAAAATCTCACCTTTTTACAAAATCAAATAATAAGAAGCTTGAAAGCAAATGGAGAATCAACCTCTCTTCAACACCCAAATGAGCTTGAATCTATGCTCAAAACAAGAACATTCCCAAAATTAGGTTTAGGAATTTCTAAAATTGGTAAGAGAATAAGTTGGAGAAGAAGAAGAGAATGCTTACCAATGGGTTCTCTTGAATTTGGAGCTAGGAATTTGAGGTTGCAAGAAGAACTAGGGTTTTGGAGTTTTAATTTCCAATCTCTCCCACCATTATTGCCTTAGAACTGAAAAGAAGAAGAAGTGAGGGTGAATGGAAAAGAGTGGTTCAGTTTTGAGTATAAGTTGGCTAGTGGGCTGAACCCAAACTCAAACCCAAAGTGAAAAAGGTCAAATTTTTGACTAACTCCAAATATATCAAAGTTTATACTCAAAAAGGTCGCAAACAGCATTTTAAACTCAATGGGAGTGGTCCCGAGTCCTAATTCGACTGTTTGCAAAAAGTAGCTTTTCGGACTAAAATCCGACTAACAATAAAATATTTAAATAAAATATTTAAATATAAAATCGATAAATATGCATGTTGTTACAATAAAATTGCGTTTTTACTATGGTAATAAAAGAGTGAAGGATTTCTTTGACTTATGTTGCATAAGATAAGCTCATATGTGGTTGTTATCATCAATAATTGTATGAGAAACATACATCAAAATCAGTTTAAATTCTATGAGGATCCTAAATATTTCTATGTGGGAAATTTAAACAAGCCTTTATTGTTATTGAACTTGAATTGGTACATATCTTATTCATTATAAATTGGTACATTTACATATAAAAAGGGTTAATAACATCCTAAATTATTATTATTCTTGGCAATATTAGTGTGATGTAGAAAAGTAAACATTAATGGTAAGTTATACATTTTCATATTAGTAGTATACAGACAGGAATCAAGTAACTATAAAATTATGTTTACATTTAACATGTTTATAGAAACAACACCTAATGAAAAATGCTTGATATATATGTTAATTTGGTAACCTTGCTCTCATTCAATCCATATTCCATCCAAATGGTTTAGTCATTTATAAAATCATAAATTTTGACCTAATAAGTTGATAAATTCAATAGAGGACCCTTACCCAACCTCTATTCCTAGTTTACTAATATATTTATTTACTGTTGACTGTCTTCCATAAATATTTAGAAATAATGGCATCTACTAACCGACTTTTGACCAAGAAAATTTTCACTAGAGTTAGAATGTCAAGATGAAGATGAAAGAATTCACAAGCTTGGTAAAGTGTTTAGAAGGGCCATAGGAGTATAGTCAACAAGTAGCAAAGGAAAAGGAGCAAAGTGAACAACTCAGTTCCGAGAGGATCCACTTGATACTGAGAGATTTTTCTTACCCAATGAACCTCCCAAACAACTTTTGCTTGAAATGAAGGCTCAAATAATCATCGCAAAGTGCTTTCCTTCAAGTATAAACAAGCAATTCCAAGGATTAATGAGAAGAAATCAAAGAAAGTAGGAAAAGACAAGCAGTATGAAGGAAATCATCAGAAACAACTCAACCTTCAAGGGAAAATGTTTGTAATGCAATGAATTAGAGATAGGAAGGCTAATAGAAGAAGAATGGGATAATTCCCCTATAAAAACCAGTTGGTACTGAGAGGTTTGTCTCAATACCAAGAGCTTTTTATGGGAGATTGGGCCGGGTTTGGCTCACTTGAATTTTTGGACTTGGATCTAGACCTTCTACTTCGTGGGACTCCCCTATAAAATATAGAACCTATAGAGGTTACCAACTGGTTTCATCTCCTATCTTTCCTCCATGACTGTCACCAAGGAGGTTACTATTTACTGTTCTAGGCTTTAGATCTGTAAAAACCCTGTACATGTGACCCTAAATCTTTCCACATCTCTCTAAAACCTTCTCAAATCTACAAAATCAATAAAATCTACATGGACATAAGAAAAAGATTGCCAACCACTATAAAAACTTAGTGTTCTTACTATTTTTCTTATATTTTCTACTATATCTCAATTTTTCAACAGTTTTTGGGCATTGTGTTACTTTTGGCGTCAACATTTTGGTGCTTTCACTGAGAACTGAACTTAGTGTCAGATCTAGTTTGCTTTTTTAGGTTGTGAGAGGTCCCAAAGCTTTACTTTAAGGAATTTAGAAACTTGTTAATAGAAACCAATGGTGCCAAAGAGATCAAGAAGATTCTCACAAGTAGTTGTTAGCTGTGATGAAGGAAATGCTCTCAAATTAGAAGTTAGTAATCAACTGGCTGTATCAGGATAATCTGCTATGTAGAGATAGTCAACATAGATGATTTTAATAAGATAATGTTGGAATTTAACCAAAATTTGGTGGACAGTCAAAAGGTTCTATTGGATAGGATGGACGCTAGCATAACAATATTAACCCAGCAAACACTAGGGCCAAGAAGAAGTAGGAGGAAGACTTCACCTACATGATCTAACGAAGAAAACTCATATGTTTTGGTTGAAATAGGAAAAATGACAAACATAAGTAGAAGGAAAGAGTTGTTGGAACAATGAAAGAGCTTACCAGGGGAAGTCAGAATGCTCCCCCAAAAGAAAACAGCTCGGTGCCAAGAGGAATCAACTCAATATAGAGAGGTTTTCTAAATAATAAGTGCAGTAGGGAGTTGAAGCTTTGGACTGATCTGACTCGAAGGGTGATCTACGGCTTAACGATGACGATTGTGAGCTGGATGTTGGAGCTTATGATGCTGGAGTTCAAACGTGTAGCCAAACCGACCATGTACGACCAAAAGACCTGAGGAGTGTAGGCAATATTTACTCAAGTATGAATGGCAATGGACGGTGCCGGGGCGATAAATGCTATCCGTTATAGATGTTTACCTATCTTCTTGAACGAAGTTGCATCGATGTGGTTCACTAGGCTCGTGCTGAGACCTATATTGACCTTTGACGAGTTAGCTAGGAAATTCATTAAGCAGCTTCGGCTCTCTACTGCTCAGCCCATGGACGTGATGTCCTTGCCATGCTTTTCTCAAGGGCCTGAGGAGTCATTGAAAGGGTTCTTAAATTGGTTTAATATTGCTGTTACAGAAGCAAGTAATCCGAAGGAGGACCTACTATTTATGGCATTGGTTTGAGGCATTCGACATGACACAAATTTTGGTGGATGGTTAAGATTAAAGAAACCCACAACCATGGCGGAGTTCCATTAGAAGACAAATCAGTTTTTGCGACTGGAAGTGGAAAATCTAACCTCAGGGAAAACCAATGACGAATGATGTAAAGAAGTTATCCAGAGCAACGTGGCAGTTAAGCAAGTTGCACAAAGATCTAGTAACATGGAAATTAATGTTGGAAACTATAATTATCGGAGAAAGGAACCAAGGTCCTAGAGGAAGGCATAATGAAAATAAGAAATGTCCGAGAAATATGAAACCATAAGACTATATGCCCTTAAATGATATACTGGAAAACATATACCTTGAAACTCAAAGAATATAACAATATAAAAAGCCACCCGGGAAGGAGGTGACCGAGAAAGAAAGGTATTCTGGAATGTTCTGTCATTTCCATGGAACTCATGGACACAACACAAATGAGTGTATGCATTTGAGGGATCTCATTGAGGAACTGATAAGGAATTAAGCTCCAGCAGCTTGTTAAAGATCCACATAGAGGTGGTCAGGTAGTAAGACCCTATGGGCCGCCTACCCAAGTAAATCAACCTGGACCGAGCGGAGAAATGCCTAGGAGAAATAATAGGAAATTAATTATCAACACCATAACCATAGAATCCCATCCGATGGAGAAAAGCTAGAGGGAAATGGAATGGTATGCGAGCTCACTAAAGCACATACCACATGAGGATTGTTTTGCCATAAAAGACAAAGCTTTGGCTAAGCAGCAAAGTATAATAACTGATGAGATCATATTCATGAATAGGAATGCAAATGGAATCGAAGTGCCAATTATTGACCCCATGGTGGTAACAGTTGGAATCGAGTCGGTAACAGTGTGTCTGGTCTTGGTGGATACTGGAAGTTCTTTGAACATACCGTTGTGGGGAATAAATTATATGAAGATCAACATGAAAGAGGTGACAGCCTATAAAACCAAGATTCAAGGCTTTATAGGCGAAGTGAAACAACCGATTAGGGTTATTGATCTTCTTAGGGAATTGAGCGAAGGAGATCGCAGGATAGTCCAAATTAAGAAATTCATTATTGTGGATGTATAATCGACACACAACGCTTTTCAAGGCCAACCGGCCCTCGCTAATTTTAGAATTGCACTAGCTCCATGATATTGGTTATGAAGTTGCCCACGAAAATGGGGTCGGATCAGTAAAGGGGGACCAAAGCACTGGATGGGAATGTTACATTATGGAACTAAGAGAAGCAAAGCAACATGCGATAGGTAAGAATGTGGAGAAGACTCTCCGCATTTAAGATTCGCAAGCATAGCAATTAAACCTTGGACCCGGGCTTGGGAACCATAGTAGGTTGGATAAGTCTATGGATCCTAATAAGAAGTCAGAAGAAGGACGACCAGCACCGGTTGGGCTGATAGTGAATGTTCTAATTGACATGGATCACCCTACTCAGGTCTTAAAGATTGGATCTCAACTCAACACTAACTTAAGGAAAGAATTAGTTAATCTCCTATGAGGCAATTTAGATGCATTCGCTTAGACACATTCAGATATGTGCGGGATATCGCTAGAGATAGCATGTCATGCATTGAATATTGATTCGAAGTTTACACCAATAAAAACAAAGGAGGTGCAATCTGGGTGTCATGTCCTGCATCTTGAGCATAATTCTATTGTGTTTTCTAAGAAATTTTTATCAGTTGTCTTTTTACCTTGGTTATTACACATGGAGTAGGAAACGAACCAATGTTGTGCTCTAATTTTGTGAAGCAACGGTATAAGCTTGTGGTTGTTAATTCGAAGCTTAACCCTACCAGAAAGCCACGGTTAGCATAAGTGCGTTTTAGGGATATCGTGTTTAGCCACAATCTTTTGGGTAAAAAATTAACCAAGTTTTAAAGGACTTGTTTTTGATAAAAAATATTTCCTAAGAACAACCAATAGGATTATGTTCAAGAATCTCAAAACATGAATAAAGATAAAATTATTATTCCAAACAATCACACTTGCCATTTTAATTTAAAAAATGAACAGTATGAACATATCATCCATCTTCCTACACAAGAAAATCCCAGAAATGGAATTTACAATTATATTATAGACATTTTACAAGAAATAAACATGGAAATAAAAGAAATAAATAAAAAACTAAAAAAAGAAGAAAAACAAACAAAATCTAGGGGTTTTAATCAAAAAAGTCCAGCAATCCATTGGATGAATAGTATAAAAATGGTCAAATATTCAGAGGAAGAAAAAATTAAGATCGATATTGAAGATATTGATCCGATATATTACAAAAAAATTCTTACTCTTCAAGAAAAAGAAATAACAGGAGAAGTTGAAAGTATGGAAGTTTACTCTTATTATGAAAAGTATGCTTCGTCGATTAATTACTTTAAGTCGAAAGATTTGAATGAATCCGAAGAAGATAATTATAAGATTAATACTAATGAGACGGATAGCACTTTAGCTTTGAGAACTCCAGATTTTCAATCAACAGTAAATATACCACCAATAAATGCACAGCCACTTCAAACAGATGTTGAAATGTCTAACCGTGAAGAAAGTGTTTATAACAATAACTATGAAGGGCCTCGTAATGACCCTTACCCTGAAATTCTTAGACATGGTATAAGAGCGGAATGGATTCGATATCATTCTTCACAAAGAAAATTAAAAGATTTTTATGAAGATCATTCATCTTCAGATCATAATTTAACATTTAATATAGACCGAATCCCACATAGGAAAATTAAAGAATACGTTAATACATGGTTACAACATATGGGTGGAGTAATATACCTGTTGCCACCAGTTATGAAAACTGTTGAATTTTTACATTATACAACAAGTTATTGGACAGGGGATGCCTTAGTTTGGCTAAGGAATATTGAAAAAATAAATCCAAAATATTTACAAACAGTAAAAAATGATGGGTCAAAGTAAGAAGCCCTTGCAGGTTTATCAAAATTACTTTTAGCAGATTTTACTGGTGAAATTCTAATGGAAGATGAAAATTGTGAAAAACAGTTACTAAAAATACAGTTATGTAATATTTGCATGATAGAAGAATTTGCTGCCAAATACATAGGGCTAATATATAGTCTGACAACTAATGAACAAAAGGTTTTTGGTTAAAAGCATTTTTCACAAAAATTCCTCACCCATGGGATAATATTATTAAAGAAAGGTACGATATACTTAGAGGTTCCCAAGTAGATGACAACCATAGTACAGGCCTATTAAAAATAGCTTGCATGGAAACTATGGAGAAAGTTTGTGAACAAGAAAAAGCACATAAACAAATGAAGAAAATAAAAAATTCTAAACTCGGATTTGCATGTTGTTCCAAATATGCAGAAGATATAAATGTAAGATTTGGATGTCCCCCAGAATATGGAAAATAATATAAACCTAAATATCCTAAATGAAAAATGAAACCAAAATTTAGGATAACAAGGAAAAAATGGAAACCAGAATATAAGAAGAAAGAAAAGAAATTTATTAAAAAGAAATTTAAAAAAGGTTGTAAATGTTTTAAATGTAATAAAGAAGGACATTATGCTAACGAATGTCCAACAAATATAAAAAGCATAATTCTAAATAACATGGAAGAATACGGAATAAATGTTGGTGCTATTGAGGATATAACAAGTGAAGATAATTCCTCAATTTATGAAATTGAATCAATTTATTCAGAAACATCAAATGATTCTGAAGAAAATAAATCAGAAGATGAGATAATTAACTCATCGTTCCAAAATTTTAGGATAAATATGATAACGATTAATTAAACACAAAATCAAATTAAAATCATACCTTTAACCAATTATGCAATTCTTCCAAAAAAGGAAAGAATAAACTCTCCAGGATATACATTATATGCAGGAAGAAATATTAATCTAAAAAGATATCGTACAACAGAATTTTTTTTTAGACTTAATAATAAAAATTCCATTAGGATACTATGGATTAATTCATAATATTCCTAAGCATGCAAAGGAAAATATTTTTATAACAAACGGACTAATAGAACCACTTTCAAGAACTAATATTTCCCTTTTCCTAAAAAGCAATAGTTTAGAAGATAGAGATTATACGATTGGGCAGGGAGATCCAATTGGATTACTTGTAATACATAAATATGAAGATCTTCCAATAATAAAATAAGAATTTTATGACCAAGAAACATGTACTCCAGTAGGTACTTCTTCCTCGCAAACCTCAAGAAATAAAGAAACATGTCATGAATATCGAATTTATATGAACACATTTACATCTGAAGAAATTACAAATCCTAATATACAAGATAGTACTGGAGAACAGTTCATTATCACAGATGAGGATTTAGAAAAATTAAAAGAAGCAATCCCTCATTCGGATAAAAAAGAAATCTACAAACCCATATCTTTTAAATCAAAATTTCTTAACCAACATACATACATATTTGAACGTATGCAAGAAAATATAGAATTAAAAGGAGAAGAAGAAATCACTTCAATAAGTCTATTAAATAAAGAAAAAATAAAAAAAATAAAACAAAAGTACCCAAGAATGAAATATCTACATATAGGATTAATACAACTAAAAAGAACTGGCCTTTTTAGATCTGGTATTGATACCCCAATAATGATTGTTTGTATGGATGAAAGAATTACAAACAATCCTTTTAATAGTATCATTGGAGGAGCAAAATCTAATCTAGCGAATAGATTGTTTGTAGTAAACATACATCCTGATTTTTGTATTAGTCTTGAAGATCATAATATAGAGAAAGCTTGCACGTTATCAGTTAACCTATAAAACATTGAACTTTTACAGGGTTCTAAAGTATTAGGAATACAATGGGAACATTGTATGGCCTTAAATGATACATCCACGTTTAAATCAATAACACCTAAGCAGTTTGTTAAACTTTATGAAGTTGGAATGGGAAAACCAATCCAACCAAAATTAGTTGACATAAGACACCTAAAGTTCGACAATGAAATACAAGTTTTTGTAAAATCCCTCATGCCCAAAATATACATGCCTATAGAATATTTTACAGCATCAGGAAATACTATTTCCACAATTACAAAAAAATAAAGAAGAAACTTCTTCTCCTAATACATTGCAAAGAACACAATCAGTTCATGAGTTAACAGATGTAGAACTAACACCCGACATTATAAAAGGAATTAACCATAGGATGAGTTTCCGACATGAATCCCCAGTTGAAGGCAGGACACTAAAAGTCCTGGAAAAACAAAAGGAACGGGAATCAGACCAATTGGTTGTAAAGATTCCATTATCTAACATAAAAACATAATGATTAGATGCATAGAATTAAAAAGAAAAGCAGAATTACACACACACACACACATACATACATACATATACATACATACATACATATATATATATATATATTCCATTGACAATATGTATTCCTGAATATCAGGAATTCACAATACATGTTTTACTAGATTCTCGTGCTGAAGTCAGCCTATTACAAGAAGTTTTTATACCAAAACATTTCCATACACCTCTAGATAAAAAAGGAATGCTAAATGACTTTATGGGAAGACATGTCCCTGTGAATTATAAAATAAAAGGATTACAAGTTCAAATACCATATATTTATAACAATAATAAAGTATATAATTTCTACTTTGCCTTATTACCTCGAGAATTTGAAAATGATTGTATTTTAGGGATGGATAATCTCCGCCACCTACCACCTTTTAATAAACACTTTTTTGAACTTGACGATACTCTTGTTCCAAGAACCCCATTACCTGTTACAACTGCATCACACTATAACCCGACTATAAAAAATAGAAAAAAAACTACTACCTTAATTGAAAGGGTTAGTACACAAATGCCTAGCAAATTACAACCGAAAATTTGCACATATAATATTCCAACTGCAAATGAATTTGAAACTTTAATACATAATATGTTAGAAGCACTCTATTCTAATAATCCATTAAAGTTATTTGACAAAGCACCAAGATATTGTAAAATTGAATTAATGGAACAATACAAAGATTCTAAGGTTAGAGTAAATAGTATTATGGTTACTCCACCTGATAAAGAAGAATTTTCAAAACAAATAAAAGAATTATTAAATCTTAAGCTGATTCAAAAAAGTTTTAGTCCTCATTCTTCTCCAGCATTCTTGGTAAGAAAGCACGCTGAGGTCAAAAGAGGAAAAGCTAGAATGGTAATAAATTATAGGAAACCAAATAGTTACACAAAATTTGATAAATATTTTATTCCTTCTACAGAAAATTTAATTAAGCAAATTCAAGGAGCAAAATACTATTGCAAATTTGATGCCAAATCAGGTTTTTGGCAAATAAAACTAGAAGATAAAGAATCAATTGAGCTAACAGCTTTTAGTAGTCCACAAGGGCATTTTGAATGGCTTATGCCTTTTGGATTAAAAACCGCTCCCCAAATATTCCAAAAATGGATAAACTCTATGTTTGGACATTTACCGTTTATTGTAGCATACATTGATGATATATTAGTATTTTCCAACACAGAAGAAGAACATAAACAACATCTTTTGACTGTAATAAAAATCCTTCTCAAGAATGGTGTAATTCTTAGCCCTAAAAAGATTGAATTATTTAAGACAAAATTTGACTTCCATGGAAAAAATATTAAAAGTGGACAAATAGAAAATTACAACAACATATTTATACAAAAATAAAAGATTTTCCAAAAACCTTTACTACATTAAAAGAACTTCAAAGATTTTGGGATTATTAAATTATGGAAGAAAATTCATACCAAACTTATCTTCCAAAGTCCAACACTTACAAAAGAAACTTGCTGAAGAGCAAGCCAAATTCAAACAAACAAAATGGTGAACAACCAAGAAGATGGAATACTGACAAAATTCCAATTACATTGCAAAAACAGAAGGAATACAAAATTAAAAAAATTAAAGATTTGGTGAAAGACCAAAAAATTCTTTATTTTCCTTCTGATGATGAATTAGTTACCTTACAAACTGATGCTTCAGATAACTTTTGGGCAGGAGTTTTAATTGCGAAACAAAAGGAAATAATATCTTATGCATCTGGGAAATTTGATAAAACCCAGATCAAATATGCTACATATTATAAAGAATTACTTGCTATCAAATTAGCAATAAAAAGTTCAAAATTTTATTTATTAAATAGACATTTTGTTGTAGAAATAGATAATAAATCCATTGCCCAGTTCTTAAAAAAGAGAACAATAAATAATCCAGAAGAAAATCTTAGAAGAATTAGGATTGCAATGTATTTAGAAATCTATAATTATGATGTTAAATATATTCCTGGCTACACTAATTTTGCAGCCGATTATCTTACCAGGCTTAAATTCATGGACAAAATACATTATCACAGAAGAAATGTAAAGACAACAAGCTTTTCAACAAGTTACATCGCCAAAAAAAGAAAAATAAGCTTGCACTGAAACTTCAACATCAGACAAAAAGCAAGTCTCAGTCAAAGCATCTACATCAGCAAAAGGAAAATAAATTATCCAGCAAACAAATCCAACCTTCCAAAACAAAGTAGTGCAAATGAATAAACAGGTTCAAAATAAAGAAAAGGTTTTTGCTCCTAGCGGGGTACAACAAAAATCTTATGCTAAAACAATTTTAAAAGAATGGTACAATATGCAGATGAAAGGGGGAGACCCAGAATTATATGATAAGTTCAATGGCAGTTTTAAGGCTGTTCAATCAGGGGATCAGAGGACAGCAAATTTTTGGCTTTCTCAACTTGAGAAATCATTTTGGGATATTAAGCAATATGGGGCCAACAAAGACAAAACTCTTCATGACATAAAAAATCAGGTATTTAAACTTTTAGAATTTTGCAATACATCGAGAAGTAAAACACTTGATGCAAAAGACGCAGAATTGTTCAACGGCACATCCGTTGAAGAAAGAGAATTGAAAAAATAATGCCTCGAATAGAGACAAATGATCTTTTAAATTTAAGAATTCAAGATTTTCTTGAATTACTTAAACTATGCCAGGTTGAAAATAAAAAGGCACAAGAAATGAATGCCGGCGAAAAGGTTCAAGAAATGATCTCTTTATACCGACAACAAATCATTGGCGAAAGCCAGTTACTTTTGTTCTTCAACCAACTTGAAGATATAGAAATTACTAAGCTCGTTGAAAAGGAGCATTTAATTAAGAACAAAAATAGAAGGACAAGGATTTGGCATGTTTTAACGACATTTCCAAATATAAAGAACATATCAAAAAGGGTTTGGTTCACGGAATCTATGTCAGTACAAATTGTCTTGAAGACTTTGCAGGTTATATCCCCGAAATATGCAAGAAAAAAGTCCTTGAACATGCAAATAAGTTTCAAAATATATTTTTATTCAGAATTTGGAGTATTTGGGAAGAAAGACAATATATTCGTCTTTATCCGTCAGTCCAAATTTGGGAACTTCACAGAGTCACTGAATCGTCTCAACAAGAATTTGAAATATTTGATAAAATAAAGTTCTCAGAAGAAAACGAAAGGCATCAGGCTGGAGATGAGTTCTTTGCTGAAGTAATCAACATTGGAATCTACTGTTCCATTCATGAAGACAAGACATTATTGTTATATGACTTTCTCTCTCAATATGAAAATTATACTAACAAGATTACTGTGGTCAAAAAAAAAAAATTAGCTTCTCTTAAACTTGGACCAGTTGGGACTCAGTGCCAAGAAGAATATTTATTTTAAAAGGACAAAGAGAAGAATATTTCCAATGCCAAATGGGAGGAAATGACATGCTTACAGAAGAAGAAATAGCAGCATTGGAAAACGAAGTTGGAGAATGAAGCCCGTAATTTTTCAGCATCTTGCCACCTATAGCTTACACCTCATAATCCAAAACCTACCTATATCATAGCCTTTTCTGTAGAAATCATTATATTTCCTCATAGCATAAGGCCCCACACCAACCTCCTATCTATACCTAGATCCACCAGATCATTATTCCTATCTATACCTAGATCCACCAAATCATCATTCCTATCTACACTTAGATCCACCCGATCATTACTCTACGAAAAGAGGATAAGCATGGTTTTTCATCTATAAAAGCTGAAGCAGAGCAAAGGAAGATCATCAGAAAAATATTGGAAAAAGAAACAAAAAATATATATTGTATGTGTGTTTAAGTCTAAGTATTATGAGTGCTATGATGAAGATTGTAATATTATATGTATGAAAATAATAAAAGTGTGCTTTATTATTAAATTTCTTGCAAATTTCTCATTTCTAATAACATGTTTCTTCAAGCCCTTCAAGACAGCATATTTCTGAGTTTGGATATCTAGCACAATTCTAGACATTTAGGCATATCGAGACAGGACCATTGGACGGACTGAAGCCACTTTTGCAATACCTGCATCTCTTTAGCATCAGAGCACTAAAGATCAATTATTCTTAGTTTGATGATTCATATCATATGATTTTATTGTAGAAGTTTGCCACTTTTGTATTTTCTGATTTTTTTTATGAAGAAAACCGAGTTCGGTTTTTTGATAAAGCTCTGGTCTAGTACAACTTAGAATCGACCAAGATGAATGGAATTCTGAGTGCCGGCCGAACTTTAGAACCATGGTTTAATTTAAATTTCTTGTTTCTTCCTCTTTATGTTTATGCATAATTTCCAAGTCTAGCTAGCATAGTTTCCTTGAATGAACATCCCTGTATCCTACTTCACTGTTTGTTACTATTTGTTTTTGAACTAGTTTATTATTTAGATAATCCAAATTTTAGGCTGCAAACTTTTATCTGATAATTCTGAGCTTATGCATTTATATTCCTATTTTTAGTTATTTGGTTAGTACTTTAAGAATTAAGGTCGGTAAATTTGGATCTGGCTATTTCATTAATTGTAGTGGATACCCTAGATTCCAGTGAGTGTCCTGTTACAATTTTCTAAAATGGCATTTTAGTATATTTTTTCAAGGTACATTTGCATTTCAAAATTCCTAAAGAAAACCGACTTCACTGGTGAAGATCAACTGAATCCTAGAGGTGTTGATGAAACCAACTGTTTGCTATTTCACATTTTTTTTATATTGAAGTCATTTTCTTCTTTCTAAAGTTATATGCCTATAAGGTTTTATTCATTAAAACACTACATTGTTTATTTAAACAATGAAGTCGAAACGATTTGTTTCACGATGATACCTAATCTATCACATAATCCAACCTTGTCAAGGATTTTATTTTAGAAACACCAATTAAGGAATGTCGTAGGAAGGAAAAGATTTATGCCTTGGTAGAAAGATGTCGATTTCCAAATATTTTTCTCTTTTCTAGTACACATATATGATTATAATCAATTCATCTAATGAAATAAGGAATATTATTGCTAGGAGGCTTAAGTTATATCGCAAGCAACAATAACTTTATCTTCAAATTATATTTTTTTTTGAAAGCATATTATTTATATGAACACACACATACATACATATACACAAACAGATATACAAATATATATATACGTATGTATGTATATATGTATGTATATGTGTGTGTCCACGTATATGTTAATTTGGTATTCTTTGGGATTTCAAGGATATATTGGTGGGCTATAAACAATTAAAAAGACATACCTTTGTCAAGTCCCTCACTAGAGAATCAAATGTAGGAAGTTAAAACATTTTGAATTTAAAGATAAGCCACTAAGGGAAAAGATATATGAAATATTTTTTTGTAATAGCAACCTGGATAAGAGGGCAGATAGTTTGTCAAACCTATTTTGCCAAAACTTCCAAACTATCATTTTTTTAGTGAAACGTAAAAATATACATGCATTGTGAACAAGGAGACATTATGCTTGCGTTTGTAAAAGGATGAATGAAACATAAATTCCCACTTGCAAATATAATGCATAGTACTAATAGTCTAAAGTTAGTTTGATATTCCCATTTATTCCCTCTTTTTATTGCACTTTTCTTATAAATGTTGATTATGTGATTTAGTGAATTAGCTTTGTAGAGAAATGTTTGATTTTTTCTGAAGATCCAAAATATCTTCAAAAGATTAAATTTCTTAATGTCTTTCAATTTACGATTCTAGATTTAAATTCACACAATCATGGATAATGGTCCTTCTCTTTCATCTTTTTCTTTGATCCTTAATCATTACTCAAATATACTTAATTTTCAAGGAAATTATCCTCTACATTACCCAAATCCAGCTATATTTCCCTTCTTTTCTGCTATTGGTTCTTTTAATGAGGATATTCCAAACTTAATGTTCAGAGCAAATGAAGACAAGAATGATACTATTCATCGCATGTATGCCGAGATTGCCAAATCTAACGAAGTCATTGTTGTTCCAACTTTAAAAACTACAAAACAAGCGAGATCTCAATATTCAAAAAAATAGAAAATCTAAAATTAAAGAATCTTTGTTTCGGGTGTGGCATGACGAAGCATCTGGCTGAAGATTGTTAATATGGGGTTTTATGCTTTTCTTGCAACAAATCAGGGCACAAATACTCAAATTTTCTAGGTCGAGAAAGAAATGGGATTAGAAAAGGGAAGAGTGTTATAATAGAGGATAAAATGAAAGGGGCTTTAAAGGGAGGAGCAAAGATGAATAAGAGGAAGGAAATGATAACTGTAGTGCAATGTAATAAAGTAGATAACAATAAAACTCTCTACATTACACTACATAATTCAAATGATTTTGCCAAGGCAGTCAAGGAAAATAGAAGGTGTATAATTATCAATATAATACATGGAGAGTTTACCATACTAGATATTATGGATCTTCTTACTTTTCACTTTGGAGATCATCACTAGGAAGTCAAGAAATAATAACAGGAGTTTAAAGTGCTTTTCCCTAGTTTCAGTTTTGCTATAAATGTAGTAATGAGCAATGTTATAAAATTGTTCAATAAGCTGGTGAGATTGATATTATGGAACCTAAATGACGGGAGAAATATAGAATTTGGGTTATAGAACATGGTTGAGGTTGTACAATCTTCTTGATGTCTGGTGCGGTCTAAAGTATTGGAAGAAGTAGAATTCCATTATTAATTCTAAGGATAATTTGATTGATCTTGAGGAAAAGGATAATATAGTAATTATTACTTATGTTTCTGGTAGCAGTGGTAAGGAGGCAAACTCTAAAGACATTGATAGTAATAATGAATTGCATATGGCTAATCTATTAAATATTCTAGATCAAGTCATTATTGAGGATGCTAAAATGAATTCTAACGATGCTAATGCTGTTGTTTTTAGAACTAATAACTCAAAGGAAATTAGGGAGTTCTTGAACAGTGGAGATTTGGTGATTGTGGTATGGAATAGGTATAAGGAGGAAGGAGGAGATGGTAAGGCTAAGGAGGACACTTTGCAAGTTTTGGAAGCAGTGCAAGAGCCTATGCCATTGGTGGAAATCAATAACAAATCAAATATGTGCATTCAGGAGAAAGAGGAGGACTTAACAACCTTAGGAGTAGTGCTAGGCTTCTTGACAAAAAGGAAGATATTATGAAGAAGGCAGATAAGAGGGCAGATGTGAAATCTTTAGAGTATACACCTCAATAAATAAGTCTTCACATCCTTTTTTATGGAAGTATTCATGTTCTTGATGCCTTTAATTCACTTACTTCTAACCAGTTATATGACACGGCTAAAAAGTAGGTATAATTTTTAATAATGGTGATGAAGACATTGAAATTCTTAAATCACTGGAGATTTGAGGGCTTTTAATAATCCATGAAAATATTATCTTGGAATGTAAGGGGTTTAGGCATTCCCCATGAATGTGCTAGGGTGAAGAATTTTATTTGTTCTTTATATGTGGATATTGTATTATTTTAAGTGACTAAGATTGCCGATACTAGTTTTTTTGCACTTCAACACCGTGGGAGGAAATTCTTTGGATGAATGGAGGGTTGTCGATGCTATAGGGAGATGTGATGGGATTTTTATGGGTTAGAGAGGTGATAAGTGGAAGTTGGTTGATGAATGCAACTATATCGATGTGTTACATATGGCATTGGAAAATATTAGAGATGAGAATAGATTTTTTGTGAATAAGGATAATGTTTCCTTTGATAGAGGGGTGAGAGAGAGAGAGAATTTTTTGGATGTGATTAATGGTCCTCAGATGGTGGGAGGAGATTTTAATGTTACTAGATTTGTTGGTGAATGAAGTGGCAGAGAAGGTAAGTATAATGATATGGAGAGGTTTGATGAATTTTTTGGGGATTAGATTGATAGAGTTGCCTTTGTACAATAGAAAAGATATATGGAGCAATGGAAGAGATAATCCTATAATGGCTAGACTGGATAGATTTTTTTATGAATTTTAATTGGGATGATAAATTTTCTCACACTATCCAATATGGTCAAGCCAGAATAATGTTTGACCACTGTCATATCATCCTAGATACTGATGATGATGTAAAAAGTAGAAGGCTATTTATATTTGAGAATATATGGTGCTTAGAAAACAATTTTTATGAATTGGTTAAAGATAAATGGCTTAGTCTGAATGGGGAATGTATTGCAACCAAAACATGATGCATATACTCAGAGTATTTAGAAAAGTTTGAAGTAATGGGGAAAAAATTTGGAAGGTTGAAGGAGAGAAAATTAGTCTATGTGCGCAAATTCTAGTGCTTAATAGTAAAGAAGAAGTTACAAGCATTAATCAGGAGGGGATTGAAGTTTTAAAAAATGTGGAGGAAGATTTATTGAAGATTATTGATTATGAAGAAATCATATGGAGGCTAAGATCAAGGGTGATTTGCTTAAATGATGGCGATGTAAATACTGCCTATTTTCATAAAATAGCCAATGAAATAAGGAGGAGCAATTTCATTAACCACCTAATGGTAAAGGGGGTCGAGGAATATGATCAAAATAAGATACTATAGAAGTTTACAGAATATTACAAAGGAATTTTTGGAACTGCTCAAAAGAAATTTACTAATATTAATTGGAGGTTAATTTTTGATGAAGGCGAAGATATTGACTCAAGCTATCTAGAGAAAGTATTTTCCAAGGAGGAAATTCATCATGCTATTCCAGATGCCTGCAGACAAAGCCTTGGGACATGATGGTTTTCCTTCTTTCTTTCTTTTTAAAAATATTAGTTGGTACTTAAGAAAGATATCATTGCTTTATTTGATGATTTATATGTAGAAAGACTAGACTTTAAATGCCTTAATTGTGCTTTTGTTATAATGTTAGCTAAGAGTGTAGGTACTAATGACGTTAAAGATTTCAGGCATATTAGTTTGTTAAATTGTATTTTTAAAATCATTACTAAAGTCCTAGTAAACAAACTTAGACGATGGATGGATTCTTTAATATTAATGGTCAGTCTGCATTTATAAAGCACAGAAGCATAATGGAAAATATGGTCATGGAGCGGGAGGTGATAAATCATTTTATGAGAGAAAATTTACTATCAGTAGCTTTGAAATTGGATTTGTTAAAAGCTTTTAATTCTTTAAATTGGGAGTTCCTATGAGAAGTTCAACAAGCTAAAGATTTTGGTTGTAAATATTAGGCTGGATAAAAGGAATGTTAAGTAGTGGAGTATCTTTTATTTTAGTGAATGGTCAAGAAGGAGGGAAATATGAGTGTTTCTAAGGTGATTTATTACAAAAGGAACAGTGGATGCTTAAACAAAAAGTTAGACCTTTAGATGCATTACTTAGAAAGTCTATTTCTAATTTTTATTTTGGTTAGGTGAAGCATGTCTTTATGGGCAAGAGGGAAGGAAATACTTCCAGAACCGCAGAGAAGGGTTAAGGAGGGCATGCATACTATTGGCAAGATGGCGTATGTAATACTCCGTAAAATCAGCCATAAACAAATAAATTGGACAAATTAGTTTAAATAAGATGGGGGTAAAAATGAAAATTTTGTAAAAGTCGTCATTTTACCATGAAAGTTATTCTTGCAAATTTTCTGATCAATTTTCATATATAAAAAAACAGAGCTCAAATGAGGAAGTTATAGATGTTTGAAGTTTTAGATTCAAATTAATTTAAATATTCAAATTCAAATAACTAATAAATTCATAAATTTGGAATTCAAAAGTTAAGGGTAAGTATACTTGTGGGTTAATTAAACATTAAAATTAATATTAACGTTAAACATTAATTAAGGAAGAAAATAAATTAACAATAGCAATAGCTTTATCGTTCCCAAAAAAGAGGGAGCGGTCGACCTCTTGACAACGACCGTAGACCGCTAAAGGTTGATCGGTGGAAGGTGGCGGTCGACGGTTGCCTGTAAGTGGCGGCAAGGGTTTAATTTATTTTAACATGTCAGATTTTATTATTTTTAACCGACCCTTATCCAATGGTTCTGATGCGTTCCAACCACTATAAATAAGAGTGTAGCCCCCTTACTTTTATTCACACAATCTTTTGGAAACATTAGCGAAGCTCTATCAGTTCATCCCTTTATTGATTCAGAAAAATCCATTAGAGTTTTAGGTAAGAAATCATATATATCTTTCTTTGTTTATTGTTTATTTTCTCAATCTATTCTTTTCCAAACCTCCAATTTTCTAAATCTAACGTATATACAATTTCCTTGCTGTATATGTCAAAAAGAAGAGATCTAAAAGGGTTCATTAAAGAAATGTCAAATCCGAGAAAGGCAAAGCTAAGGACCTATGTAAGTGGAAATCTTTTTTCCCTATTTTTATAATTGAATAGTGTAATTTGAATTTGATATATGCCTTGGGGAATTTTAGATTACGAAAACATCACATTAAAATTCCACAAACTCCTAAAGTGAAATGTCAATTCTTAGGTTGGAATCTTTATTGTTTTGCATTAAAATGATGGAGTTTTGATGATTTTGCAATAAACATGTTTACCTTCTATTCCACTTCTTATCCTTTTTCTTTAGATTTGATTAATGGATTTTATTTAGAAACTACGTGCAAGATGCAAATTCTTATCGTAGCTTACACTGCCCATTTCTACAAATTGAATAAAAACTCTCTTGTTTAATTTTGTGTAAAAATAAATTGAATAGAGCGTAAAACTTATTTAATTGTAAGTTTCCATTATTATTGTTCAATCCATTTTTTGATATAAAATAAGTTAGAATTGGATTCTAAGTATAACTCTATTGATTTGATTTTGGAATATTGGATTTATGGTAAAAATGCTACTGTGAAAATGAGACTTGTATAACATTAGAAGATTTGACATTTAAAACGTTAGTCTAGGGCATAATCTCTACATGCCTAGAAATTAATAAATGTATACTTATAGATACACACACACATAAACATACACACATATATATAAACTAGCTTAAATAACATACAATTTAATATATTAATTTTGTAGTTAATTAAGTTAATAACTATCATTTAAATCCCCCTTAGTAAAGTAATTAATTAGGAAAAATACGAAGGATTTTTTATAATGCCTAAATAATAAATATGGTGAGGTGTGATTATAAACTTAGAGAGTGTTATGAAATATGACTGAGTTATATGGATGCGAGGTTAGTCAAAAGCACACAGAAGTCTATCCAGATAATCTGGCTACAAGCAATGTGACTTTGGAGCTGATGTAAGACATCACCTATAATAAGTAACTACAGAAGACGTGAGGTTAGCCCTAATCATATTGGGTAAATATGCCCAGCAAATCTGACCTCCAGTTCCTCTAAATAGTTGGACTAATTTGAGACGTATCTGTGGGTAAGGGTCATAATACAAAGGACCAGTGTAACACCCCATAAAATCAACCATAAATAAATTATATAAATTAAATAAGATAGGAACAAAAATGGAAAGTTTGCAAAAGTTGGAATTTGACTATGAAAGTTATGACTTTGTGTTCATGGCAAAATTCTTATTAATTTACATATATAATATGTTGAAATGGAGCTCAAACGGAAAAGATATGGATATTTGAAGTTTTTGAGTTTAAAATAATTTAAATAGAATCCAAATTCAAATGAATAATTAATTTTAAAATTTGAAATTCAAAAGTTAACAGTAATTAGACTAGGGGTTAAGTAATTGTTAGAATTGACGTTAATGTTAAAATGTAGTTAAGGAATAGAATAATTAAAAATCAACAATATAAGCTTCTCAAAATATGAACGTACCGATCTACCGCTCCACTTGGGTCGATCGATGGCTAGCAGTCAGCGGTCGACCGATCGAGAGCATTGGTGGTTAAGGTTTTTGTATGATGAGTGAATCAAATTATATAATATTAAACCAACTTAAATCCTATGGTTTGAGTACATTTCAACCATTATAAATAAGAGCCTTGCCCCTTCACTTTTATTTACAAAATATTTCGGAAACATCAGTGAAGCTCTATTAGTTCGTCTCTTCATATATTCAAAAAACTCCATTTTGATTTCAAGTGAAAAATCCTATATATCTATCTTTGTTTATTTTTTATTTTCTCAACGTATTCTCCTCCAAACCTTTAATTTTTTGAATCTAACGTATATACAAATCCCTAACGTGTATGTACATATATATGTACGTATGTATATCTAAAAGGGGAAACCTAAAAGAGGTTATTGAAGGTATGACAAATCCAAAAAGAGGAAGAGCTAAGGACCTATTGCGAGTTGTAATCTTAGCTTTTGTATGTTAGTGACTGATTAGTATAGTTGGATTTAAATATGCTTTGGGGAGTTTTGGTTTATGAAAACATTATATTATAAACCCTTAAAACTCCTTCAATGCGAAACGTCAATTCTATGTTGGAATATATGTTGTTTATGTGAAAATAATGGAAATTATGTAGATTTGCATTTTTGATAAGTTTACTTTTTATTCCACTTCTTATTCTTTTTCTTTGAATCTAGTTAATGGATTTTAATCAAGGAACAATGTGTATGGTATGAACTTTATTCGTACTTACACTGCTTATTCCTATGAATTAAATATAAATTCCTCTGTTTATTTAATGTGAAAAAAGAAATGAATAGAGCGTAAAAATGGAATCATAAGTTTGATATATTCCATTATTTTGATACAATAAGTTGGGTTTAATTTAATCGTATACAAGTTTATTGATTGGAACTTTTGATATGTATATTTGAATTTTGGTATTATTGGTAATATGGAATAACACTTGTATAATTATTTAAAGAGTTGAAATTTAAACGCTAGTTTAGGGTGTATATTTTGCATGGTTAAAAATTGCTATGCGCGTGTATGCACGTGTGTGTGTATTAGCATAATTAACATATAATTGCGTAGCTAAATAGGTTACTATTTATATTAGACTACTCCTTAGGAAGGTAATTGATGTTAAAGGTGAAATAAGAAAGGTCTCTTATAAGACGTTGATTATGAAAACAGTGAGATATGTGAAAACATATTGGAGTGTGATATAAATTATGACTAAGTTATAAGGATGTGAGGTCATGAAAAGAACATGGCAGCTAATCTGACTACCAACAGCCAGACTTTGACGATGATGTGAGATATTCCCTATAATAAGTAACTATGATGACACAAGCTTAGTTCCAAATTCTATAGGGTAAATTTTCCAAGCTAACCTGGTTATATGTGCCTACGAATAGTCGGGCTAATGTGAGACATCGTCATGGGGTATGGGTTATAATACGAAGGACCATCTTTAGAGATTGATAGTGAAAAGTGGTTGTGTGAGGGCCTACCACTTCTTTATGTAGGAAGTAGTAAATGATCAAGATTATGGGTTAGGCACGGTAGAGGATACCTTCAAAACGGGCCCGCTTCAATAGAAAGTATTAACTGGTTGAAAAGACTTCGTGCAATGTCAGCTATATAGTTACTAGAGAGGAGTCTGCCTTAGGATTGTAGGTAGTAAATGACGTGGACCTGCCTTAAATAAAGGTATTGAATAGTTGAAGTCTACCTAATTCCATTTAAAAGGTATCAATTGATGTGAGTACTATCTCTTACATTGATAGAGCAGTATTGTAACGACTCAGTTTTCTGGCGTTAATTCATAATATTTAAATGGTTTTAAATATTAAAATTGAATAATAGATTGATTTTTGAATGTGAAAGATTGGTTTTTATTTAATAAAATGGATTCAGAGTTTAAATATAACAATTTAATTAATAATTTAATTGTTGAACTGAATATTGGTTAAAATAGTGAACCTAGAGTTTTAAGCTCGATAAAAATAATTTAAACGCTTGTAAAATTTATATTAATAGTACTGAAGACAATGCAACCTTTAAAATTGAATTTGGAAGTGAACTGTTCAGTTTTAAAATTATATCGTTGAAATTAACATTTAAAAATAGCCTTCCGAGATACATTCTCGGAATTTGACAAAACTAGTTTCATGGATCCGTAATATTGTATTATTATCGAATTTTAAATTTCATAGCTGTTGGAGTTATCGATTAGCCGTACGAGATATAAATGCACTGAAATTTATATTGATAATTTAATATAATAACTGGGTCCAAAATGCTAACTTCTTCATACGATCGAACTAGGACTTGAAACCTTTTCCATTGCGTTCGGTATGGGGGTATAACATTATAAATGTCTAGCGGCACGCCTCGATAGGAGTTTGAGATTTTAAGTTGCGAAATCGATATGATTTAAATTTAAATATATAATTATATTCGTTGATTTACGTATATTTTCACGTCGGTGCTTTTTGCTTTCATCTCACAATTACTGTAGCTAACCTTCTCCAACACGCCTCCCTCTACTTTATATCACGTCTATACTTTATCCCCCTCATTCAAATCAGAAAAAAAGAAGGGAAGAAAGTCAAACCTTCTCCAATACGATGTTCCTTTCCCTTTCAAAGTATGCTGCCTCATTACCATTAAAACCATGTCTTTTTCTCCAGCTTAAAAGCGATTCAACATCTTTAAAAAAATGGAGGATGAGATCGTACGAATTGAAAGCGAAATTCGTGAGGAAGGGAACGCGTAGTCGAGCAGGCGACTTAGGAAATGGCCGAGATCGAGGTAAGGGTTTGAATCAATCGGGTTAGGCTGTTGACTCTGGCTAATCAGATCAAAATAAAACGAGGGTCGGCGTGATTTTGGTCAGGCTCGACCTGATGGCGACGGCGATTTCGATGGGGCGAGGGAATGGAGTTGGGTGCTATTGAAGATGGCGATCGAGCTGGTGTGAGTGGCAAAGTGTGACGCCCCACCTCTATACCCACGCTAGCCAAGAACACTACGGTGTAGTGCTGTCAACTAGCGCGGAGAATAAGGCTGTTGAGGAGCGACCATCCATGTAATTTCTTATCACACGGTGGCTATAAAATAATCTTCGGAAACAAATATAGAAGTAAGCATAACATGCGAATCAATCACAGATATCCATATCACAAAGGCGGAAAGAGATATGAATATATATCACATAAAAGTGTACATCAGAGTAGTGGTCTAAAAAGATCCACGATAATACAAAAGAATAGCAACACGTGCTATACAAAAGAATATAACTATGAGTCTATATCTCAAGTGTAAACAACAAAAGCTGCTAATCTAAACAAGTAGCCAAAAGTCTGAGTAGTGAATCACTGGGGGAGGAGTCAAGCAGTAGCATCTGTAACATCTCGGTCTGACCCGAGTATTATTTATAAGAAAATAATAAACGGATCAGTCTAGCTATAAATATCAGATGACATGATATAAAATAAAAGATATGGCATAAACATAAAATATCCATACTGACATACTACTATAAGTATGCAAATAATGATCAACAGGAGATCAACCGATAAGAGATATATCAATATCACAAGAATCTTCTCAAAGATCCAAAGAGGGCATCATACCCTAAACTTGTACTCATGACAAGTCAAAGAGATAAATTCCAGAAATCAACACAAGAAATCCAGAAATCATAAAAAGGGAAAGAGGCCTATCACATGACGGTCCGAAGACCAAGGGGAGCTACCCCGCATGTGTGAATGGAATCACACAGATTGAGGTCAAGACTAACCAAAAAGCAGAAAGGTATGTGTGAATGGAATCACACAAGTGGTGTCTAGTCTAACCTTGCAATGAAAGAGACATCGCGCAATTGCTAGTCTAATTCATAAAGCGATCATCAAGATCAACGAGAAGTGTCAATTACACTAAGCTAGTAAATATAGAAGTTTAGCTTCATGTCCCATAACCACTTGCTTAACTTAAATATTTACGAACAAACTGTAAATCTTCACTAATAAAATTATCACAAGAGGTTCAATCGAACAAGTCCAAGAATTAACCGACGAAGTGAACGCAAGCGTTTCATACCACTTGTTTTACTAAGTCGTTTAATTAGATTTCTCATCCGAGTGAGGTAAAGGCTTGTATATACTAATAGATTGGAAAACGGTTTAAGAAAAGAGCTTTGTTACTAAAAATAGAGTTGAAATCATTTTGTTGAAAGAGTTTTGATATTTACTACTAGTTTTGAAACCTTTATATTTTAAAGTGACAAATCACAGAAGCGATTGTAGAAACAATCAATCACAAAGGTCACATTCGAGGATGTGATAAAAATCCAAGGAAATCAGCTCAACAAGTTCTGTTGAATATTTTTCAGATAAGATGCCCTACGGAGGGGGGGTCCAGGGGGGTGGCAACCCCCCAAGGTGGGGGTGCGGGGGCAACGCCACCGCTTACGGGGTTCGACCTGCCCGGTCAGGTCGCGGGGGTCCAGGGGGAAGCGCCCCCGGCGGGGTGCGGGGCAGCGCCCCGTCCAAAACGGTACGACTTAGTGAAGACAAAATGAGGTCTAACGACCTAAGAGGGATAGGGTCGAGCGACCTAATGGTTGCGACCTAGGGGTCTAAGGGGCACGACCTAGTGGTCTAGCGACCTAAAGGGTATAGGTCATGCGACCTAAAATGGGTTCGCGACCTAACACTCAAACGAACTAAAGAAATTAAGGAGCCGAGCGACCTATAAGAAGCAGCGACCTAAGAAGAAACGAGGCCCAACGACCTAGCGACCTAAGGTCATACGACCTAGCGACCTAAAGCCATACGACCCAGCGACCTAAAGCCATACGACCTAACGACCTAAGGTCATACGACCTAGTGCAACACGCGACCTAAAAGGTACGCGACCTAATGCGGCCGAGTGGTTTAAGGTCGGAGACGACCTACGACCTATAAAGGTAGACGGTTGAGCGAGCTAATGAGGTCCAGAGTCGAGCGACCTAGCGACACAGTGTGTTGAGCGACCTAACGAGGTCAATGTTGAGCGACCTAACAAGGTCCAGAGAAGGGCGACTTAAAAGAGGCGCGACCTAAAAGAGGTGCGACCTAAAGGAGCGCGACTTAATGGGTTATATGACCCAACGACCTAAGCCACTAACTCGCGAGCGACCTAAGTCCTAGGTCGTGAGCGACCTAACTGCGAGTGAGCAAAAATGGCCAGAGTCAAAGCAGAGCGACCTAACGACCATACGACCTACGACCTAAAAGGCTTGCGACCTACGACCTAAAACCGAGTGAGTCAAATACGAAGGCCGTGACTTTTCCACCCCGAGCGACCAAATAAAGACAGAACGAACTAAGAGCAGTTTTTCACCAAAAACACTAAAAATTGGAGTTTTTCGCCAATCCAATCCAAACCAAATGCAAATGTGCATGCAAAAGTGATAGGGAATCATTCCCAACAGTCCAATATAGTTATAGACTAGATTTGTGAGATAAAAATCTCACCTTTGCTCCAAAACCCAATGAAAATGAAGAACAAAGCTTGAAGGCAAATGGAGAAGCAACCACAAGCTTGAATCCGATGTCTTCTTCTTGAATTTGGAGTAGAAAGATGGATTGCAATTGAATTTGAGTTTTCGAATTTTAATTTCCCATTCCCTCCACCATTAATGCCAAAGCTTGATTAGTTAGGAAATTTATGAAGAGTGAGGAGAAGAGGGTTAGAACTTGGGCTTAATAGGCTAAACTAACCCAAAGTCCAAAGCGGGAAAAGTTAGTGAAATTTCACTAACTCCAAACCTATCGATGTTTATACTTAAAAAAGTTGTAAACGACATTTCGAACTCAATGGAAGTGGTCTCGAGTCCTAATTTGACCGTTTGCAAAAAGTAGCTTTTCGGACCAAAATCCGATTAACGAGTTAATATTTAAATAAAATATTTAAATACAAACTCGATAAATATGCGGGTTGTTACACAAAGGATGGGAGCTTCGATCTGAGGGGAGTGTAGGCCGTGTCATAAGTTAGTGGGAGGTCGATGACTTCTTCCACGGCAGCTAGTGCATGGATGGAGGCTCGGCCATTTATCTCTGAGGCAGTGCGGTAGTCGCAACTTTATATTTCAAGTTAATTTAATACATATATGTGTATATATACAGAGAAAGGAATTTTAAAACCAGAATTTTATTTTTACAAATATATACGTATTAAAGACGAAACGTTTTTACAGTAAGAAAAATTACTATTTTGTTATTTATAGAAAATAAAATATAAATATAGATATATCTATATAAAAAAATATACATACATGTTTTAGCTTACTGTTTATTTAAGAAAATGTATTAGGGTTATTAGTTTGTTTAATTAACTTATTTAATTGTTTTAGTTACTAAGTAATTATTAAAGGAAATTAGATTAATTGAATTATTTGTTAATTAAGTCTATTAAAAGGTAATTAATTGTTTGATTATTTCAAATATTAATAAATCGTATAATGTTTACACAAGGTCAAAAACTCTGAAATCAAGTCAATATTGAAGTGGATTGCAAAACAAAAATAAAGGTGAGATTTTCTCACTCATTTGGATAACCCTATTTAAATTTAAATGTTAAATTTAAATTATTGGATGCCTGACTTGATTGGTAAATTTATAATTTATCTGTTGGATGTTATATGCATATAGTAGTATATATATTAGTATCGAAGTGATTGATATTCTCGCACGTTATAACGGATGAGACCCTATACACCCTGCATAATAGCGGATGACCCTATATATCGCGATATCCTCCTCGAAGTGGGAATGGTATTTTATTTGTTGACTAACATCTATGGATGCGGGGGAAAGTAGGTTGGAAGGATCCAACGGGATTCCTCACAAATATTTATTGTTCATATATATATATATATATATATATATATTATGATGGATAAATTGATATGGTTCGTGTGTGAATTGAATTATTAAATGTTAAATAGCATGGAAATTAAAACGGGCATTTCGAATACCAGAAATAATTAAATAAGGGAACTTAAAAGGGAATTTGAATAATAAGTATTTATATTGTAAATTGGATTTATTTTAAAGAGAATTAAGTAGAATAAAAATATATAAACTGACTTGAGTTATACTTAATTATCTGTAAATTGGTTTAAGTAGAGATTTGAAATTAAATTATATATTAAGGGCTTAAAGAGATTTGGAATCGATAATTTGATTAGAAATAAAATGGAACTTTATTAAAGGGTAAAATTTGTAAATGGAATTATAAATAGAATTGGTTTTTTATAAATAGATGGAAAACTCAGGGGAGTTTATAAATTTATAAACGAGGTTTATAAATGAGATAGATTGATATCAGTGGATATGTTAAAAATATAAGTTACGGCGCGAACTTATATCGGGTTATGAAAATTATTTTGGAAAGAAATAGTGGAAAATATTTCAAATATGAGAAATAGAGATAAATTTAGATATAGTCGATGTAATATGAATCAAGAGGAATCCATGAATTGAATTGGTGAATATTGGATTTCCTTAAAAATAAACTTTCGTTGAGTAAATTGAAATCATTTTAAATGGGATTTTAAACATTACTATAATATAAAAAATTTAAAGCTATTATCTGGATTTAGAACATTCCAAAGGTTAGTTATTATAATACTTAATATTCATTGGAATGAATTCTAATTTTATAAATTAGCTTCGTAAATTAATTAGTAACTGGATATGAATTTTTAATGCTTTTAAGATGTTGATATTTTAGTTTTACCTAAAACCATATTTTTGAAAATAAACTATTATTCTTATTTCATAGGTGTAAATATTTTTAAATGTTTTAAATTCAATTATAGATCCTCTCAAAATGGGAAGCGAAGTTTGTTTATTCAAATAAGATTTTAGAAGAAGATCTTATAGTGGTATTATGGAAACTTAAACAAAATTCTAAAGCATAAGATAAGTGAACTTCGAAAGGTGACATAAATTTCACAAGGGGAGTAGAAGTGAAAGTGGAATTTTAAATAAGCATAAATGGCTTTGGGAATATTATAGGGAATTAACTAAGGAATTCTGGAATTTTACAGAATTCGTATGGAACGAGTGGGGAATTTAAAAATAAAGTTGTAAATGAATTTTTTGGAAAGAAATAGGAAATAAATGAATATTTACCAAGTGTTGAATATCAAATGAAGTGGGAAAAATATTCAAAGTATCGGCCATGGGTTGAAATTTGTTTCCATAGGAATAAAAGGGATTTTAGAACTATTTTCAAAATGTTGAAATATGGAAATAATATCTTGAGTAGATATTTTGAGATAAATAATTGGGGAAAGTTATTTAAGACCTGATGGTTGGTTGTGGAAGTTGTATGATAGTTAAATAACCGATTATTAATATTGGCTAATGCGCTGATCGTTTTGACGAGGCCGAGATGGAATTTAATTATCCGAAAACCACATCGATCTGATTTGAATGTTACGAAGGAATAACATGAAGATGATGAAGACGATGATTCGGTTTGTCCAGACCCAGGGTAACTTGTATGGACGAATGCTATCAGACCATCGTCATTGGAGGACGGTGAGCATTCTAAGTGAATGTGTGCTAAAAGGTAAATCGTAGCCTCAAGCCTCATCGGCCGGGAATTGCTAAAACAAGGGAGATGCAGCAAGGCTAAGTGGGCAGTATCCAATCAGGGTAAGATTTCACCTGTCTAGAGTCCCTTTATTTCGGCTGTGTGAGCGGTTGTTAACTCCAACCTCGGGGTGATCTTATTTGGACTATCCAGTAAGGGGTAGCTCTGGTCTTGTGTTGCAGGGGATCGGGAGTAGTCCTCGGTACGCTGATCTAGACTAGGTACTGTGACGGGTGGTACCCCAGTAGCCTTGCCATTGTATGGAATCCATTCTCCAATACGCATCGTACGGTTTTGATTGTGCACAACGTTGCTGGAACGTGAGATGCAATTAAAACTGGATCCAATGAAACTGGTTTCGTCGAATTCTGAGACTGTATCTCGAAATGCTATTTTTAAATGTCAATTTGAACCAACTATTTTTAAAATTGAACATATCACTTTTAAATTCAATTTTAAAACTTTTGTTACCTTCCCTGTTATTAATATAAATTTAACAAGCCTTTAAATTATTTTTATTAGCTTAAAACTAAAGACACGATATTTTAACCAATATTAAATTATAAAATTCAATAATTAAATTATCCAATAAATCACTATATTTTAAATTCTGAATTTATTTTATTCAGTAAAACCAAACTTTCATATTCAAAAATCAATATATTATTCAATTTTAATATTTAAAACCATTCAGATATTCACAATTAACACCAGAAAACTCAGGTCGTTACATTCCTACCCCCTAAAAAGAATTTTTTCCTCGAAATTGCTAAGGCAGAAGAATGCCCCAAACCCATTAATTTCCAAAACCTACTTAATGAAAATTTGGTATTCATTTTTCAAATCCTTTGTTTCTCCCAAAAAAATTAGTTTTCAATTCAAATTCGAAAATCCTTTATTTCAATTCCAAATTGAATCAATTCGTTATTAACAAAATATTTTTCAAAAATTTCAAAATTCTAGCTCCCAAAATTTCCAAAAATTTTTGGTAGAGTCTCCCTTGTACGGAGGAGCTTTTGCAATTTAACAAGAGAGATAATATATAAATCTACCCACAAGGTTGGAAAAACAAAAATACAAAAATATTTTATATTTTTCTTCCTTTTAGTGCGTAGGCGTACCACTATTTAGCATTTTTAAGCATGCGGCTCATGCACGATCAAAATCTAGCCAAATGGTCTCCAGGTACCTGTACTTACTCAATTTAAACATGTAAGTACCAAATTATGTAACTTAGTAACATCTTACATATTTAACTAGCAAGACATATGAATTTTCTTTATAAGCAATGCATACTAAACAATTCTCACAAGCAATTATAAGATTCTGACATTAATTTTAATTGCTTTCAAAAAATTCATTTACTACTTCATTCAATTTGAATGGTTTACAACTCAATTGCTTACATTAGATTCATTTTTAAACCTAACGAGCTCATATTCATTCCAATTGATTTCAAAATCAATTTTTATTAGCTTCTATTAATTTATGGAATTTTTATTTACTTCTGCTTATGTCGAACGACCAATTTTCCTATGCGATTCGACGATATTCATACAAATAAATAATCACTTATGCTTATAGCTCTATTAAATTGATTCCAACTCAATTTATATTTAATTCCATTCCATTTTAAATTTATTCCCAATCCATTTGCATTACATTTTATATCCGTATTCATTTTATCCAAAACCATTTTTATTAAGCCCGACAACCTTCCATACTAATATATTAAATAACCATTCCGCAAATAAATTTAAGCCAGGCTTCTTTTAATATTAACTCAAGTTATTTATTTTCTTCAAATTATTTCACCCCATAACTCAAGTTTATTTTTCTTGTAACCAACTCCCAATTAAATCCTTGATTTGATTTTTATTTGTCAAATCCATTTCGTTTTACGTTAATTACATCAATTCATTCACTTTTCTCGAGCTCAAACTCATTTTTATAATTCGAGTTTGGATTTTTATTTCTCTTACCAAATATCAAAAAAATTATTTTGGGTTTTCTATTTCAATTTTTAACCTTTATTAGTCACACAACTTATATATCCATCCATTTATAATCAAGCACATTCACATTTCGTTATTAACTCAAGACTATACATTCATTTTTAACCCAAGAATATTTTTATTCAATGGATTTTCAATTCTTTTATAAGCTATCAAAGTTTATTCATTCCAATTCAATTTTTATTTAACTTAGCTAATGCTAAATTCAACTTCATACCATTCTCTTTAATTTACACAATTCATTTGAATTTAATTAAGTAAGAATTTAATTTCATTACGACATCATTTATAACTCGCTGAATTTTATTTCAATTCAATCCAAATTCAACTCAATTTTATTTAACTAGCCTAACTTAAATTTTTATTATACCATTTAATTCAACTTACTTAAGTTAAGATCCCATTATTATAATTACTTCACGTATTAATTACATCTACTTTGCTTAAGTTGAATTCAAATTTTTCTCTACTAGTTCAATCTATTTAACTTCATGAGTCATATTCAATTTATTTTATTTATCTCAATTTGGTTTACTTAAGCTAAAATTTATTGCTTTCAATTTTTACTCGAGTTACAATTAATTTTCCCAAAGCTAAAATTCCATATTTTCTTTTCTTATTCAAGATCATTTTCCATTTAGAAGTTCATAACTTATTTTCTGATAATCTCAAATTTATTTAAATAATAATTTCAAAATTCAAACACCGACTTTTATTTCAAATCATTTTTGAAATCACAAATATCTCAAACCATACCTTTAAATCTTAAACCAATCCTGGTCATTATCCAAACAAATTCCCTTCGGAAATTCCAAAACAAACTTGTTCTTCCCAACAAATCTGAACAAATCAATTTTCCTTCGAAAATATTCTCAAATAATACTCGTATTATTATTTTCATACGACCTTTAGAAAAATGTCACTTTCAAACTTTCCGGGATTTGAATTTCCAATTTACAGTTTAAATCCATTTTTTTTATAATTTATACTTATACAATTTCTCATATTAGTTATGTAAGCCATTTTAAATTTTATAATCTTATTTAACTATAATATTACCATCCAAACACTTGAATTATATATTATAATTTCAAAAAATTATTTCTTTTTATATCAAAATATATTTTGGGTAAAATTATTTCATTCACCCACTTCAAAACCATATTTTGTCGGTTTATCATGTTCAAGTGTTTATAAACTCCTATCGGATAACGGAGTCCCCCTACTGGACAAGAATTTAAATACCACTCAACCAATAAGTCAACACAATATTCAAACATTTATATTCACTAACAAATACGCGCTCATATCTATTAATACACTCAAACTCATTCTACCGTACTACTGACTCCATCTCTAATAAGTAATCCCGACCAAAGCCAATGTTTTCATTTAACCTTCAGCGTTGATACCAAATGCAACGACCATAGATTTCCGACTCTCGAAAATTGACATTTATACGTTCACTGTATCGAATGCCTAATATTCAAGTGGCGGAAATACCAGGTCAGTGGGGTAAAAGAAGAAAGAGGTGGAAGAAGAAGAAGAAAAAAATATCAACATCAGAGTCTTACAATCGCAGCAGAACAAAATACAATATATAATAACAGTTTTAAATACAAAGAAATCTGTACTGCTATATGTACATACCATTATCAGAGTTCAACAACCATCCATTACTTTGGACAGCTTATTATCTGTCCTTACATGGCGGAAATAGTAGTTCAAATACGGAGATACGTCTCTATCATCCAACTCATCTCTTGAGCTCTATAGCACATTATCCTGCATCTATTCAACTCGGCCTGACCCGAGCATCATAATAAAACAATACCCGAGTCAGTTTGGAAAACCAGCGTGAGAAAATCGCACTCAATTGGATTATTATATTTTTTTGAAAATCCTTTGAAAACAAAGTTATCTCGTAAGACCACGCCACAAATAAACATGTCGGGTTTTTACCTTATGATAACCAAAACACTTTTATCAAATCTATCTGATATTATAATATTGTCTATAGAAAGTAAAATAGAATATAGCTGAAATGTTTGCATCTCACATTCCAGTATATTTGGGCATAATCAAAACCATATGGGCCCTTATTGGAGATTGGGTTCCATACAATGGCAGGGCTATTGGGGTACTGTCAGTCACAGTACCTGGTCTAGATCAGCATACCGAGGACCGCTCTCGACCCCTGTAACACAAGACTAGAGCTATCTGAATAAGATCACCCCACAGTTGGAGCTAACAAACGCCCACACAGCTTAAATAAAGGGACTCTAGACAGGGGAAATCTTACCCTAATTGGGTGCTACCCACTCAGTCTTGCTGCACCTCCCATGTTTTAGCCATTCCGGTTGATGAGGCTTGAGGCTACGATTTACCTTTTAGCACACGTTCACTTAGAATGCTCACCGTCCTCCAATAACGATGGTCTGATATCGTTCGTCCATACAAGTTGTCCGGGGTCTGAACAAACCAAATCATCGTCTTTATCATCTTCATGGCATTCATTTGTTACGTTCAAACCGGATCGAAGTGGCTTTCATATAATTAAATCTAATCTCGGTCTCTTCGAAACGATTAGCGCATTGGCCACTATTGATAGTCGGTTATTTAACTATCATACAAAGGTGACATACAACTTTATTTGTAAATTCCCCACTCATTCCACACGAATTCTATAAAATTCTAGAATTCCTTAGTTATTTCCCTAAAATATTCCCAAAGCCATTTATGCTTATTTAAAATTCCACTTTCACTTCTACTTCCCTTGTGAACTTTATTTCACCTTTCGAAGTTCGCTTATCTTGTGCTTCAGAATTTTTTTTAAGTGTCCATAATACCACTATAAGATCTTCTTCTAAAATCTTATTCGATTAAATAAAATTCGCTTCCCATCTCGAGATGATTTATAATTGAATTAAAAACATTTAAAAATATATATGCCTATGAAATAAGAATAATAGTTTAATTTCAAAAATACGGTTTTAGGTAAAACTAAAATATCAACAATCCATTTAGTAATTAATTTACGAAGCTGATTTATAAAATTAAAATTTATTCCAACGAATATTAAGTATTATAATAACTAACCTTTGGAATGTTCTAAACCAGATAATAGCTTTTTTTAAGTATAGTAATTTTAAAATCCCATTTAAAACGATTTTAATTTACTCAACAAAAGTCTATTTTTAAGGAAATCTAATATTCACCAGTTCAATTCATAAATTCCTCTTGATTCGTATTACATCGACTATATCTAAATTTATCACTATTTCTCATATTTGAATTACATTCCACTATTTCTTTCCAAAATAATTTTCATAACTCGATATAAGTTCACGCCATAACTTATATTTTTAACATATCCACTGATATCAATCTATCTCATTCATAAACCCCGTTTATATATCTATAAACTCCTCTGAGTTTTCCATATATTTATAAAAAAACCAATTCTATTTATAATTACATTTTAAAATTTTACCCTTTAATAAAGTTCCATTTTATTTCAAATCTATTTATCGATTCCAAATCTCATCAAACCTTTAATATATAATTTAATTTCAAATCTCTACTTAAACCAATTTACAAATAATTAAGTATAACTCAAGTTAGTTAATATATTTTTATTCTACTTAATTCCCATTAAAATAAATCCAATTTACAATACAAATACTTACCATTCAAATTCCCTTTTAAATTCCTATATTTAATTATTTCTAGTATTCGAAATGCTCATTTTAATTTCCATGCTATTTAACATTTAATAATTCAATTCATACACAAAAATATCAATTTATCCATCATTATATATATAAACAATAAATATTTGCGAGGGATCCAGCCCTATTGGATCCTTTCAACCTACTTTCCCCTGCATCCACGGATGATAGTCAACAAATAAAACACTCATCCCACTTCGAGGGGGATATCACGGTATATAGGGTCATCCGCTATTATGCGGGGCGTATAGGGTCTCATCCGCTATAATGTGCAGGAAAATCAATCACTACAATACTAATATATATACTACTATGTACATATAACATCCAACAGATAAATTATAAAATTACCAATCAAGTTAGGCATCCAATAATTTAAATTTAGCATTTAAATTTAAATAAGGTTATCCAAATGAGTGAGAAAATATGACCTTTAATTTTGTTTTGCAATCCACTTCATCTTGACTTGATTTCACGGTTTTTGACCATGTATAAACATTATACGGTTTATTAATATTTCAAATAATCAAATAATTAATTACCATTTGTTAAACTTTGTTAACTAATAATTTAATTAAACTAATTTCCTTTAATAATTTCTTAGTAACTAAAACAATTAAATAAGTTAATTGAACAAACTAATCACCCTAATACATTTTTTTAAATAAAAGTAAGCCAAAACATGTATGTATGTCTATATATATATATAGATATATATATATATATATATTCTTTTCTGTAAATAACAAAATAGTAATTTTTCTTTACTGTAAAAACCTTTCGTCTTTAGTATGTATATATTTGTAAAAATAAAAATCTGGTTTTAAAATTCCTTTCTCTGTATATATTCATATGTATGTTTTAAAATCTCGTACGGCGAAATGATAACTCCAAAAGCTACGAAATTTGAAATTCAATAATAATACAATATTATGGATCCAATGAAACTTGTTTCGTCGAATTCCGAGACTGTATCTCGAAAGGCTATTTTTAAATGTCAATTTGAACCAACTATTTTTAAAATTGAAAAGATCACTTTTAAATTCAATTTTGAAACTTTTATAACCTTCCTTATTATTAATATAAATTTTACAAGCCTTTAAATTATTTTTATTAAGCTTAAAACTCAAGACACTATATTTTAACCAATATTAAATTATAAAATCCAATAATTGAATTATCCAGTAAATCGCTATATTTTAAATTCTGAATTTATTTTATTTAATAACACCAAACTTTCTTATTCAAAAATAAATCTATGGTTCAATTTTATTACTTAAAACCATTCAAATATTCACAATTAACGCCAAAAAACCGGGGTCGTTACAATTGAAATGGTTGCATCTCACGTTCTAGCATAATTGGGAACAATCAAAAGCGTACGACGTTTATTGGAGAATGGATTCCATACAATGGCAGGGCTAATGGGGTACCGCCTGTCACTTCACCTGGTCTAGATCAGCGTACCGAAGACCACTCCCGATCCCCTGCAACATAAGACCGGAGCTACCCTTTACTAGATAGTCCGAATAAGATAACCCAACGGTTAGAGCTAACAAACGCCCACACAGCCGAAATAAAGGGACTCTAGACAGGGGAAATCTTACCTTAATTGGGTGCTAACTACTTAGCCGTGCTGCACCTTTTTTGTTTTAGCCATTCCCGGTTGATGAGGCTTGGGGCTATGATTTACCTTTTAGCACACATTCACTTAGAATGCTCACCGTCCTCCAATGATGATGGTCTAATAGCATTCGTCCATACAATTTGCCTTGGGTCTGGACAAACCGAATCACCATCTTCATCATCTTCACGATATTCCTTTGTAATGTTCAAACCGGATCGAAGTGGTTTTCAGATAATTAAATCCGATCCCGGTCTCTTTGAAACGATCAGCGCATTTGCCAATATTGATAGTCGGTTATTTAACTATCATACAACTTCCACAAGCAATCATCAGGCCTTAAATAATTTTCCCCAAATTATTTATCTCAAAAAATCTACTCAAAATATTATTTCCATATTCAACATTTTGAAAATAGTTCTCAAATCCCTTTTATTCCCATGGAAACAAATTTCAATCCTTGTCCGATACTTAGAATATTTTTCCCACTTCATTTGATATTCAACACTTGGAAAATATTCGTTTATTTCCTATTTCTTTCCAAAAAAATCATTTACAACTTTATTTGTAAATTCCCCACTCGTTCCACACGAATTCTATAAAATTCAAGAATTCCTTAGTTATTTCCCTAAAATATTCCCAAAGCCATTTATGCTTATTTAAAATTCCACTTTCACTTCTACTCCCCTTGTGAACTTTATTTCACCTTTCGAAGTTCGCTTATCTTGTGCTTCAGAAATTTTTTAAGTTTCCATAATACCACTATAAGATCTTCCTCTAAAATCTTATTCGATTAAATAAACTTCACTTCCCATCTCGAGAGGATTTATAATTGAATTTAAAACATTTAAAAATATATACACCAATGAAATAAGAATAATAGTTTATTTTCAAAAATATGGTTTTAGGAAAAACTAAAATATCAACATCTTAAAAGCATTAAAAATTCATATCCACTTACTAATTAATTTACGAAGCTTATTTATAAAATTAGAATTTATTCCAATGAATATTAAGTATTATAATAACTAACCTTTGGAATGTTCTAAATCAAGATAATATCTTTAAAAAAATTATAGTATAGTAATTTTAAAATCCCATTTAAAACGATTTCAATTTGCTCAGACAAAAGTCAAATTTTAAGGAAATCCAATATTCACCAGTTCAACTCATAAATTCCTCTGGATTCATATTATGTCGACCATATCTAAATTTATCACTATTTCTCATAATTGAACTATATTCCACTATTTCTTTCCAAAACAATTTTCATAACTCGATATAAGTTCACACCATAACTTATATTTCTAAAATATCTATTGATAACAATGTATCTCATTTATATACCCCGTTTATAAATTTATAAACTCCCTGAGTTTTCCATCTATTTATAAAAAACCAGTTCTATTCATAATTCCATTTTAAAATTTTACCCTTTAATAAAATTCCATTTTATTTCAAATCTATTTATCGATTCCAAATCTGTCAAACCCTTAATATATAATGTAATTTAAAATCTCTACTTAAACTAATTTACAAATAATTAAGTACAACTCAAGTTAGTTAATATATTTTTATTCTACTTGATTTCCTATAAAATAAATCCAATTTACAATATAAATACTTACCATTCAATTTCCCTTTTAAATTCCTCAATTTAATTATTTCTAGTATTCAAAATGTCTATTTTAATTTCCATGCTATTTAACATTTAATAATTCAATTCACACGCAAACCATATCAATTTATCCATCATAATATATATATATATATATATGAATAACAAATATTTTAAGGAATCTTGTTGGATCCCTCCAATCTGCTTTCCCTTGCATCCACAGATGTTAGTCAACAAATAAAATACTAATCCCACTTCGAGGGGGATATCGCTGTATATAGGGTCATCTGCTATTATGCGAGGCGTATAGGGTCTCATCCGTTATAATGTGCGGGAATAACAATCATTCCAATACTAATATATATATATATATATACTTATATATACACATAACATCCAATATATAAATTATAAATTTACCAACCAAGTCAGGCATCAAATAATTTAAACTTAACATTTAAATTTAAATAGGGTTATCCAAATGAGTGAGAAAATCTCACCTTTATTTTTGTTTTGCAATCCACTTCAATCTTGACTTGGTTTCACGGTTTGACCTTATATAAACATTATACGGTTTATTAATATTTGAAATAATCAAACAATTAATTACCATTTAATAAATTTAATTAAATAATAATTTAATTAAACTAATTTCCTCTAATAGTTTCTTAGTAACTAAAACAATTAAATAAGTTAATTAAACAAACTAATTACCCTAATATTCTTTTAAAATAAAAAGTAAGCTAAAACATGTATGTATATATTCTTTTTTATATACAGATATATTTATATTTATATTTTCTTTTCTGTAAATAACAAAATAGTAATTTTTCTTTACTGTAAAAACCTTCAGTCTTTAATATGTATATGTTTGTAAAAATAAAAATTTGGTTTTAAAATTCCTTTCTCTATATATATGCTTATGTATGTATTAAATTTAACTTGAAAAATACAGTTGCGACTACCTCATTGCCTCAGAGACCAATGGCCGAGCCTCCATCCATGCACTAGTTGCCACAGAAGAAGTCGTCGACGTCCCCCTGACTGATTACGCGGCCTACACTCCCCTCAGATCGAAGCTCCCATCCTTTTCCACTCACACCAGCTCGATCGCCAACCTCCACAGCACCCAACTTTGTTCCCCGCCCCATCAAAATCGCGGCCGCCATCAAGTCGAGCCCGACCACAATTGTGCCGACCCCTTTTTATTTCGATCTGATTAGCCACAGTCGACAGCCTAACCCGATTGATTAAAACCTCGCCTCTATCTCGGCCATTTCCTAAGTCGCCTACTCGACTATGCGTTCCCTTCCTTTCTAATTTCGCTTTCGAATCGTACGATCCCATCCTCCCATTTTTTAAAGACGTTGAATCGCTTTTGAGCTGGAAAGGAAGACATGATTTTAATGGTAACGAGGCAGCGTACTCTAGAAGGGAAAGGAACATCGTATTGGAGAAGGTTTGACTTTCTTCCCTTTTTTGTTGATTTGAATGAGAGGGATAAAGTATAGATGTGATACAAAGATGAGGAAGGCGTATCGGAGAAGGTTAGCTACAGTAATTGTGAGATGAAATCAAAAAGTACTTATGTGAAAATATATATCGATCAACGAATATAATTATATATTTAAATATCAATGAATATAATTATATATTTAAATTTAAATTGTCTCGATTTCGCAACTTAAAATCTCAAACTCCTATCGAGGCGTACCGCTAGGCATTTATAATTTTATACCCCCATACCGAACGCAATAGAAAAGGTTTCGAGTCCTAATTCGATCGTATGGAGAAGTTAGCATTTTGGACCCAATTATTATATTAAATTTTCGATATAAATTTCAGCACGTTTATATCTCGTAAGGCTAAACGATAACTCCAAAAGCTTACGAAATTTGAAATCCGATAATAATACAATATTACAGATCTAATTAAACTGGTTTCGTCGAATTCCAAGACTGTATCTCAGAAGGCTATTTTTAAATGTCAATTTAAATGATATGTTTTTAAAACTAAATAGATAACTTCCAAATTCAATTTTAATAGTCGCATTGTCTTCAGTACTATTAATATAAATTTTACAAGCCTTTAAATTATTTTTATCGAGCTTAAAACTCCATATTCACTATTTTAACCAATATTCAATTCAATAATTAAATTATTAATTAAAATGTTATATTTAAATTCTGAATCCATTTTATTAAATAAAAACCAATCTTTCACATTCAAAAATCAATTTATAATTCAATTTTAATATTTAAAGCCATTTAAATATTCAAAATTAATGCCCTAAAACCCAGGTCGTTACAATTATGGAGGACAGTTATGGGTTATTTGGTTGATAGTAAGTTGGCTGTGGGCTTATATTTGGAAAGCCATTTTATTTTTGTTTAAGAAAAGCCTTTAGGCTTATATTTGAAAGGACTTATGCTATAGGTGGAATACGTAAGACATATATCTATTTAAAATTATACTGCCCAAGTACCAATATAATAAGGCTCGAGATTTTTATTCACCAGGTATACATTGTTCTGACTTCCTCCTCATTATAACACAGCCTACGAAGGGAAATGCTGAAGGTGGAGCTGCTGATGAGACTTGTGGAAGTAGTTTACTTATTTACTTGTTATTTTCTGCAGTTTTTGATGTACCCATGAAATAAAAATGATGTTGTAATTTTGGAATATTGTACTATGGATATGTAATGGTGTTTATAGATATTTTGTTATGGTTTCCAATGACATATTGAAGTTCGAATAAAATGGGTACTGTTGTTACTATTATATTTTATCCTTCCATTGTAAGATTCTTAATGCGTAGATAAATAGCTCTGTAATTTTCATTTTACCAACCAACAGCAGCTTTGAGATGGGTCTAAGTTTTGAAGGGTCTTCTCTAGGTCGGAATTTAGGTTCATTTCAGGGCGGCTTGTTACAACCTGCTTCGGGAATTGAAGGTATTAAGTGGGCTTTGGAGGGTCCGCCTCTTTCCCTTATATAAAGTACTAAATGGTCGGAATTGGGTTTAGGCACGGTAGAGGATATCTGGGAAAGATCCATTTTAATAAAATGTATTAAGTGTGCGAAGATATTTCCATGCACAGTCTCCTAGATAGAGAATTGTGTGGAGTCTGCCTTGGGAATAAGTATTAAATGTTGAGGGATTACCTTAGTTGAAGTCTTATACGGTCAGAGTCTGCACATTTTCTATTAAAAGGTATTAAATTGCTTTGGTTTTATCTCTCGCGTTGGTAGGCATTAATAACGATGGTTATAGGTTATTAATTATAGAAAAACTAACTTTTAGGATTGGAGGTATTAAGTGTTTTTAGGGCCCGCCTTTCTTCCTTATATGAAGTATCAAATGGTTTTGAATATAGTTTAAATGCAAAAGATATATACTTATGTAAATTATACTGCCCAAGTACTAATATAGAAAGGCTCGAGATTTTTTATTCACCAAACGTTGTTGTTCTGACTCCCACCTCATTACAACACAGGCTAGAGAAGGAGACGATGATCAAGATGGAGAAGACGATAAGAGGAGCTTGTCTTAGTAGTCAATATATATATTTATTGTAACAACCCAAAAAAAATTGATCATTGAATTTTTAATATTTAATTAATTTTTAATGTTTAAATAATTGATTTTTGAACCTATTAACTTGAATTCAATATAGTGAATTAAGTTATGGATTATATTAATTAAGTAGATTTAATAATCCTTTAATTCCTTTTGATTAACAAATAATATTGGTGAAATCAATTAGTAAATTTATTTGCAATAATAAATAGATCGGATAAATATCAATTTTGGATCTAGAATATAAAACAATATCTAAAATGTGTGAAAATAGTATTCCGGGACACTATCTCAAATTTTTTCGTAACCAGTGCCATTGGATCTGGAATGATAAGCCGTAGTAAGCTGACGAGTTTCGTAATGATTGGACGTACCGTTTGATCGTATGAGCTCGAAAAGCATAACGATTAATTTTAGAAAATTAGAATATTATAATTTGATTTAAAAATATAAAAAAACAACTTAAAATTTTTATGGTGATGTGATAGTTACTTGGGAATATTGGTTTTCATGAGAATCATGTTTAACTTAGTTTAGAAGCAAGGGAATTGCTTTTGTTATAACTTAGGTAGGTAAATCCACTTAAAACATTTCACTCTCTTCCTCTACTTCAAAATTTGCATCTCCTTGTACTAATCAAAATAATGGTCATACATTTACAAATCCAAATCAAATTAAATGATCATCTAAAAATCCCAAACTTGAATCTTTGAACCCCATATGAGTAGATCTTCAATCATATATCTTTTTAGTTGCGTGCAATCGAGTTTAATCGAGATCTACTTTTGTAGCTGATAATTAGGGTCTTGAATATTATGAGTTTCTGGCTACGTAAGGACGTAGGGTTGGTTGCATTAGCGTTGTGGTGTCGAGGTGAGTCAATGGAGAATTTTTGGTGGAGTGTGGTCAATGAATGGAAAGAGCGGCATTTTATTCATGGTGGGCCATTCCATCTAGTCATGATTTCTCGAGTAAGTGCGAGCTTGAATTGGTGGTAGGCGATGCAAAGAGATTTCGAAGGGGAGTGCATCGGCGAAGACGTTCCACCAAACGAAGGTCCGGAGCTATGTATCATTGGTAGGATGTGCACGATTATGATGTGTATGTACAGGCTTCAAGCGAGAAGAAAGTTATGGTTTGGGGAAGATGAGTTTGATAAGGGTAGTTAAATAATAAAATTAGTTAATTGAGTTAAATTGTTTAATTAATTATTAAATTTTATAATTTGAATAACTATTGCATACAGGGTTCAAATCGAACGTGGTCAGTTGCTTGCACTCATGAGAGAATATCTATGTTTAGGAATTAGATTTGTGGGAATTGGAGCTTGTAGGATTTCAAGCTAAAATCGAACGCCCGTTTGATTTTAGTTCAAACTGAAACGCTTCAGCGATAACTGGAATTTATGTAAGTTTACTCACCTTCAAATTTACTATATAATATCTGTGATACTATAGACTATTATTGATTGCTTGGATGTTAGTTAAATTATTTTTTGATTGATTATTTGCCTGAAATTCCGTTTTGGAAAACGGATGACATATTAACTTGATTATTGTGAACGCGTATGATTATATAATGTTCGTAACCATTATTTTGCAGGAAGTATTTATAGAGAGAACCTAAGGGGTTTCTTGTCAACAATAATTGTTATTTATTTCCCTATTTTGATGTTTAGTTATAATGAATCGTGATATTCTATTTAAATTGTTTAAGTGTCATTATAGCAATTTTCGTTATAACGTAAATTATTGAATATCATCACATAAACTCTTCGTATGTGTTGTCTTGAGCTTGTATTTTCATAAAATAGATATTTAAATTCATTAATCATTTTGATATATGATATTTAAATTAATTAATCTTTTTAATTAATGGCATTTAAAAGTTATCAAATCATTTTAACTAATGATGTTTGAATTTAAATTAATCTATCTAATTAATGATATTTGAATTTAAGTAATCATGTTTTAAGTTAATAAATCATTTTAACTAAAGATGTTTAATTTTAATTAACCATTTTGATTAATGGTATTTAAATGAATTAATCATTTCAATTAATGATATTTGAGTTTAATAAATTATTCTAATTAATAATGTTTAATAATAATTAATCATTTTGAAAAATGATGTTTGAGTTTAATTAATTATTTCAATTAATGATCTTCTAAATTTATTTAAACCGTTTTAATTAATGATGTTCGAATCTAATTTACCATTTTAATTAATGATATTTGAATTCGGTTAATATTTTTAATTAATGGTGTTTTAAAAGTTAATTACTTGATTTAATAAATGAGTTTAAAGCAAAATAATTAATTTAATTAAAGTGTTTTAAAGTTAATTAATTGATTTAGTGTTTTGAAGCTAATGATATGATTTAATAAAGATTTTAAAATTAATTTACTGATTTAGTAAAATTCTTTTAGAAATAATTAACTGTTTAAATAAAGATAATTGATTGATTTCTTAAAAGAGATTATTAATTTGATTAATTATCTTTCGATATAATTAATATTGTTTTTAAAAATTATAAAAGAGTATAAATGCGATTATTTATCTTTTAGGATAATTAATGTTGGTTTAAATTTATAAAAGGGAATTTTAATTTGATTTATTTTGTTCGGGAAATTAATGTGGTTTTAAAAGTTATAAAAAGGTTATATAAATTATCCTTCGGGATGAATTACCTTGGATTTAAAATTTATAAAAGTAATTTAGTTGATTTACTAATCCTTTGGGATAATAAATATTGTTTTAAAATTTATAAATAATAGTTTACAAACAATATCCTCTAAAAAAATTGTTTCAAATAAAACTAAGTGTAAATTGTTTTCGGTTTACAGTAAACAATGTTTTGACATTTGTTTTGACCTTGGTTTTAATACACTTAGAAAATTTAATTTGCCCCTTTAAAAGAATGTTTTAAAAGAGTGTTTTTAAAGTGTCTTTAAAAGTATTGTGATGCAAAAATCAAGCACAAGTGAAAACAACCAACTTACCATTCCAGATAGTTGATTTATCGACTATCTGCTTTGATTCTGCTTTCTTCTTTTTATTTCGTCACACTACGTCGATGTGTTGCTCATTTAAGCCTTGTTATCCTTTGTCTGAAATGACTAAACCCAAAGAGCGAGTTGGGGCCAAGCTATGTGGGGTTGCTTCCATTGGGGTATTTTCACATCCACTCTAGATTGGATTCGGTTGTTATGCATTAAGATGTGAAATATTTGGATTCTCGATAACAGTTAGCGGGGTCCGGCTTGGAGGTTTCCAAGAGCCATCGGAGTTCTCAAGTATACTTCTAGAGGCATACTTTCGATAAGGTGGAACACCCTCCTAGTAATTGTTGGAAAACCTTCTCTTTTTCCCTTGCTGTTAATTCAAATTTTGAATTGTTTCCTTAGTTGCATAGAGAACTGCCTTATGCTTTTCTCTACATTCAATTATTTGTGACCATTCTTTTAAGTGTGAAATTTGATATTATTTATGCCCATCCATTCAGTATGGAATTTGTTCTTACTGGTACCTACCCTTTTATTTGTATTGTTTCTGTTGTTTATTTCCATTCTTTTTTTTATTGAATTATTGTTCAAATTTGTTTTCCATTTCTTCGTTTATGGATGTTATTCTTGTGAAGTAGAAACCCATTCCACGTTAGCGGCGTGCTGTCGCAGAATTTTTATATGTTCATCATATTACGTGACTTCATGCTTGTTTTTCAGATTGACCCGGGTGTTATTTTATTGTAATACTCAAGTCAGACTAAGTTTTTCCCAAGTTAGCTTTGGATATATGAAGTTGTTAGAGGAGAGCTGGATGTTCACCTATCGTAGTGTGTTATTTTCCACTGTATTATATTGTATATATATCAGCAATTATAAGGTCAAAATTTTATAACTGTCCAGCTCATAAGCCTTATTTTTAACTCTGGTGTACTTTACATTTTGAAGTAACATTTTTACTGTCTTTGTTATATTATATGTTATCGATTCCTTTGTGAGATTTTGATTTCCCAATTATTTATTCTTTTCCTTTTATTTTAGCCTAACAATATGCATTTTCGACTTTTGGATGTTTGGCATTTGAATATTGTTGATGTATTCGGCGTCGAATTTCGATGGTCGAAAAGGCGAGTTGTTACATTTGCGCTATTTTCTGATATACCCATTTAAAGTTAAAAATGTATTTTTGTATAGTATGATGTAACGAATATTGTTGACATTATGTTTAGGTTTTATAACATTGGAGTCTGGAATAAAATGGGTATTGTTTATGCTATTATATTTTATCCTTTCATTGTGATTCTGAATGAATAGATAAAAAGCTCTATATTGTTCTTTTTACTAACCAACGACATGCTTTGAAATGGGTATAAATTTCGATGGGCCTTTTCTGGGTCGGGATTTAGGCTTGTTTCGAGGCGTGTTGCTACATTTGGTATCAAAACTTAGGTTACCCGATTAACGAGGAAAAGTATATGTATAAGTGGCATATTTGTTATTTTGAAAAAATATTTTTCAAAAACCCTGTTATATATAAATATATGTGCATATTTTGAAAATACGCCTAACTCTATAAATTCCAACTACAAAGGTAGTTGCGACCATATTCCGAAAGGATGAGAGAAGCGACTAAAAGAGATGGAAAAATATGTAAATTTGAATTTATACTCTTGCTCTGCTTACCCACAGGGCAACGGTCATATCGTAAGGAGTGAACTTAGAGGAGCATGAGCGTGACATATAAAAGCACCTTAGAAGTTGAATGGTACTTGACTCCTTTGTTGTCCTAGACTTCCTTATAATTGTGAACTCTATAAGCATAATATCTGTTAATGTTCACATTAGATGTAATACAAATCGCCTTATAAATAATAGGGATAGAAAATGTAAATGTAAAAGGTCATAACTCCAAGATGAATGAGGCAATAAATGTGGAATAAATATGGAGTTACAAGAACTTAATAGAGATATAAATGGACTAATTATAGAGAGACAAGGAAGGCATAGTAGGTAAAATTAGAATGAATAAATAAATGTCTTTAAGAATTGTCCATTAGAACTATAACTAGTTATTATGGACAATTAACATTTATAGAAATAGCAAATCACATGTTATGTATTAATTAAATATTATAAGGCAATATATTTGTTAACATTAGACAGAAAGATTTGAAGAAGGAGTGGAACAAGCTTTCAAAAGAAGGTATACATTAATCACCACAAGGAGATAGCTAGATTTTTAAAAGTTTGAGTAGGAAAGTTCAAAATAAGGAACAATTAAAGTCAATTTCTAAACCCAACTCTATGAAAAATAATTTGATAAATTTTTTTAAAAAAAATCCTTTAATGTTTTCAAAGGGATTTTCAAAGGATTATAAATGAAGATCTTAGGCATCATGAGTTGAAATTTCTTTTTTCGAAAGAAAGTGATTTTAGTTGGGTTTGGAAATATACTACCAATTGTTTTGTGAACAATTAGAAAAAAGGATGTAATTTTAAAAGTGGTGGAGAGTTTTAAAAATAAAATGGTGGATAACCTTTATAAAAATAAAATTGTAATATGATGATTTAAAGAGTTTAAAATGGGGTTTTTCATTTTTGAAATTTTAATTAGTTGAGTCAAACAGTTTTCAGTTTCTGGATTCTTCGTTTTTGAAATAAATATGGCGTCTGTTGAACCCAACGATTTTTCTAACTTTATAAATTTGGAAGTTGTTATTTCGAGAGAGCGATGAAATTTGGAAATTCATAATTTATAAATTAGTCGAGTTGAAAAGTTCTAGCTCAAAAGAATTTTGCATTTTTGAAATTCTTAGTTTAGATTTTATCGAGCCAAAAAAAAAAATTGGTCTATAAATTTTTGATAAAGGGACATTTTGTTTTTTGAAATAAAAGTAAAGTAGAATATAGGTTAGACTTGATAATTTTTCCTGCTATATAAAATTAGAAGTTCTTTTCTTTAAAATTATTTTTAAAGGGGTGTACAAATGGGAACAACACTTGATTGAAATAGAATAGAAAGAATGGAAGGTAAAGAATGCTCGATAAGGTAGGTAAGAGGAACATTCCCTATAAGGAATTGTGGAGAATAATAGCCGAGACAGATAGTAATTGTATTAGGGATTTATATAAAATTTGATCAGCGATCTAGTTAGAAATAATGTAAGAGGAAACTGATAGAATGGAGGTTATCATCGTTTACTCCACTTTTCATTGTTTAAAGTTATATATGATGTTTTTGAAAAATTGAAACGAATGATTATTTGGTATGATAATTGAGTTTTTGAATGATTTGGTTAAAGATTGCACTTTCAAAAGAAGTAGGTCGTTATTATAGGAAGTCATTAAAAAGGGAAGGTTTTCATAGTTCCTTTTTGGAATCTAAGTCTCAAATCTTTATTTGTAGAAGTTGGTAAAGTTGTTTAGATATTTTGGATCTGTAATTGGGTTGTGAGTTAGGTAGCCCGTAGAATTTGAATGTCGATATTTTGATTTTAGAGTGGTTATCATGTAATTTTCATAAATTATCCAATTCCAAAATATGTATAAAAGTGAATTTTGAATTAACAAGGGTTGTACTGAAAAGGGAAAGGGATTTGCAGGATATGGATATTCTTTCCCTAGTTTACATTGTCTGTTTCAAGAAAAGAAAGAAATAATCCCTTGTACTCTCAAACAAAGCAAAAATATCATTTGTACTTAACTTATGAAAAATATAACGGTATTTTTTTTAGAAGGATAGCTTTGATAAATTAAAAATGTGAAAATTAGTTTTCTAGTTTAGAAATTAGTAGTTTAAAATATACATACACGAACAACTGCGTTTAACAACTAATAATAAAATAAATATATAAATGGCATAATTTACGATTATTTACATATTAGTTAGTAATTAAAAGATTAAGATTTATGAACATTATTTACAAATTTAAATGGCAATAAATTTGTAATTAATGAGAGCTAAAATGAATTAAATGGGAATTACTTAAAAAAATTAATATGACATATATGGAAGAATTGAATCGGAGTAATAATTGGATTTTGAAATTTTTAAAAGGATAAGGGATTAAATGAGGATTTAATAGAAATGGTCTTTGACAATAATGGTCGATTATTATGGGTTTATTAACCGAAGTAATGAATGGACCACATTTATTAGAAACCAAGAAGAAAAACTAAGGACAGTGGGCAATGGTGGAATGACATATTAGGAATATCCATCTTAATTTAGTAAGGAATGTTAAGACATCAACGTCATTTACACTAGTTAATGATAAATGGAACCTTACAACAGAATTTTATTTTAGAGTTTTTGGGTTGTAATCCATGGTTTTCTCCCTTAGTTATTGAAAAAGCATAAGATATGGTATAAGATATGTCCATGCTTTATCATTATGTTGATTTTATGGATGGCATTGAAATATTTGATAAATATGTACATATTGAAAAGCAACATAAATAAAGTAATTTTATAGGGACACTTTACTAGCGATGAACTGTAGATAAGATAAGAAGTCGATGCGGAAACTAGGTTGACAACCATAAATAAAAGAATCCTCCAATCCTAAAAAATTAAGGATTTTGAGAAAAATAAATTCTAGCTTGTAGAATGTCACCATTCAAGAAAGAGATAGAATGTATAAGGATGCAAAGAGAATTTTCTATTGGACAAAGATGAAAAAGAAGGTGGTAGAATTTTATGTTAGGAGCAATAAGACCGCAATATTTCTAACATAAATTTATATCAAGACGGTGATTCGAATTCATGGAAGTCCTTTAGCATCATTAGTGATAGGAACCCATTATTTACTACCGAATTTGGAGAATTTTGCTAATAGTTTTGGAAATTTTGTTGAATCTTAGCACATTTACCACCCGCAGGCCGAAAGACAAACCAGAAGAGTGAATATGATCTTAGAGGGTTCGTTGAAAAGCTTGCATCGTGGACCTTGGAGGACCTTAGGAGCAGCACTTACGTTTAGTAGAAATTGCATATAATAATAGCCACTAAGACGATTGGTATGGCACCCTTCAAAGTGCTTTATGGGAGGCCATGCAAATCGCCAAACTATTGGTGGGGAACCACTGATTAAATTTTACTCGGACCAAATTTAATTCGTGGACTTCAAAAGATAGAGTTCATTAAGCAGCACGTGAAGGTTGTAAGATTTTGAAAGTAGGGAAAGTTGACACCGAATTTATTGGGCCTTTCCCAGTTTTAAGAAAATAGAATAACTTGTGTATCATATGGAGTTACAGAATAAATGGGCAGGAGTCTATGACGTTTCTCACATTCCGCATTTGAGGAAATTTCCATCGTGGTAGATCCTAATCAATTATGGGACATTGGAACGAAGCCAATAGCATCCTGTGCCACGACACGCATTGTGGAGCATGGAACTAGGAAGCTCCGCCACAAACAAATTAGGTTGGTTCAAGTATAATGGGAAAAAAATCCGAGTAAAGCACAAGGATTTCTCATTCTAAGCTTTTCTCTAGTAAACTTTCCTCTCCAAAATTTGGTTTTGGTTATATTATGGTTGCTAGATTGGATGGTATACGATGGTTGCTACACTTTTCACTATCACTTTGTACTCGTATAGAAATTTTTATGCATGTTTAGGGTGTTTACATACATACTTATACGTCACGATCACGCACTCACACTAGCATTAAACTCATTAGTAGTACTTATGTAGTGCATAATCATATTGCACTTTTGGTCGAGTAGATGGTTGTGTAGATAACTTGTTTGTATAACATGTATGTTTATTACGAGTTATGTTATTCACTCCTTGAAAAGATTTTGAGGATGAAATCTTTTAGGGGAGAGAATGTAACACCCCGTAAAATCATCCATAAATAAATAAATTGGATAAATCAATTTAAGTAAGATAGGGATAAAAATGGAAATTTAGCAAAAGTCGAATTTTGACCATGAAAGTTATGTCGTTGCATTCGTGGCGATTTTATGATCAATTTTCATATATAGTATGTTGAAAATGGAGCTCAAACGTGGAAGTTATACATTTTTTAAGTTTTGGATTCAAGTTAATTTAAATAGAATTCAAGTGCAAATATATAATAAATTCCTAAGTTGAAATTCAAAAGCTAACAGTAATTATACTTGGGAGTTAATTAAATGTCAAAATTAATATTAACATTAGTTTTATGATTCCCAAAAAAGGGTGAGCGGTCTACCCCTTGACCGCGATCGGTCGACACCGATGGAAGATGGCGGCTGATTGCTGCCTGTAAGTGGCGACTAGGGTTTATTTTATTTTAACATACCAGATTTTATTATTTTTAGTCGACCTTCATCCAATGGTTCTGGTACGTTCCAACCATTATAAATAAGAACATAGCTCCTTCACTTTTATTCACACAATATTTTAGGAACATTAGCGAAGCTTTGTCAATTCGTCTCTTCAAGGTTCAAAAAACTCCATTAGGGTTTCAGATAAGAAATCCTATATATCTGTCTTTCTTTTTTGTTTAATTTCTCAATTTCTTCTCCTCCAAACCTCTAATTTTTGAATCTAATCTACACACAAATTCCTTATTGTATATATCAAAAAGAAGAGACCTGAAAAAGTTCATTGAAGGCATGTCAAATCCAAGAAAAGGCAAAGCTAAGAACCACTATGAGTGGAAATCTTAATTTTTCTATTTTAGTAATTGAAAATATGTAATTTGGATTTGATATATGCCTTGGGGAATTTTGGATTACGAAAACATCATATTAAAAATCCCTAAAATTTCCCTAAAGCGAACCGTCAATTCTTAAAGTGGAATCTTAATTGTATTGTACTAAAACAATGGAGTTTTGTGGATTTTGCAATATGTGTGTTTTACTTTCAATTCAACTTCTTATCCTTTTTATTTTGATTTGATAAAGGGATTTGATTTAGAAATGGTGTGTAAGATATACTTCCTATTCTACATATTGAATAAAAATCACCTTGTCTAGTTTTATGTAAAAAGATGTTTAGAGCGTAAAACTTATTTAATTGTAAGTTTCCATTGTTACTGTTTTATTCTATTGTTTAAATATAAAATAAGTTGGAATTGGATTCTAAGTACACATCTATTGATTTGATTTTGGAATATTGAATTTATGGTAAAAAAAAAGGGTATTGTGGAAATGAGACTTATATAACATTGGAAGATTTGACATTTAAAATGTTAGTTTAGAGCGTAATCTCCACACGCCTAGAAATTAATAAATGCATACAAACACACACATAAAAGCTAGCGTAAATATGTGCAATTGTAATGTATTAATTGCGTAGTTAATTAAGTTAATAATTATCATTTAAATCACCCTTAGAAAAGTAATTAATTTGGTAAAATAAGAAGGATTTCTTATAAGTCCTAAATAATAAATATGGTGTGATGTGTGAAATATGACTAAGTTATAGGGACGGGTGGTCAGTTAAAAGCACACAGAAGTCTGCCCAGCAAATCTGGCCACCAGCAGTGCAACTTGGGGTTGATGAGAGATATTGCCTATAATAAGTAACTACAAAAGGCGCGAGGTTAGTCCCAATTCTTTAGGGTAAATCTTCCTAGCTAATTTGGTCATCGGTTCCTATAATAGTCGGACTAATGTGAGACATCTAAGCAATTAAATGATGGGGTCTACCTTAATTGTTATCTTACATGGTCAGATTCTGCCTATTTTCCATAAAAAGGTATTAAGTGGCTTGGGTTTTATCTCTCGCATTGGTAGGAATTAATAACGATGGTTATGGGTTATTGATTATGGGAAAACCTGCTTTGCGGATTGGAGGTATCAAGTGGTTGTTTGAGGGTCCGCCTCTTTCCCTTATATGAAGTATTAAATGGTTTTGAATATAGTTTAAATGCAAAAGACATATCCTGATTTAAATCATACTGCCTAGGTACTGATATAGAAAGGCTCAAGATTTTCTATTTATCAAACATTGTTGTTCTGATTTTCTCTTCACTACAACACATGTTAGGGGAGGAGACGATGATTAAGATGGTGATCACGATGAGAGGAGCTTATGGTAGTAGTCTATTTATTAATTTATGCTATTTTTCTAAGGTACCCATTTGAAGTTAAAAAATTATTTTTGTACAAGATAATGTAACGGTTATTGTTGACATTATGTTTGGGTTTTCTGACATTTGGAATTTAAAAAAAAATGGGTATTTTTCATGCTATTTTATTTTATCCATCCACTGTGAGTTCTGAATGGATAAATAGCTACATATTGTTCTTTTTACCAACTAATGACCAGCTTTGGAATGGTTTTAAGTTTCGATTGGTCTTTTCTAGGTTGAGATTTAGGCCTTTCGGGCCTGATTCACCTCAATACCCATATTATAAAGAGTGTTACTAAGTAATACCATTTGATAATATGGAAAATGAGGCTATAAGGGGCTTCAAACATGAATATACCTAAAATTGGTACGCATATCAAATCATATAGTACAAACTCTTATGTACATGGTATCGACACAAAGCAATAAACAGTGTGGTTCTCGAACAAAACAATATACAATCACAAAAATAGTGTACACAGATAACACAGAATCAGAATGCAATGACAAAATATGATACAACAATAATACATGTCCAAAGTGAGCAACAAAATGATAGTCCAATGCTCACTCTAACAAATATACATATCACCATCACAATAAATATATTATCGTACATAAATGATGCCACTAGGGTAATCTATCATCCAGTAATATATATACCATAGTCCTCCAAAAGTGATCCACAATCTAGCAAGCTACCGAGTACCTGAATCTAGAACACCTCAGACTGACCTGAGTATTATTATAGAATAATACATGGGTCAGACTATGTTTAAATTTCAAATGTCAATATGTGATAGTAATATAATAACGTATATCTCAAAAATAACAACAGTTGTACAATATTAAAGTTTAGGCTCTAAACCTCATCATCATCAGTATATACATATAAATGAATATCAATTAACAGTCAAACAACCAATCATCCATTGAACAACCATCACATACACAAGTACTAAGTGAATAGGACAAGCATTATGCTATGCTTGGCTTAGCTCTTAGCTAAACCCATACCAAGTAGATTCGCATGGCGTACAAAACAAACAATACACTCCTCTCAACACTGTTAGTGATCGCCCTATTGACGATTACACGAGCAACATATACATGGGTTGACTATCTCATGGAATCTCAGTCACAAGGCTAATCACATCGACTTTATGTCACCATTAAAGAACATCATATGAGTGTACGTCTACCATACTACATCAATAACAAGATGGACACTAAAACCTGTTAGCTTGCTCCATGAGCCTTCCTCACGATCTCTCAACGCTGCTCCTACAGTCTTTAGTTGCATCGACGACCATCGTGACCCAATATCCATTGGTTACAAGACAACATTATGCAATAATCATGATCCTGCAAGTGCCTTATTCAGAACGGACTACCGACCTATGTGACATAGGTGTAGTGGCTCTCGGCCATACACATCAAAAGGTATGTCACATATTCGTGGAGCGAAACCACAATCAGGCCACTAGGATGGATGCTAGCCTAATCTGGTTTTACTCCATTCTAAATAATAAGAGAACAAAAAATACATAAATAGACATACTCTTTGGATTCGGCCTGCTTACCCCCGGTGTGCATCGTCATATATACGATAACTCATATAATTAAACCCCATTTAAGTGACCAAGGTTGTAAAATCATTAGACGGACTCTAGGCGGTTAGTATGGACTAAGGACTAATTGTTTGGCAGAAATTAATCGAGGATTAATCCTAGAAAAGCAAGCCGGCTTTATAGTGGGTCATTTACTATTTTAATGAAATTTAAATAGGTGTTATGCACATGCTTAGAATAGCTATATATGGTTTATAATGGCCGCCCATTCATATGAAAGTAACAAAACAAGTGCGAGGCACAGACACATCAACAACTATATAGACTAAAAGGCACTAGAGCAAGACAAAAATGACATGACTACAAATAGGGCATACTAATCATCCTATGAGGAGGAAGATCCATACTTTCCCTCAGACGAATCCATCCTAATGACATTAATATACTCACTAAAATATAATGCGAATTTGGGATCAAAAACCTAAGAATCCTTGTCAAATATGTATTGCCTAGCCCAAGTTCCGTCCTTTAAGATCTCATCACTATGTTCACCATATTTACCATCCATGGTTAGAACAAGAGATTCACTCGAAATATAATAAAACAGAGATCTATGCCCACCCTCCAATTTAGATATGAACTTAAAGTATGTGTTTGACAATAGGTAATAACAAAAGCATGTCACATCATGGACCCAGGTCTTCTCGACAGAGTACCAAGCTAGATGATCAGCGATAGAGCTAGAGCAAGAGCTTGACGAAACATGCTCAACGTCGGAGAGAATATTAGTAAGAGGGATTGAGCGTTTGGGAACCCAAATTCATTTCATAGCCTTACAAAGAGGGACCATTGGGAGATATGAAGCTTCACCATAACCTCTTCATCAACAGGAATAGGCATAGGACTAGGGGAATGCTTGCATTAGCCGACAAGATGACCAAAAGATCTACAATTTGTCCATATTGGCAGTTTCCATTTATAACCAACATTTATCAGTGCGACAAAACTAGAAGCCATTTCAACCAGTAAACTGATGGTAATAACCTATCAGGTTATACCTCAATCAATGCTCTCACATGACCCAATCTATCCCTCTTCAGCATCATCTCGTCAAAACATACCAACTCACCAATCAAGTTAGCCAACTAGTCAGTACCAACCATCGATTGGAAAACAGCAGGTATATTCGATGCATGAACCCAAACAGGAATAGAAAGCGCCTCTTCTCAAGCAGTGTCAATAGACGGATTCCAATAGAAGGATTCCATTTTATAACAATAAATGGCTTTCCCATATTTATAGTAGGTTCGGCATCAAAAATGCGTAACTGATCCTCGGTGCATGAGAAAGCAAAGTAAAACATAGAATTATTGTAGCGCATAGTTAATTTTTCCTTTCAATTTCCAAAACTTCATGAGCTGGGATCTCACATTGGCGAAGGGAGGGTTATCATCAAGAAAAAAAATCCACAAGTTGATCTTGCCAAAAGTCCATACATGCTTCAACTACCTTATAGGGAGTGATATTTACTCCATTAATCGTCTTGAGTTCTAAATGTCTCAGAGAATATACTCGAGCATTGTGAAGTTAGGAGGAGAACAAAGAAGTCCAAGATTTTGGTGGAGCAGTATTAGGTATTGCAATTGGAAGGGAGACAACAATGCTAGGATCAGATGCACTATTTAATCAAGGATTAATCGAAGCTAAGAATTTTTGATAACTCGTGTATTTGAGATTAAAAAAAAATTTGCTTATTATCTATTGGTATAAATTAGAATTTTGAGATTTTGAATGTGCTTTGGAGTAACAAAGGAGGCAAGACCGTCTAAAAATAGAAAATTGATGCTTATACGTGGCACCAAACCTTAAATAATCTCTAACTAGACCTAAATACATGTTTTTATTCTTAATGAGACGGTAAATATTGTCGAGGCGGACCTAGATTAGTCGCTAGGCTAGCCTAGTGCCTAGGCGGAGCCTAGGGGAGACCTAGAAGGATTTTTACAACAGCGTGAGTGACATCTACTTGCAAAATGTAATCAAAAAAATATCGACACAAGCTCTCCAATACCACCTAGAGATGTTCACCCATTTGCTTAGCGCTTGTAAACTACACTCGTCTCTTATCTAATATTCTATATAACATGTCCACAGAATAATCAGAGAAATAAAACCAAAAGTCTCATGCCAGGCGGTTTTAGAACTCTGTTTATTCAAATTCATGTTACATAGAATACCCAAACACTATAAAGAGTCCTAATATAAAAAGTATTTATTTATTTTTAAAATGTTCACATATTTTATTTTCAATTAATTATATATTCTTTTCTATTTATTTTAATTAAATACTTATTTCAATCTCGTTTATTAATTACAAATGCTTATATTTATAAATTCAAATAATTTCATATTTATCTCTTACCATTATTTATAACATTTCAAAACACACTTTTACTTTAATAAATTTTAAAGCTTTAAAACGATTTCCATACACCACTTTCAATAATTAATGTTTATTATAACTAACATCTGTTATTAAATTCTATAAATAATATTATTACTAAACAATAATAATAGTTATTAAGTCACTTTTATTTTTATTTAAGTCACTTTTATTTTTATTATAAAATATATATGTATAGAAGTATACAGAACTCAACATAAGCTTGGAAATCATTCTAGGTAGTGCTCCGGTGACCGGTAGACCAGTGATGACTAGAAATGAATTTCTAGGTTGTGGTGGAGTCCATTCCAACGACTCCGACCACCATCGACTACTCCTCTTGATCCCTATTTCGCCACTGAACACTACTCTATCAACCTATCATCCCAATACACATCAAAGTGACTAAAATTTAATCAAAACCATAAGCAAGCATATGATTCAAGATAATGCACACTCATTCAATTCAAATTCTCTAACTTTCAAGAATAAATTCATGAAATTAACATAGTTATGAGTGAAGAAACACTCGCCCTGATGTTGCTAAGCCTCTTCTACAATAACGCTCCTTCTACCGCTTCGTTCCCTTCTCTCTACAAAATTCAATGAAGCCTAAACTTGATCAAAATCACAGCTTCCTCTTATTAGTAGGTGTAGAATGGACTTAAGAAGGATATGTATATTTTTAAATTTTTAATAATTTAATTCTAGTTTATTTTGAATTTTTGACAGGTGGTTGGGGTTTTCATAATTAGGTACTTAAGAAGATGGAGATATAATTGCATACTTGAGATAAATTTATAAGTGGTGAGGAGGTTTCTAGTTCAGTTATGACAAGACAAAGGAAGTGAAGATTTTTTTTCTAAGCTTTGTTGGTCTCTTGGGCTTGCTTTGTTCATGTTTCAATATTTTCTTTTATTTCCTCTTACTAATCAATTTTTACATCCATGAAAAATTACCCAAAATTCTAAATAGAATTCATATTTATTCTTCAAAACTTTTTTACTATGCTCACGTAATTTTCTACAATCAATATTTATATTTTTCCCAATTAAATAATTATTCTTTTATTTACCAATATCTTTTTTTACGCAATAAAATTCATTTTCTTTAAAATAAGTTCTTTATCTTCTTTATTTTTAATATTTAACTTCACAAAAATTATTTAACTATTTAATTATATTTTAAAAATCATTTTGACCTTGAATAATACCCAAAACTGATTAAAAATCCTAATTTACATAATTAAATTATTTACTACTATATAAATAATTTTCCATTATTACATCCCAATTATTTCTATTTTTTCATATTTATAATACTAAAATTCCTTTTAATTAATTAAATCTTTTATTTTAGTTCCTTCTCAACTTCAGGTTGTTACAGACTTCTACCCTTAAGAAAATTGATTCCTCGCAATTTCTGCTTAGGGAAAAATCTATAAATGAGCCAATATCTTCTAGCTCGACTATACCATTAACTACTAAAATAAGCAACTAAAGAAAATTGAACATGCAGGATTTATGTGCATTAGGAAATAGGCTAGGATAGGTTTGTGCCATATGCTCGTCAATCTCCCAAGTACAATCCAACGCGGTTGTTGGACCATTGCACCTTCACTAACGAGACCACCTTGCTCCTAAGCCATCAGACCTCTGAGTTGACTATACGAATCAGATGATGCACATAAGTCGGATCTTGAGTGGTATCGAGCTCCTCAAGATGACTTAGATCTGAAATGGTCTCCATACTCCTCAAACATTTCCTCAAATGGGAAGCATAGAAAACGTTGTGAATACTACAGAACTAATCATGAAGAGCAACTTAACATGCAACTCGACCAATGCGCTTAATGAGAATGGACCAACAAAGCAAGATGCAGGCTTCCCGACTTATTGAACCTCATAACGCCCTTCAAAGGAGATATTTTCACAAACACAATATCACCAACCTCAAACTTTATCTCCTTACTCCTATGATCCACATAAGACTTCTGCAGATCCTAGGCTTCCTTCATCCTTTGTCTAATCAACTCTATCTTCTCGGAAGCCTCTCTGATAGAATTAGGGCCAGGAACAAACTCATCCTCTGCCTCAAGACAACATAATGGTAAATGACACGACCTACCGTATAGAGCTTCACATGGTGTCATGCCAATACTAGACTGGTAGTTGTTATTGTAAGCAAACTCCACCAAGTATATATGATCCACCTTGCTACCTTCCAAATCTAGAACACAAGAACGAAGCAAATCCCTTAACACCTAATTAACATGCTCCTTCGGAACATCAGTATGTGGATGATATGTAGTACTGATGTTCAACTTTGTACCTAAAGATGACTGAAGACTCCTCCAAAAACCACTCGTGTATAAGGGATCACGATCATACACATAGGCTCTGGAAGCGCCATAAAGTCGTACAACCTCCTTCACACAAACCTTGGACAAATAAGGAGTAGTCCTTTGACTTCACCGGTATAAACTGGGTCAATTATTCAAGTGATCAACTACTACCCAAATGCTATCATGGCCACTCCTACATCGAGGAGGATCATCAACAAAATACATCGACGCCTGAAAAGAATACATTATTAAAGAAACCTCTACTAGAATTTGTATTGGAATTTATATAAGTGAACTAGTATAAAGAATCAATTGCACTTATACCCGGTCCCACTTCCATAACAGAAGACGAATCTCCAATGGCTGAAGAAGACCACTAGTCCTTTGGTGTTTAGCTTTAACAAGCTAAAAAATCATATATCCCTTCACACATATCCCAATGTCACGCTTAATCCCTTCCTAATAATAAAGTCACTTCATCTGTATACATCTTACTTCCTTCAAGGTGAATGGTATATTGCGATCGTTGATAATCATCCAACACTTCCTTATGGAGGCCATCTAAATTAGGAAAAACAAGTCTACCCTTCTTCCGTATGTAATTATGAGCATCAACAGAATAACCAACAAGATCATCATCTACACTACCAGACTCCAACCTTTGAATAATAGACAAAATAGTAGGATCACTCCTCTAAGCTTCTACACTCCGATTAATCAAAGATGGTCGGGTGACAAGACTAGCCAACATCACATATGAACCAACAGTAGAATCTCTGTCTCGAATAACATAAATGAAGAGAAACTCCAAATCTTTCTACTCTGCTAACATCATAGAAGAAAAAAAAGCCCGATGTGTCATACTCAATGCATCAGCCACTATGCTCTCTTTCTTAGGGATGTACTGAATATCAAAGTCATAGGCTGTAAGAAACTCAAGCCAACATTGCCACTTAATAATAAGATTTTTTTTGAGTGAATAGATACTTTAGTGATTTGTGATCAGTATAAAGAAAAAAAATCTCTCTAAGCAAGTATGTTTCTATATCTTTAATGCGAAGACATTGGCAACAGCTCTAAACTGTGAGTGGCATAATAGAATTCATTAGGCCTCAACGGCCTAGATGCGTAAACTACCACTCTACCTCTATACATAAGAACCACTCCCAGACCAAATCTACATGCATCAGTATAAACCTCAAGATCCTTGTTGCCCACTAGAACAATAAGAATAGGTGCTTGGGTAAGTAGCTTGTTCAGCTAATGAAAAGCCGCCTCACATCTATCTGACCACTGAAACGTCACCACCTTCCTTGTAAGATTAGTAAGAGGAGCACTATCTTCGAGAAATCCTTTATGAAGCGCCAATAATAACCGGCTAAGCTTAGAAAACTATGAATCTCACTAACGATCACGGGCCTCTTCCAACTTTGAATAGCTTCAATCTTAGCCGGGTCTACTAAAGTGCCATCTTTTGATACTACATGGTCTAAGAACTTCACCTGCTTTTTCCAAAAGTGGCACTTGGAGAACTTGGCCTTCAACTAATCCCACCTAAGTGTCTCTAGAACAACTTTGAGGTGTTGCATATGTTCTACCTCTATCTTGGAATAAACTAAGATATCATCAATGAATACCAGGAAAAACTTATCAAGATAGTCTTAGAAAATCATGTTCATCAGATTGACAAAGTATGTAGGCACACTCATTAATTTAAATGGCATCACATGCCACTCATAAGAGCCATAATAAAACCAAAAAGCTGTCAATGGAATACTGTCCTCAACAATACGGAGTTGATGGAAATCAGTTGTAAGGTCACGCTAAGAAAAGACCTTAGCATTGCTAAGCTAATTTAATATACTATCAATTCAGGGCAAATGATATTTATTCTTTATGATGAGCTCATTCAGCTTCCGGTAATCAATGCCCAACCTAAGGAAACCATCTGCTTTCTTTACAAAAAAAATTTACAACACCCTAAAGTGAACTACTAAAATGGATAAAATGCTTCGCCTCTAACTTTAATAACAGCTTCTTCAATTCTGCATTCTATTTGGCGGACATCCTCATAAGAGGATGATTAACTGGCTGAGCTCCAAGAATAAGATTAATATGGAACTCTGTAGTCTGCCTTAAAGGTAAATCAGTAATAGGCTCAAAGACATCAAGATAATCTTTAACAATAGGGATTCGGGCAATGTCATATTCTTCTCGGGACTTAATAGCAAATAAAGAACCACTCGAGCTTTGACTAAGGTTTCTAAGAGCTATGTTGAGATGCCTTTTGGAACTTGGATGGCTAAGAGTGGCTACTCTTTTAAGACATAGAAGATGAGCCTCATATCAATATAGCTAATCTGTACTAAGAAAAATGCCAAATCCAAGATACTCGAATACATTCAAATCAAACAAGAAAGAGAATCCACATAAGTCCAACACAACTTCCCCACATAACATAGCAAGGGTTGCATAACCCCCAATAGGATTAGAAATCCTTAAAGATGTAACTAAGCAAACAACATCAAGGTCAACTCTGTTAACTAGCTCCTTCGCCACGAATAAATGAGACGCACCCATGTCAGAAAGAACTCTAATGGAAGAATCTCTAAATAAGATAGTACCTTCGAAGATGGATGGAGCTTTCCCCTTAGTTTGAGATAGTCCACTAGTAGTCTCTAAAGCATTCAGCTTCCCAACTTTCTTCAGACAAGAGTAACTAAGATGTCTTGACTCTCTACAAATCTTGCACGTTAGATGAGAAGATGGAGAACGAGGCTTGCTACACTCTCTAGAATAACGTCCACACTCTTCATAATTGAAGCACTATACTAGCTCATTAGCTTGCCATTTGAATTCTGATGTCTTCCCATGAACTTTCTTCCACTGAAATCTAAGCCTTTTCTTATGAAATGGAAACCTCTGCTTCTGGCCAATACTACTCTTGCCCTTCAGAACCTCATCGTTACTCTCCTTATCTGCCTCCTCCAGTCTCAAAGCTGCAACAACAAGCCTCTCGAAAGTGTCCTCAAGTCCTTAGGTATGCCATAAACAAACTTCTGATTCTTCTCGAGAGGAGTGTTAATGAGATCGGTACCATACTTCGGAAAGGTTGAAATATACTTTTCCGTTGACATCTAACCCTGCTTTAAATCAATGAACTTCCTAGCCGTAGCTATTTTCTCTGCCTTAGGGAGGAATTTTTGCTTAAAACGAAGCCTGAATTGATCCCGTGACAACTCTGCTTCATCAATCTCATCCATTAAAAATTCATACCGATCAAGTTTCCTCTCTTGTAACCGAATAGAAGCAATGTGAACCCTCTGTTGATCGATGACCCCATGCGAGTAAAGATGCGCTCGCATGTCTTGAGCCACGCCTGAATTCTGATAACCCCTTAGCCAAGGCTAGCATAATCACAACACATCCAAGCAAAATAAAAATGGGGAGTAAGAGGGTTAGGAGTCATGAAAGCACTAGACGCCTGAATGCTCCACACAAGCTCCATTAACTGATCGGTGGTCAAAAACATTCCCTTATTACCAGATGCACTGGACTGTCTGGCATTTGCTTGGGTAAATCGATCGCTAGCTATTCTCACTTCTACAATAAAGTTAGATTCAAATTTGGAATAAACAAGATGAATATATCCACATATATTCAAATATATAAACATGTATGCCCATAGTTGACTACCAGGAATCACCATGTATTCCCAACATATACTTAAGGAATCTGCCAAACACCCAAGGGATAGAAACTCTAAGTCCATTTAAGGTCACTTATTCGTGTCTCTTTGTATCATATATTTTTCTAAACCTTCTTTGATACCAACTATAATACCCCATCTTTATGTCCATATTACCAAAGAGTATTACTAAGTAATACCGTCTGATAATATGGAGAATGAAGCTAGAAGAGGCTTACACATGTGAATATTCCCTAGGGTTAACACCGTCACGTAGTACAAACTCTTATGTACATGGTATCAACACAAATCAGTAAACATGTGTCGTTCTCAGAATAGAACAATATACAATCACAGAAATAATGTACGTAGAGAACACATAATCAGAACATAGAAAAAAAATATTACAACACTAATACATGTCCAAAGTAAGCAAAAAAATGATAGTCCAATGCTCACTTTATCAAATAAATACTTATCATCATCTCAATAAATCTATCATTATACATAAATGAGGCTATAAAAATCATAAAGATAGCTATCATCCTATAATATATACTCCAGCCTCCTAAAAGTGTTCTAGGGTCTAATTAGCTACTGAATAGCTGAAATTGGAATACCTCAGACTAACCCGAGTATTATAGAATAACACACGGTTGGTCCATATCTAAATTTCAAATGTCAATATGTGATGGTAATATAATAACATATATCTAAAAATATAGTATTTGTACAGTATCATAGTCTAGCCTCTAACCTCATCATCATCAGCATGTACATATAAATGAATATCAATTCATAGTAAAATAACCAATCATCCATCGAACAACCACCACATACACAAACAACAAAGTGAATATGATAAGTACTATGCTATGCTTGGCTTAACCATCAGTTAAATGCATATCGAGGAGATTGGCACGGGGTACAAAACACAAAACACACAACTCTCAATAGTGTTGATGATCACCCTATCGATGATTACACAATCAACATATATACGGGTTGACAATCTTATGGACTCTCAATTACATGGATAATCACATGGAAAAAGTCGCCATTAAAGAACATCATATGAGTGTATGTTTACCATGCTACATCAATAACCATACGAGAGACTAATATCTCTTAGCCTGCTCCAAGAGCCTGTCAATGCTGCTCCTACAATATTTAGTTACATCGAAGGCCATCATGACCCAATATTTATCGGGTGCAAGATAACGCTATGCAATGGTCACAACCCTTCAAGTGTAAGAAATGCGGATTACGGATCTTAAGGCTAGGATAAACACTAGAGAGGGGATGAATAGTACTTTAAAAAATTATTAAATCTTTTTGAGTTTTTGTTAATTTGAACACAAATGTATGCAATATTCAGACACAGATATGATCACAGAATCAAACAAAGATGCAGAAATAAAATAAAAGTAGTAAAGGAAAGAACACACCGGATTTTATATTAGTTCGAATTTACCCTACATCTAGTCCCGCACACAAGTACTGATTTCCTTTCAAAAGCAATTGCACAATCACAACCTCGATTTCAAGGCTACGAGGTATACCCTCCAAATTCACAATCCTCTAGGTAGAGATACTTGATTTGACGGGTAACAAGTTCGCCCAATTGATTTCCAAGGCTACAATTATACCTTTTCTCGCTTGACTGATTTCCAAGGCTATAATCACACCTTTTCTCGTTTAACTGATTACAAAGAAGCCTATAACTCTGAATAGCACTGAGAATCTTGTTGAGATAGTGATAGAGAATCAAATCAGAGATAATCTAGTTAGATTCAATGTTGATTTCGGTAGAGTAATGCTAAGAATATGTATAAAGTAATGTGGAAGAAGAAGAAAAATGAAAACCAGAAAATATGAATAAAAATTCATTGAAAACAGCCCCTATTTATAGAAGAACAACAGTCATGTCCATTCGTGAAGAGATATGACGAATACTTCTTTTGAAATTTAAATTTTGAAATTAACTGACACTATGTCGACATGGGTATATTGAGCATGTCGACATCCCAAAGGAATTTTTGGTGGTTTGTTTTTCTTTTGAAAATAACTTTTATCTTATATTAAAAACTATTTTAAACTTTATAAATATACTTGACTATAGTTAAAATACATAAATAAATATAGAGAATAATATTTTGGTATATATAAAATTTTACTATAATTTTATATCTAAGTAAAATATTAAAAATTAAATATATTATTATTAAAGATAGTTTAAAACTAAGGATAATTTGATTTTGAAAGTAAAGATTATTTTGAGGCTAAAAGTATTTAAAATCCGGATAGATGTTTTTGATTCTTTTAAAAGGAAGGTTTTGAAAACATTTTGAAAACAAGATATAATTTTGTAAAATCATTTTGAATAAAAAGACAGAGGATACAAAACAATGTTCCACTAGATTTTTTGTGGGTTCCATCCTACTTAGGGTTTCATCCCTTTAACGGGCTCGAAGTGGATTCCATTCCACGAATAAATTGGAGATGCCGGTGCTTTTCTTAGAGTTTTAACAAAATTCCTAATTAATTAAAAAATAAATTACTTGAAATCTTGAACTCTTGATAATCTTGATATTCTTGATACTCATGAATCTTCAATCTTGATATCTTGAATCTCTATACTGTACAGTCTTCATTCTTGGTACCTGCATGGTTAAATCCTGCATATACATATATTTCTAAACTATAATGTTAGTATTTATATTTTATAATCCTATTCTAAGGTGGTTGTCATCAAAACCATCATCTCACGGACTAACAATCTCCCCCTTTTTGATGATGACAACTTTTGTTTATAAAATATTACTTCAATTTCAATAACCCCCCTAGTCTATGCCTAACTATTCTATTTTATACTTCTTCCCCTTTGTCATCAACAAAAATAACTCCAAACTATAAAACTCTCCCTAAATCTAATACTCTATGACATGTGATTATAATGATAATGTTATCATAAATAATCAACACTTAGATCTAAAACTAAAACTTAGTCCTAAACTACTAACTATCCTAACTAAGTATCCATATAATAATACTTTAATAGAACACAAATTATTCATTAATTATATAGTCATATTTACATTTTCGTGGGAAAGGTAAGAAAGAACAAACAACAATAGGAAAAAGAGAAAAGAAACTGATGAGTGTCTTTGAAAATGGGAGATCTATGAACCGAACAATTTGGATAGTGGAAATAGAAATTTCCACATTGTTCAACAAGATTTCCATCTTTGTCAAAGCACACTTCACCGACGCAAACGACTTTTTCGTTTTCTTCCGTGTGCACTTCTTCCATAGGAACTTTTTCTTCTTGTTCCTCGCTGGCCTCTTGTACTTGATCTCCTGAAGAGTCTTCTTCAATCAAGATTGGGTTAGCATGATTATCCATTAAAAATTTTGCAAATTCCTAAGGATTTTGCCTTGCCTCTCTTGTTCTTTGGCCATTCGAATTTGCATCACTTGGATTTCAGTCATTAATTGAAGTGCATCCTTAAGAGAATCCTCCATTTTCGTCACACAAGTGAGCGTTTTTCGTTGAAACGATTCAGAAGTAGGAGAAGGAAACGAAAAGGTTGAATTTTTGTTTGATTTGGAAGAGGAGGCCATTGATTATTTAATTTCAGAAGATAGAACAGAGAAATAACAGAAAGAATGAATAGAATCTCGAAAATAAGAAGAATATATAACCAATTATTTGAATTTTGGTGGGAAAAATTTCAAAAAAGGAAAAACGTTGTATGTCGACATGGGGTACAAGGGGATGTCGACATGGTGCTTGATTTTTTGCTTTTTAATTTATTTTGATTTAATTTTTAATTAAACTTTGTTATTCATATTTTATATTTCAATTATTGAACAAATACCTGATTCTCTTCTTAATTTAGTAAATATAGATTCATTAAGTGTTTTGTTAATATATCAGCAATTTGATTCTCAGAATTAATATAATCAAGAGTAATTACTTCCTTATTTATATTATCACTGAGAAAATGATGTCTTATATCAATATGTTTAGTTCGTGCATGTTGAGTAGTATTTTTGGATAAATTTATCGCACTAGTATTATCACAATAAATTGGTGATTTTGAGATATTTATACCATAATCTTTTAAAGTTTGTTGCATATATATTACTTGAGAACAAGCCAAAGCAGCAGAAATATATTCTGCTCCAGTTGCTGATAAAGAAATTGTGTTTTGTTTTTTACTAAACCAGGAAATCAGAGAATGCCCCAAAAATTGACAAGTTCCACTTGTACTTTTTCGTCTGATTTACAACCAGCATAATTAGCATCACAGTAAGATATTAAGTCAAAAGAATCACTTTTATGGTAAAATAAGCCATAATCAGAAGTGTGTTTTACATATCTTATGATACGTTTTACGGCTTTTAAGTGGGTCTCTTTAGGTTGGGATTGATATCTTGCACAGAGACAAACACTATGCATGATATCAGGTCTACTAGCAGTGATATAAAGTAGTGATCCAATCATTCCTCTATATAATTTTTGATCTACATATTTCGAGAGATCTTCTTTACTAAGGTACTCATTGGTTGCCATGAGAGTGGGTTTTCCGCTAGCAGTAGTCAAACCAAATTTATTAATTAGGTCTTTAGCATATTTTTCTTGACTAGTAAAGATACCATTATCTAATTGTTTTATTTGTAATCCTAAAAACAAGTTTAATTCAACCATATGACTCATCTCAAACTCTTTTGTCATTATTTCAAAAAACTCTTTATTCATTTCAAAATTAGTTGATGCAATAATGATATCATCTACGTAGACTTGTACTAGTTGAATATCATTTTTATTTATTTTAATAAAAAGAGTATTATCTGCTTTATCAATTTCAAAATTTGATTGTAATAAGAAAGATCTTAGTCTATCATACCAGACTCTAGGAGCTTGTTTTAGACCATATAAAGCTTTCTTAAGTTTGTAAACATGATTTGTTAATTTTTCATTTTCAAAAAGTGGTGGTTGTTCAACATATACTTCATCTTTTACAAATCCATTTAAAAAAGCACTTTTAACATCCATTTGAAATAATTTGAAATTATTATGATTTGCGAAAGCAAGTAAAATCCTAATGGCTTCTAATCTTGCTACGGGAGCAACGTTTTCATCAAAATCTATTCCTTCTTCTTGACAATAACCTTGAGCGACTAACCGAGCTTTATTTCTAACAACCTCTCCTTGTTCGTTCATTTTATTTTTATAAACCCATTTAGTTCCAATTATAGTTTTATTTTCATGTCTAGGAACAAGTTCCCAAACATCATTTTTAGTAAATTGATTTAGTTCCTCTTGCATAGCCAAAATCCATGAATCATCAGTCGATGCTTCTTTTGGATTCTTGGTGTCAATAGTTGATATAAAAGCTACATTACTCATTTGACTTAGTTGATTTCTACTTTTAACAACAGATTGCATATCTTCTAGTATATTTTCAATAGGGTGATCTTTTAAAAGTTTAGTCCTTTTATTATGGTGATTAATTTCATTATAAGTTTCAGTTGACTCTTGATTTTGAGTGATTAAATCCTCTTCATCATCTGTATCTTCAAAAAATTTGAGATTTTCATCGAACGAAACATGCATTGTTTCTTCGATGGTGTAAGTTCTTAAATTAAATACTCTGTACGCGTTACTTCTATTAGAATATCCGATAAAGATACCTTTGTCAGATTTAGGATCAAATTTATCTAAGTTATCTTTAGTATTTAAAATAAAACATTTACTTCCAAAAATTCAAAAATAAGATACTTTAGGTTTCTTTGAGTGAAGAAGTTCATAAGTAGTCTTATCAGTTAAAGGTCTAATTAAGATTCTATTTAAAATATAACAGACGGTAGCAACTGCTTCTGCCCAAAAATTCTATGGTAATTTACTATCTGAAAGCATAGTTCTCGCACACTCTTGAATCGTCCTATTTTTACGTTCTATGTGACGACCCGCCCTTCTATTACCAGAAAGACTTATCATCATTAAGAAAGAAAGGGATAGAAATAGAAAAGAAAGAGAAAGAAAGACTAACAACATCAGAATCTCACAGCGGAACGGAACAAAATATTATATATCACATAACTATTACATAGTTTTACATATATCAGAGTTATACAATGTCAATACATAAGACAGTCATACATACAATTATCACAATATACATCAGAGATACAATACATATCATCAAACACAGCGGAACTAGATAGATAGCTACATACGTCTGGAAACTCCTGCTCCAAGTTCCTCCAGAATCAAGGTCCAAAACCTATCACTTGGCTACTCATAAAAATTTGAGTACCCAAGAGTTTATGAAAATACAAAATATAAAATCCGGGTCAGACATGGGTCTAGTATGAGTAAACGGTTTAAGGTTGTTTAACTTCGAAAACATTTGAAAATAAAGGTGTCACGTAAGACTCCCCACAAATAAATACGGGTAAGTTTTTACCTTACGCTAACCAAAACATTTCATAGGAAATCCAGTGATATTATAATAGTGTCTAGGGTTTTCAAGTAAATATAAAATAGCCGAAATTTTTACATGATTAAATTCCAGCTATTAGCCACAAAAGTGGGTAATACAAATCAAAACCGTAGGGTCTCGTAGGGAAAATGGATTTCCAACAATGGCAGGGCTACTGGGGTACCGCCCGTCACAGTACGGGGCCTAGATCACTGTACCGAGGATCACTCGCGACCCCCTGCAACACAAGGCCGGAACCATTCCTTACTGAACAGTCCCGAACAAGATAAACCCCGCTGTTGAAACTAGCAACCGCCCACACAGCCGAAATAAAAAGGAACATCTAGACAGGGGAAATATCTTGTCCTGCTTGGGCATGACTCACCTAACCTTGCTGCATCTCCCATGTTTTAGCCATTCCCGGTTGATGAGGCTTGAGGCTGCGATTACCTTTACAGAACATATCTTACAATGCTCATCGTCCGCCTGACGATGTGCTGAAAGCAACCAATCCATGCAAGTTCGTTCCGGGTTCGAACGAAACCGAAGGCATTATCTCGTCACACTCATTTTGGAATCACCCTCAGAGTCAACGACGATAACCCTTGCATTCTGAAAACACCGTCTCGATCTTCATTTCAGGATTCACGACCTAACGTTTAAATTGGATCGATGTGGTTTACGGAGAATCAAAATTGATTCTTCCGATCCCGGTCTCATCGAATCCAAACGCCATTTTAAGGGCCAAGTTGTCTAATTAACTTAACAGTTTAATTAATTTAAATTCATCAATTGAATTAACATAGCATTTATCACAGATAAAACATATACAAGCATCATAGATGTAACACGGCATATCACAGAGTAACATAGAACATCATCACATAAATATCACAATCAGATATTCAATCACAACAGTCCATAAGCAGTCACCTTTAAATCTTATTTGTAATTAATTCAATTTAGAATTAATTACCTGAGAGTTAATCACTTAACTCTATTTAATTAATTATTAATTAATAATTAATTACCTATTTCATTTCAAATCATCTAATTAATGATTCCTTAATCAACTATTAAATCTTAATTGTTCCATTAATTATTTACTTCGTTTATTTAATTAGTTACTTTATAATCAAGTTGTTTATCCTTAATTACTATTCCTTATTCATTAATGGATAACCTTAATTGTTTATTAATGAAACTTAATTACTTAACTATGTAACCATTACTTTATTTAATTAATCAATGATAAATCCTTAATTCTTAATCATTTAATTAATTAACTATTAATTCATAATTACATTATTTGATTAGTTAACTATTAATCATTCATTTATTAACTTAAGTAGTTAATTATTCATTTATCAATCACTTAAACATTCTTAATTACTTCCCGTAAGTGATTAGAAGAATTTCTTTAAAAATTTTGAAACTCAAATTTCTACTATAAATGTTAATCGGTTACACTTTTAGCTTAAAGCAATTACTTAACTAATACTGTAATTACTTGATTAAAATAATAATAATTAAGGCGTAAACATCGTTAAGTATTAACGAAAAAATAATTAAAACATGTAACCAGCTTCTAATTTTAAAACCATTTAGTAGATATTTAGATTTCAGTATTAATCTAGATGAACAAAATAATTTGTACTTTACTTCATCTTGAAAATTTAATTTTTGCAGTTGCAAATACTCGAGACCTTCCTGCTATACTCGAGTGTAACTCCGGGTTTCCACGCAAGTTTACCCGAGTCCTCCCCTGAAGCTTCTCCTCCTTCTTTTTTTTTATTACAGTAAGTTTGTAAAACTTATAAGCAAACATCAGAAAGTAAAAACTGGCATACGTTCAAAACCCGAAGCAACTATCAGTAACTCTCGAGCGCGACACGAGGCGATCGTTCTTGTTCGTCACAGATACGCCACCCCACTCCAACGCCACCGTGCACGAGCACGGTGGTTAGCCGCACCTCCAGCGGCACTCGTCAGCGTCCACAAACCAAATTTTCCCTTCTCACCCATAATCGAAACCCAGAGATTCAAAATAAGGTCGAAACTAAAAATTTACAGTTTTTAAGAAAACACTGCAAACAATTCCTTCGGCAATTTCGCTCGCGATCATCGAACAAGCCACCGGAGTGGTCGCCGCTTCGTCCACACGACCACGACACCCTAAACCATCAACCTACCAAATCTCGTGTAGCTCGGTCTCGAAATGATGTCGAACTCGATGATTAACAGAGAAAAAATAAACGCCCAGTAAAAGCCATAATAGGGTCTCGTGTTCCAACTTCAAACAATAGAAAAATTAATTTACATTTTTCCCGAGTTTATAGATGTATAAACTTGCTCCAATCCAAGTTTCATTAATTAAAAATAAATCAATCTCTTGAATTAAGCAAAAATGCAAATTTTCTTTAAACCCAAACTTCTTCTTGAATATAAAATTTTAAATTTTGATCTTTGTTTTAAAAATCCCACTTTGTAATGTTTATTCAAGATTTGAATCCAAAGTAACAAATTTAAACATTTGAATTTATCAAGTAATATGTGCATTACCTGTATAACCTGTGATAGAAAGGTACCCCCTTCAACATATTTAAAATTTGCTTTAAAAATCAAACCTTAATTTAGTTTTAACATCTTGTTGAGTTGAAATAATTACAGATTTCCATATTGATGAGAATAGCTTGAATTTTGAACAAGAATGATTAACTGTAACCACCAAAACACATAACAGAGGAAATAAGTATCAAGTATAACATATACAGATTCATATTCAAACATAAAACCATATATAAACTATATTGGTTAAAGGATCATGACTATTTAATTAACTTAAACTTTAAAACAAAAACTTTGTTTACTCACCTATACATTTCTGAACAAAGAATAAGTTGAAGTTGATCATCTGGAACATGAATTGTTTGAATCTGCAGTTGAAACTGCTTGTGTTCATCTCTGCTGTTGTTTGGAGTTTACCCCTTTTCTTATTTCCATTTTTCTCATGTTTTTGCTATGTGTTGTTGAACGAACTAAAACTAAAAAGCAACTGTGTATATATATGAGATAACAGTAGTATAGGGAGGCAATATCTAGACATGTTGTACCCTGTCTTGTTTTATTTTACCAGATTGTGCTAAATATTTTGAAGTGACAAATATAAGGCTGAGTTGATATTAAGTACATACTTTGTTTTCTAATATGTTTACACAATTATTAATTGTTTTGTTGTGTAAAGATACTACCTGCAATCATGTACATATGCAGGTAAACATATGGCATGTGTATGAAGCTATTGAATAAAGATCTTTGTTTTGTTATTAAAAATCTTTTTGCATATGCATAAGGACATCCTGTAGTTCATTTGTAAATTATGATTCCTTTGTACATATTATTACACAGCAACACTTAATCAATATAAATGAAGATATTTGCGAGTAAATATTTGTTTAGTTATTATATTGTTTTCTAGCTTAGTTTACATAATATAATTAGGGTCGGTTGCTTAAAGATATTGTATGTACTTTAGCAGGTAGCTTATGGCTTGTATAGGAGGACATGTTGTTGTGTATAAAGATTTTGTTGTATGAAAAGTACATTTGCAGATAGATATTTAGTTTTTTTTTTTTTTTGGGAATAAAGATATTTGTTTTATAAATATTTGTGTTCTTGCTTCATTTATCATATACTTTGCTCTTAAATTTTATTATGTATTTTGTACTTTTATACTTGTTTGTAATTACATTTTTATTTTATATTTTGACAGTCAATAATTATATGGTTTATTTACTTATATTTATATTTATTCTTCATATTTAACAATCTATATTTAAATGATATTCAATTTCTTACTTATTTATATTTATATTTATACTCTATATTTTGATTATCAATATTTATATTATACTCTTAAGTTTTACTTATATTTAATATTTATATTTTATTGTTAAACTTGGGTTTTATGTTGAACATTTCATTCACATTGATATATATATATGTTAATAAGACAAAGTATTGTAATTCAATCATATAAGATAAATTTTATTTTATCTTTTTCAAATTTCCAAATCAATCTCCTATTTAAAGTGCAATTTATATAAGTAAATGACAATATTTCCAAAATCATTTCTATTTTAAAATGATCAATCCACATTTCATTTAATCAGATTAAATATTTATTAAAATAAACGGGGTCAAAAATCCAGGGTCGTTACATTCCTCCCCACTTAAAAGAATTTCGTCCCCGAAATTTTAAACAAAGATAATTTAAAAGCTGTTATACCAACCATTCAACATAGATACCATTCATACATTAGCAAACAACCAAATAGTCAATCCTAACAAACAACTCTAATTATCCGAACACAAATCCAGATAAGCTTCCCTAAAATTATCGAGAGTTTGTCTCTCGATGATCAACAATCCAAACTGGATTCCCGACCACAGTTAGATTTGATTCAACTTCCAAATTCCTAAATTACTAGTTTAACCACTAATAATGAATCATGAACAATTCCCAAGATGGGATATACAGAATACACAATAAACCCCAGATATCTACTCTGGCAATTCAATACTGAAGTATACAATATTAATTCTTTCCAAATTTTGTTGACTTCTTTACAGAATTTCAATATCCATTCAATCAAGCCCATACGATGTACATATACTATTCGTACGCAATATCAAATCCGATCGCTCGCTCGATCACACAATTTCACTTCCGAACTAGTATCGTCCACCCGACTTCCTAGTACGGACTCAGATCTGGTTTCTTGATCAGAAACTGTCTTTCTCCTTGCATAGTCACAACTATGATAGAGAATTTTCAGAATCAATCAAAATCCATATCCATGGTTCGTCGTTGAAAATCGAGTGAAAAATCCTAACTCAGATCGATATATAACTATCTCGAAATTCTGTACTCGAATCTGGATCAATTTGTTATGCGAATAAAATAATATACGTTCATCCTACGTATTTATATCCATTGACTATCAACCATATCAATTTTCTTTTATTTACATTATCCTGATTCTATCCACTTGGAATAATTTTTCCCAATATCAAATTTTACTTAAGAATTCCACCATTCATTTCTTAAGCTTAATATAAGCATTATATATTTATACTCTTATATTATTACTCTACCACTTAAGCCTTTGTATCTTCTTATTTCCAATTTCCTGTGAATTTCAATTTATCTTCAACTCTGAATATTTAATTTTATTGACTATTTTTCATTTATAACTGATTTCTATCATTATTTTAAATTAATTTCATCCACTAATTTATTTTCAATTTCCAATTTGAAATTGTTTTGTTGCTAAATTTTTTTTATAGTTTTCAAGTTCTGAAAAGTTTTGACAGAGTCTCCATTCGTTTGGCATTACATATTTTCATAAGCACGTATGTAAGGGTTTCAACACTTATTACAAGTATTTCCAACCAATTTCCAAATCATTCCCTTCAATTTAAGTGATTTACAACTTACTTGCTTACATATATAATCCATTTGAGCAAAACAAACTCATATTCAAAATCATCTTATTTTGCTTCCAATAATTCATAAAATTTTATCTAATCTCATTTACTTCAAACAACCCATTTTATATGCAATTCAACAATATCATTGTGAATAAATGATTACTTAAGTTTTATAACAATTGATTCCATCTCAATTAATTTATTCACAATCCTTTCATTGCATTTCCTTTCATTTCAACTGGTTTGGTTCCAAACCATTTTATTAAACTCGACAACCAATGTTTTAAATTATCATTTCACAATTTACTTAATTCATTTATTTTCTTCAAACTGTTCCACCCAACAATTTAAGTTTATTCTATTTCACCAATTTCCATTCAAATTTTTGATTTGATTTTCCTTTAATCAAATCCCAACTATTTACTAATTTATTCCTTTATCCATTTTTAAATTTACATGAACAATTTATTATTGAATTTATTCATAATAAGGTTATTCAATTTATACTTGAATTAGATTTGTTTACAACTCACACCAATTCTAATTTAATCCAATTCAATGCTTATTTGGTTTATATTTACTTATTTACGTAAGAATTTTATTCCGTTCAATATTACCTGTAACTCAATTGAATTTATTTAAATTCAATTTTATTTCCACTCAACTTCAGTTAAATTTAGCTACTTACCGTTCTTTTAAATTTATTTCTCAAATTATGAGCTCAAAACTTATTTGTTTACTTAAAAGCTTATATTGCTCATTTGAGTCATTTCATCTTATAACCACAATTTCAGATTATATATATAGCACTTACTGTCTTAAGGTATAAATTTCCACCTCACAATTACAATCATATTACCTTCAAATTTTATATCCAAATAAGTTCATTTTGAACTTCAATTCCATTTAGCTTATCTCAGGTTAAACTCAAGTACATTTTCTTCACTTTTATTTACTTAAATTAAATTTTAATTCCGGAATCAAAATTTCCGATTTCTTCTTATTAATATCAACTTTACTTCGTAAGTTCAATAGTTGATTTATTCAAACCTTTCACATTATTAAATAGAATTCTTAGAATTCAATTGCCCGGTTTTTTTTATTCCCAAAACCATTTTGAAATGATAACTACACATACCTACTTGGTATATCAAATCAAATTTTCCAATTCCAAACACTTGTTTTCACCAAAACAAATTTTCTTTTTAAAATTTCTAAAACAACTTGTATACCCAACAAGCCCAAACAATATCATGACCAATATCCTGATAGCAATCCATCACTTTAGAAACTCGAAAATGAATACTGATGATATGGCCATCACCATCAGGATTATTTTCCAGCGACTTGAAGTGAATTCAGTGCTTCCTTACTTCCACAAATTCTTTCCAAACAATTTCCATTCAACAATATTTTTCCCAAAACAATATCTCATTATTGCCTTCAAATCTTTGGAAAAACATTTCAAACATTCCCAAGATTTTAAATTCCCAAATCCTTTTGTTGGAATTCATTTAAACACCTTTCAAATTTCCGGGACTTAAATTCTAGCTTAGTCAAGTTTTCAGTTATATTCCTTTTTATTTAAAATCATTTTTAAATAATTTTATTTGGTTATAAACCACTCACATTTAAATTTTTATTTGATTGTACTATTAACAATCAAACATCCAAGTATATATAGTTATTTCAGAAAAATATTTCTTTTATATCAAAATATAATTTTGGATGAAATTATTTCATTCACCCACTTTGAAAATCAATATTGTGTCAAATTGCTCTATTTAAGTGTTTAGAAACCCCTTCGATACAGTTTTCGAGGCTGCGCCGACGAAGGTTCATATACCACTCAATAAATCAATCAACGCAATATAAAACCACTTTATATTCACTAATAAATACGCGCTCATATCTATTAATACACTCAAACTCATTTTTAGAGTACTGCTGACTCTATTTTATGAGTAATTTCTTCCAGAGCCAAGGTTATCACCAACCTACGCTCTGATACCAACTGTGATGACCCGCCATTCTATTATCAGAAAGACGTATCATCATTAAGAAAGAAAGGGATAGAAATAGAAAAGAAAGAGAAAGAAAGACAAACAACATCAGAATCTCATAGCGGAACGGAACAAAATATAATATATCACATAACTATTACATAGTTTTACATATATCAGAGTTACACAATGTTAATACATAAGACAGTCATACATACAATTATCACAATATACATCAGAGATACAGTACACATCATCAAACGCAGCGGAACTAGATAGATAGCTACATACGTCTGGAAACTCCTGCTCCAAGTTCCTCCAGAATCAAGGTCCAAAACCTATTACTTGGCTACTCATAAAAATTTGAGTACCCAAGAGTTTATGAAAACACAAAATATAAACTCCGGGTCAGACATGGGTCTGGTATGAGTAAACGGTTTAAGGTTGTTTAACTTCGAAAACATTTGAAAATAAAGGTGTCACGTAAGACTCCCCACAAATAAATACAGGTAGGTTTTTACCTTACGCTAACCAAAACATTTCATAGGAAATCCAGTGATATTATACAAGTGTCTAGGGTTTTCAAGTAAATATAAAATAGCCGAAATTGTTACATGATTAAATTCCAACTACTAGCCACAAAACTGGGTAATACAAATCAAAACTGTAGGGTCTCGTAGGGAAAATGGATTTCCAACAATGGCAGGGCTACTGGGGTACCGCCCGTCACAGTACGGGGCCTAGATCACCGTACCGAGGATCACTCGCGACCCCCTGCAACACAAGGCCGGAACCATTCCTTACTGAACAGTCCCGAACAAGATAAACCCCGCTGTTGAAACTAGCAACCGCCCACACAGCCGAAATAAAAAGGAACATCTAGACAGGGGAAATATCTTGTCCTGCTTGGGCATGACCCACCTAACCTTGCTGCATCTCCCATGTTTTAGCCATTCCCGGTTGATGAGGCTTGAGGCTGCGATTACCTTTACAGAACATATCTTACAATGCTCATCGTCCGCCTGACGATGTGCTGAAAGCAACCAATCCATACAAGTTCGTTCCGGGTTCGAACGAAACCGAAGGCATTATCTCGTCACACTCATTTTGGAATCACCCTCAGAGTCAACGACGATAACCCTTGCATTCTGAAAACACCGTCTCGATCTTCATTTCAGGATTCACGACCTAACGTTTAAATTGGATCGATGTGGTTTTCGAAGAATCAAAATTGATTCTTCCGATCCCGGTCTCATCGAATCCAAACGCCATTTTAAGGGCCAAGTTGTCTAATTAACTTAACAGTTTAATTAATTTAAATTCATCAATTGAATCAACATAGCATTTATCACAGATAAAACATATACAAGCATCATATATGTAACACAGCATATCACAGAGTAACATAGAATATCATCACATAAATATCACAATCAGATATTCAATCACAACAGTCCATAAGCAGTCACCTTTAAATCTTATTTGTAATTAATTCAATTTAGAATTAATTACCTGAGAGTTAATCACTTAACTCTATTTAATTAATTATTAATTAATAATTAATTACCTATTTCATTTCAAATCATCTAATTAATGATTCCTTAATCAACTATTAAATCTTAATTGTTCCATTAATTATTTACTTCGTTTATTTAATTAGTTACTTTATAATTAAGTTGTTTATCCTTAATTACTATTCCTTAATCATTAATGGATAACCTTAATTGTTTATTAATGAAACTTAATTACTTAACTATGTAACCATTACTTTACTTAATTAATCAATGATAAATCCTTAATTCTTAATCATTTAATTAATTAACTATTAATTCATAATTAAATTATTTGATTAGTTAACTATTAATCATTCATTTATTAACTTAAGTAGTTAATTATTCATTTATCAATCACTTAAACATTCTTAATTACTTCCCGTAAGTGATTAGAAGAATTTCTTTAAAAATTTTGAAACTCAAATTTCTACTAACTGCAAACTTAAATGTTAATCGGTTACACTTCTAGCTTAAAGTAATTACTTAACTAATACTGTAATTACTTGATTAAAATAATAATAATTAAGGCGTAAACATCGTTAAATATTAACGAAAAAATAATTAAAACATGTAACCAGCTTCTAATTTTAAAACCATTTAGTAGATATTTAGATTTCAGTATTAATCTAGATGAACAAAATAATCTGTACTTTACTTCATCTTGAAAATTTAATTTCTGCAGTTGCAAATACTCGAGACCTTCCTGCTATACTCGAGTGTAACTCCGGGTTTCCACGCAAGTTTACCCGAGTCCTCCCCTGAAGCTTCTCCTCCTTCTTCTTTTTTATTACAGTAAGTTTGTAAAACTTATAAGCAAACGTCAGAAAGTAAAAACTGGCATACGTTCGAAACCCGAAGCAACTATCAGTAACTCTCGAGCGCGACACGAGGCGATCGTTCTTGTTTGTCACAGATACGCCACCCCACTCCAACGCCACCATGCACGTGCACGGTGGTTAGCCGCACCTCCAGCGGCACTCGCCAGCGTCCACAAACCAAATTTTCCCTTCTCACCCAGAGATTCAAAATAAGGTCGAAACTAAAAATTTACAGTTTTTAAGAAAACACTGCAAACAAGTCCTTCGGCAATTTCGCTCGCGATCATCGAACAAGCCACCGAAGTGGCCGCCGCTTCGCCCACACGACCACTACACCCTAAACCATCAACCCACCAAATCTCGTGCAGCTCGGTCTCGAAATGATGTCGAACTCGATGATTAACAGAGAAGAAATAAACACCCAGTAAAAGCCCTAATAGGGTCTCGTGTTCCAACTTCAAACAATAGAAAAATTAATTTACATTTTTCCCCGAGTTTATAGATGTATAAACTTGCTCCAGTCCAAGTTTCATTAATTAAAAATAAATCAATCTCTTGAATTAAGAAAAAATGCAAATTTTCTTTAAACCCAAACTGCTTCTTGAATATAAAATTTTAAATTTTGATCTTTGTTTTAAAAATCCCACTTTGTAATGTTTATTCAAGATTTGAATCCAAACTAACAAATTTAAACATTTGAATTTATCAAGTAATATGTGCATTACCTGTATAACCTGTGACAGAAAGGTACCCCCTTCAACATATTTAAAATTTGCTTTAAAAATCAAACCTTAATTTAGTTTTAACATCTTGTTGAGTTGAAATAATTACAGATTTCTATATTGATGAGAATAGCTTGAATTTTGAACAAGAATAATTAACTGTAACCACCAAACACATAACAGAGGAAATAAGTATGCAGTATAACATATACAGATTCATATTCAAACATAAAACCATATATAAACTATATTGGTTAAAGGATCATGACTATTTAATTAACTTAAACTTTAAAACAAAAACTTTGTTTACTCGCCTATACATTTCTGAACAAAGAATAAGTTGAAGTTGATCATCTGGAACATGAATTGTTTGAATCTGCAGTTAAAACTGCTTGTGTTCATCTCTGCTGTTGTTTGGAGTTTACCCCTTTTCTTATTTCCAGTTTTCTCATGTTTTTGCTATGTGTTGTTGAGCGAACTAAAACTAAAAAGCAACTGTATATATATATATATATATGAGATAACAGTAGTATAGGGAGGCAATATCTGGACATGTTGTACCCTGTCTTGTTTTATTTTACCAGATTTTGCTAAATATTTTGAAGTGACAAATATAAGGCTGAGTTGATATTAAGTACATGCTTTGTTTTCTAATATGTTTATACAATTATTAATTGTTTTGTTGTGTAAAGATACTACCTACAATCATGTACATATGCAGGTAAACATATGGCTTGTGTATGAAGCTATTGAATAAAGATCTTTGATTTGTTATTAAAAATCTTTTTGCATATGCATAAGGACATCATGTAGTTCATTTGTAAATTATGATTCCTTTGCACATATTATTACACAGCAACACTTAATCAATATAAATGAAGATATTTGTGAGTAAATATTTGTTTAGTTATTATGTTGTTTTCTAGCTTAGTTTACATAATATAATTAGGGTCTGTTGCTTAAAGATATTGTATGTACTTTAGCAGGTAGCTTATGGCTTGTATAGGAGGACATGTTGTTGTGTATAAAGATTTTGTTGTATGAAAAGTACATTTGCAGATAGATATTTAGTTTTTTTTTTTTGTGAATGAAGATATTTGTGTTCTTGATTCATTTTATCATATACTTTGCTCTTAAATTTTATTATGTATTTTGTACTTTTATACTTGTTTGTAATTACATTTTTATTTTATATTTTGACAGTCAATAATTATATGGTTTATTTACTTATATTTATATTTATTCTTCATATTTAACTATCTATATTTAAATGATATTCAATTGCTTACTTATTTATATTTATATTTATATTTTATATTTTGATTATCAATATTTATATTATGCTCTTAAGTTTTACTTATATTTAATATTTATATTTTATTGTTAAACTTGGGTTTTATGTTGAACATTTCATTCACATTGATATATATATATGTTAATAAGACAAAGTATTGTAATTCAATCATATAAGATAAATTTTATTTTAATTGAATTACAAAAGAAAAATTTTATTGTAAATATTATTGAGATCTTTTTCAAATTTCCAAATCAATCTCCTATTTAAAGTGCAATTTATATAAGTAAATGACAATATTTCCAAAATCATTTCTATTTTAAAATGATCAGTCCACATTTCATTTAATCAGATTAAATATTTATTAAAATAAACGGGGTCAAAAATCCAGGGTCGTTACATTCTACTACTCCGTTTTGCTGTGGAATTCTTGGAAATGAAAAATTGGGAGTTATTTCATTTTTATTACAGAATTCTTCAAACTTTCATTTTCAAATTCACCACCGTGATCACTACGGATGGTTATAATTTTTAGAGAAAGTTGATTTTGAATCCTTTTTGTAAAGTACTTAAAACATTCAAAAGTATCACTTTTATGTTTCAAAAATATTTCCATGTAAATCTAGAATAATCATCTACAATTACAAAAACATATTTACTATGATTTATTGACAGAATTTGAGATGGACCAAATAAATCAAGGTGAAGTAATTCAAGAGGTTTTGAGGTTGAAATCATATCTTTTAATTCAAAAGAACTTTTTTCTAAGTTTTTCTAATTGACATGCATCACATAGACTATCTACTTTAAAATTCATTTTAGGAAGACCTCTTACTAAATCATGTTTTGACAGTCTAGATAAGAGTTTGAAATTCAAATGCCCAAATCTCTTATGCCAAATCCAAGGGTCACTTGTATTTTCCAAAAGACACAAGTTATCATTTGAAACTTTCATACTAAGAATATAAATATTCTTTTTTCTAATTCCCTCAAATATTATGGTTGAATTATTATCTTCAATGTGACACTTATCTTTTTCAAATTTAATTTTATATCCTTTATCGCAGAGTTGACTTATACTTAGTAGGTTATGTTTCAGATTCTTAACTAGTAAAACATTAGTAATAATAGGAGTTTCAGAGTTACCGACTTTGCCGACGCCAATCACATATCCTTTTGAATTGTATCCAAAGTTAACCAGTCCTCCGTCTTTGTATATTATATCATTCAGCATATCTAGATTGCCAGTCATGTGTCTAGAACATCCACTATCGAGTATCCATTTGTTCTTTTTGATCTGCACATGTCCGTTGTGGATTGATTCCTCAACCCCCATAAAGCATGTTTCCTGCACATCAAATAATTTTGGTAGACAACTTGAATTTGAATATTGATTATATGCAGACTCAAGAGACAATGATGATCTGAATATTTCTAAACCAGTATTAACAAACATAGCCATTTTAAAAACTTTTTCAAAAATCAAATTATGAAACTTTGAAAACCTTGCTCTGATACCAAATGTGAGAAATGAGAATTACGGATCTTAAGGCTAGGATAAACACTAGAGGGGGGTGAATAGTGTTTTAAAAATTATTAAATCTTTTTGAGCTTTTGTTAATTTGAACACAAATGTATGCAATATTTAGACACAGATATGATCACAGAATCAAACACAGATGTAGAAATAAAATAAAAGCAGTAAAGGAAAGAACATACCGTATTTTATACTGGTTCGGAGTTACCCTACATCCAGTCACGCACACGAGTACGGATTTCCTTTCAAAAGAAATTGTACAATTACACCCTCGATTTCATGGCTACAAGGTATACCCTCCAGATTCACAATCCTATGGGTAGAGATATTTGATTTCACGGACAACAAGTTCAACCAATTAATTTCCAAGGCTACAATCACACTTTTCTTGCTTGATTGATTTCCAAGACTACAATCACACCTTTTCTCGTTTAGTTGATTACAAAGAAGCCTATAACCCTAAATATCACTGAGGATCTTGTTGAGATAATGATAGAGAATCAAACCAGAGATAATTTAGTTGGATTCAATGTTAATTTTGACAGAGTAATGTTAAGAATGTGTATAAAGAAATGTGGAAGAAGAAGAGAAATGAAAACCAGAAAATATGAATAAAAATTCGTTGAAAACAGCTCATATTTATAGAAGAACAACAGCCATGTCCATTCGTGAAGAGATATGACGAATAGACACTTCTTTTGAAATTTAAATTTTGAAATTAACTGACACTATGTCAACATGGGTATATTGAGCATGTCGACATCCCAAAGGAATTTTTGTGGTTTGTTTTTCTTTTGAAAATAATTTTTATCTTATATTAAAAACTATTTTAAACTTTATAAATATACTTGACTATAGTTAAAATACATAAATAAATATAGAGAATAATATTTTGGTATATATAAAATTTTACTATAATTTTATATCTAAGTATAAATATTAAAAATTAAGTATGTTATTATTAAAGATAGTTTAAAACTAAGGATAATTTGATTTTGAAATTAAAGATTATTTTGAAGCTAAAAGTATTTAAAATCCGAATAGACGTTTTTATTCTTTTAAAAGGAAGGTTTTGAAAACATTTTGAAAACAAGATATAACTTTGTAAAATCATTTTGAATAAAAAGTTGGCGGATACAAAACAATGTTCCACTAGATTTTTCGTAGGTTCCATCCTACTTAGGGTTCCATCCCTTTAACGGGCTCGAAGTGGATTCCATTCCATGAATAAATTGAATTTTAAGATGTCAGTGCTTTTCTAGGAGTTTTGACAAAATTCCTAATTAATTAAAAAATAAATTACTTGAAATCTTGAACCCTTGATAATCTTGGTATTCTTGATACTCATCAATTTTCAATCTTGATATCTTGAATCTCTATACTGTACAGTCTTCATTCTTGGTACCTGCATGGTTAAATCCTGCATATACATATATTTATAAACTATAGTGTTAGTATTTATATTTTATAATCCTATTCAAGGTTGTTGTCATCAAAACCATCATCTCACGGACTAACATCAAGTGCCTATTGGTAACAGACTGTTGTCCTATATGACACAGAGGCAGCAGCCATACACACCAAAAGGTGTTTTACAGATTGTGGATGTGAACCCGCGATCAGGACGCTAGGATGGATAATAGCCAGATAGGTTTTACTGCACACCAAATAATAGGAGTTCACTCATTTGCTTAAGGCTTGTAAACTACATCTGTCTCTCATTTGATATTTTATATAACATGTCCAAAGAATAATCGGAGAAATAAAATCTAAAGTCTCATACCAAATGGTTTTGTAACTTCATTTATTCAAATTCCATGTTATATGGAATAATAGTCATACACCCAAACATTATAATGAGTTTTTAATATAGAAAAGTGTTAATATTTATTTTAAAACGTTCACATATTTTATTTTCAAATAAATTATATATTAATTTTTGTTTATTTTAATTAAATACTTATTTTAATCTCCTTTATTAGTTACAAAATACTTTATTAATTAAAATAATTTCATATTTATCATCTTACTGATATTCATAACATTTCCAAACACATTTTTATTTTTAAAATATTTAAAGCTTAAAATGATTTCCATACACCACTTCAATAATTAATATTTATTATAACCAACATCTGTTATTAAAATCTATAAATAATTTTGTTTCTAAAATATAATAAAAGTTACTAAAACTATTGTCCATATTTTATTTTAACTTACTTGTATGCATGCATGCATGCATGCATGTAAAAAGTAACAGAACTTGGCACAAGCCTAGAAATCATTCCAGGCTGTAGATCAGTGAACCGACGCACCCTACATCAGTGGACCGGTGACGACTAGGAAATGAATTTCCAAGTCGTGGTGGAGTTCATTCCAACGACTCTGGCCACCATCGACGACTCCTTTTGATCCATATTTCATCATTGAACACTACTTTATCAGCATATCATCCCAATGCATATTAAAGTGACTCAATTTCAATCAAAACAACAAGCCAACTAAGGATCCATGAGAATGCACACTCATACAATTCAAATTCTCTAACTTGTAGGAGGATATTCATGAAATTAAACATATTTGTGAGTGAAGACACACTTACCCTAATGGTGATAAGCCTCTTATAATAATGCTCTGTGTACCTCTTCTTTCCCTTCTTTTTACAAAATTCAATGAAGCCTAAACTTGATCAAATCACAACTTCCACTTGCTAGTAGGTGTATAATGAAGTTGAAAACGTTATATATTTTTTCAGAATTTTTAATAATTTATTTCTAATTTATTTTGAATTTTTGAAGAGAGATGGTCAGGGCTTTCAAAATTAAGTGCCTAAGAAGATGGAGATAAATGAGCATACGGAAGATAAATTTGCAAGTGGTGAAGAGGCTTTTTAATCACTCATGACAAGTCAAATTAAGTGAAGATTTTTCCTAAGCCTTGTTGGGCTCTTGGGCTTGCTTTTGTTCATGTTTCAATATTTTCTGTTATTTCCTCTTACTAATCAATTTTTATATTCATGACAAATTAGCCCAAAGTTCTAAATAATTCATATTTATTCTTCAAAAATGTTTTATTATCTTCGCATAATTATTCTATAATCGATATTTATGATTTCTCCCAAGTAAATGATTATTCTCTTATTTATCGTATAAAGCCCAATTTTAATAATAACTTTATAATCTTCCTTTTAAAGGTGGAATAAAATTCATTTTCTTTAAAATAAGTTCTGCTGACGCCAAAAATGAGCATCAATAGAATCTAGTAGAGATTAAATGAAGAATGAAATTAAAATAAAGCAAAAATCATAAAAATCATAAAGGAACACATAGATTTTTTATAGTGGTTCGACAATCTTAGCATATGTCAATTTCATATTTTTATTGATCTACCACTTGATTATGATTACAAGAATGTTTGGATCAGCTATGATCCATTAGGACAAAAGTGAAGAATAAAAATGTAGTGCCTCGACGGAGAAAGCAGGATACCTTTTCTGACGTCATACCTACTATATTTATAGGGAAAGACATGCACGGATCGAACTGAAATTTTGGCAGAAGGTTCGGGAGACCAAGACGAGGCTACCCAAAAATTTGTAGGCCCATCGAAGCCCACAATAAGGCTTGGTACCGATCCCTATTAATGCATCCAAATAGGCTACGATCCGTATGAAGGATGCCCCATGATGTTAGCTACTTGCTCCCCAAATTTTGTGCAATTATGACGTATAGTTCGTGGGATATCACATTTTATGTGAAGTAGTGTTGCTTGAATTCTGATTTCTGTCGATCTGTTCAACTTCCTCCAATTGGAATGTTATTCCTACGAGGTGCTCCACATGTTGTAATAAGCTTGTACTTCAAGTTTCAAGTTGATAGCATGTGTAGATTTTGAGTTACTGACCGATCATCGCTGCAAAATTGAGTTGTGGAATCGATACGGTATGATCCATACCGTTTAATATGGATCGTACATGATCCATCTTCGGAGAATAGTGAGCTTTCATGCTTCTGCTTCATATTATCATCTATACTTGATTTTTGGACCCCTCAATCATCGCTCTGGGTTACTGGCCTTGATGATAGTCGAGTTTAATTTGTCCAGTCAATTCGGATATAACCGGATCAAAATGCTGGATAACAAGTTCTTTATCTTATTTACTTTTAATATTTAACCTCACGAAATTATTTAACTATTTTAACTATATTTTAAATCATTTTGACCTTTAATGATACCCAAACTTGATTTAAAAATCAAAATTTACTTGATTAAATTGTTTTACTACTTCATAAATATTTTTCCCTTACAACTTCCCAATTATTTCTATATTTATAATATTAAAATCCCTTTTTAATTAATAGAATCTTTTAATTTAATTCCTTCTCAACTTCGGATTGTTACAAAGTAGATAAAGGAAGGGTGATGATGATGTTTAGCTTCCTGGTAGCATGTTGTCGGTGGCACTCTCTGTACGTTGCTGTTAGTAGTCTGTCTTCATGTTGTTGTTAGTACACAGTCTGTATGTTGTTGCTGGTAGTCTGTCGTTATGTTCTAGTTGTTTTTTTGGACTGTTATGTTATGGAAGATGATGCATATGTATCTTATGTAATGGTGTTGTGGTGTTGTAGTTGTTTTCGAGATGTTGTGTTGTTTAGGTCAGGTGATGTATTTTGGATGTAAGGTGGTTTGAACTTCGTAAATCTTTGATGTTATGGTTAATTATCGGCTAGGATTGTTTTCCCGTCCCGTTTCTATAAATAAAAAATATCTCTGAAATTGAAATCTTATTTTCATGAATCAACTGAATAGCTTTGCTGAAAAATATGCAATTTTTAAGAATATTAGCGGACATTGGTGTAAATATTCAGAATAATTGCAGAAAAGTCAGCAAATATTGAAAACTTTTCCATATAAATATGCATTTATGTAAGAATTTTTCTCTGCAATTGTTAATTTCAATATATTGCATTAGGAAGATGAATTTTATCTTCATGATTAAGAATACATGAATAAAATTGTATTTACTGAGAATACTTGCAAATATGTGCATTAAAAACTCCAATTAGTGAATATACATGCATAAAAATTTGTAAATATTCCAATATTTTCAATATTTCTGCATGTATTCTCAATATTTACAGAAAAATATGCAAATATTGAGAATACTTGCATAAAAAACTTCAAATAATGCCAATTTTTGCATTAAAAAATCTAATACAAATATTACGAATATTTTTATTTTATTTTGCAAATATTATGAATAATTGCAGTTATGACTGCAATTATACTTAATAATTGCAGAAAAATTTGCAAAATTTGAGAATATTTGTTTATAATACTGCAAATATATTCAGTACTTTTGCAAAAAAAACATAATAATATATGTTGAAGCTGCAAGTGTTTTTTAGCAAGTATTTATTATTTTTACTTTCATATGCTATTATTATGAATACTTGAGGATATAGCTGCATTTAATCTGAATAAATGCAGAAAAATCAACAAATATTGTAAATTTTTGCTTACAATACTGCAAATATGTACAATTTTTGCAGTAAAACATGTAATAATATATGTTAGAGTTGTACGAGTGTTTATTAAGTAATCAAATTTTTTACTGCAGATTTTCTATGTATTTGCAACTAAAACTGCAAATACTAAGAACATTTACAAAAAAAAACTGCAAAGATTGTTAATATCTGCATTTTTACCTGCAAATATTCTTAATTGTTATTGATATATTACAATTTTTAATTTTGTGAAGAATGAATTCATTTTCATATAAATTATTGTTTTCTTTTGTTATTTCAATTTTACTGTTTGATTTTGATATTCCAATTGATTATACTTTCCATTATTTGATTTCAGATTCTTCTTGATTAATTAAAATGAGTATTTGGTTTCGTTTTTCTTCCAAATCAATTTTTTAGTCACCTTGATTTCAGTTTATTCACTAGATTATGATTCGATTTTGTTTACTAATTTCATTTTCACATCAACGATGAAGTGCAGAAAGAAATTACAATGGAAGAGTACTTTTGTCTTTTAGATGGTCCAATTTTAAAAACAGACACCGAAAACTTATCTACAAAAAGGAGGGATGTTTTGTGTGTTTGCAAACTATACGAAGGATGTATGTTAAACGCTCCCTTAAAAGAAACCAAAGTGGTTGGTTTTCATTCCTATAGTCATTGGTGGAACTCTATTCTACGGGTTATATCACTATACCAAGATATTATATGCTAAATTAAAGCCAACACTTGCATGTTTTCTTTCCAATACAGCTAAAAGATAGAAATATGACCATTTGTTTTCACCTTGATAGTGCAAATGTGTGTACAGATAATGAATTCATCATTCTCCTCAAACATTTTGACACGTGCCTATACAAACGATCTCACCCACGCAGGAATATGCATATCCATGTATGTAAAGATAAATGTACGTGAACATACGCACACGCAAACGTGTTCCAATATGCAGAAACACACATGACGCACATAAAGAAAAACATAACTAACACCTTGTGTGCAATGAGTGAACTCCAGGCTAGTAAAATCTTATTGGATAAACTTGATAATTGGTATAATAATCAAATTTTAAGAAGCAAAATTTTAAGGTTCATAAACAAAGTTTTATTTCGAAATATATGAAAATGTCAACTACATCAAAAATGATACTTTCGACAGTTGAAAATTGGAACCCTATGTTTGTTCCACCAAAAGTAGCACTTTATAAAACTTTACATAAGATGGAGATATGGCTGAAAAAATAACAAAATGTAAGGAATACTGAAATCTTGGTATAATGTAAAAATTATTGCAAAAAATAACGTTTAATGTCCAATATGCTTATTGTGCTATAATGGATAATTGAAATCTTAGAGCGTAATATGCATCTCGTTTGTTAATATATAGACAAACACAATATCCCAAGTCACACCAGTTACGCTACTTTCCTGCATAAAGAAATGTAAAAGTAAGACAACACAATGCATGCCATGGAGATAAATGTTCTACCCACATAAATGGTTAGGCACCTTTCATATTAGTGGATCGGGTAGAACAAATATGTACTCGCTAGGATGCAAATATAATTAACATATTGTTAGTGTGAATAAAAGATCAACTTTAGTATCATTAAATATCAAATTTAATGCAACAGCAGAATATGACTTTATATAATCGTCAGTGAACGCAGTCATTGCAACAGTTAATATAAAGCCATGAATTTTTATCCCCTTTCCACTGGTTATTGATGTATAGTTTCCACATCAAGATAACCAAACTTGATTTTGAGAATACCACACCAAACTTTCAAAAAGTCAACTGAAATAAGATACTTTAAGAGTGGTTTCAAACAAAGATTTGTATCACATTCCCAAACTCCTATAAGATGAAAAGTTTTAACTGAAACCTATAACTAAAAGGTAGATGTCATGACGCATTTCTTATAAAGCAAAGTAGAATTAATTTAGCCCATAAGCCTGTGGACATGGTGCATGTACCATATAAAAGGCAACTCACAGTAAATAAAACATAAAAATAAATATATCCTAGAATAGTTTCTTTTTGACCCCTCTTATGTTAGAACAGAAGTAAAGGTAAAAACAATATGACATGAACCACAGAACACCTTAAAGTTTGAAACCACTTAACATGTATCAAAATAATATGTACACAATACGAGTCTTGGTCTCAACTAAACAAAACACAAACATATGGTCTAGACTCCAAAAAGCTATATATACACGACATGTACATAAATGACTTCCAGCTAGGATAGCATCAAAATCACTAAGCCCTGCCTCTGAAACATCTCGATCTGACCCGAGTATTATATATAAAAAAAAAAGGCTGATTCTAAACAATAGAGGTAAGAATGATATGATATTACCACAATAAATTTCAGTAGCAACGAGTACTAACATCATGCTTTGAATCATAAATATATGCATATCATTCAACATTTACCATGTCATAAATCCATAAATTGCTTATCAAAAGCGATCTTAAAATATGGTAATAGAAATCTCACAAAGCATATCATAACTCAAAGAACCTGCATAAAAGCAAGTTATCAAGACGAGGCTAGTGTCGCCTTTCACGCCTAGATGCGTGCAAAAATAAGACGAGCCTAATGTCGCCGAACATGCGTGGATGTATATAATCATAAAGACGAGCCTAATGTCGCCGTACGCCTAGATGCGTATAATAATAAAACGAGCCTAATGTCGTCAATCATGCCTACATACATGAAATAATAAGATCCTTATGGATCAAAAGTGTTATATACTTTCTGATAATAAATATTCGAGATTCACTTAATGTTCCATAACTGGTGATTCTTGAATATTTACTATAAAATAGCAAATTTCACTCCATAAATAATCTATCAAATAAGTCAAAGAATTAATCAATATAGTGATACTAATGTTCCATACCATTAGTACTACTAAATCGATTAATTAAAATCCTCATCTCATAGAAGTAAGATTTTACATAAAATTATTTCTTTTAAAAAATTGATTGAAATCATGTCATAGACAATATTTAACAAATAGAAATTTACAGTCATATTAGTTTCTAGGACACACATCCATAGAAATTAATTTCAATGCCAAATTTAGCATAATAATTACTTTTAAGGACAAAGTAATCAGTCCAATTACTTTCAAGGACATAATTTCATAGGTTTTTAGGCCTTAGAAACTAATTATTTTGCATTTTGTCCTTAAAATTAATTATTTCAGTTGTGTGTCCTACAAACTAATTGCACTTGCTAAAGAGGCCCTTGTGGCTAATTTCCACTTCTTTTTATTTAAATATAGCCTTGAAATACCATTTCTATACCTTTTAAATTATTATAATAAATAATCTATATCATATGATGCTTTGAAATGTTATCACAGGAAAATTACTATAGGATTCATAGAAATGATTTTTAAAACATACACATAATATAACGTTTCAAAATTTTATCATTTAAAACCAAAATTTTAATATTTATAAAATATATAAACTTCTTGGAAATTTTCCCCCAAATTCATCGAATAAAATTCTGTGATTTAACAATGTCAAATGCTCAATTCAAACTCAAGAAAACAATTCAGAATTTAAAATAAATTATATAGCAAATGCCTCGAGCAAAATATACTCCAAGCTCTTTAGACCGGTCATCCTAAAGCGTCCACCGATCGACCGGTGCAACTTACTGGTCGACCGTCTTCAATGCCTGGAGCATATTTCGCTCTAGGCACCAACGCAGGTAAAGCTATCTTCGATTCTGGCTACTATAAATCAATTCCAGACATCCATATAATTACTGAAACATGCCTACTAACATCTGATATCAATCAATCATCCAAACTTGCAGCTAGGGCTGTTATGGTAGCGGTAAATTTACCATTAACATACCATTACCAGTCAATCGGTTACCATTTTAAAGTAAAGTCGGTATACCAGCATTATTGGTATGGTAACAATAAATTTACCATTTTTAGGGTAAAACATTAATAATATTTTTTTCAAAACCAGCGGCAACGGTAATTTATCAGTTCATTCATAATACATTGATATTCATGTAAGATGTTATATGGGCATTTAAAGCAAAAAAACAGTTCAATTTATTTCAATAATTCAACTGAAATGGTGATAAATACACTTCTTTTCTACGTCATTTATTAAATGATTTAATGAGATATATAATGAAACATCATTCAGTGTAAAAATATATCAACTTATTATTTTTCTAGACAAACGGTAATTTATCTTTACCAGTGTAACAGTTACCAGTTTATCAGTCTACCAATTATCGGTATACCAGTCAATCGGTAACGGTAAACAATTTTAATTTACCAATAAAGACGGTATAGTAACGGTATTTACAAAATGGTAACGGTAACAATTAACATAACAGTCCTACTTGCAGTGACTAACTTAAAGTAATTATTTACCGTAGCTTTAAAACTAGATTTAGAAGCAATACACAAATAATAGCTACTGTAAAACTTTCAGATAAGCAATTCATCTTCAACCAAACAATTACAGTAATATTAGAATCATTTATGAGTGGTTTACCCACCTTGCTCTTTATAATTAAGCAGTTTAACTTCAATCAGCAGAGCAAAACTAGAAATCAGTAGCCTATACCGATTTTATCCAAAATAACACAAAATCCTAATTAATATACTGTAAACAGAAATTCAGGGTTCTAATAAAATGTATACCAGTTGAGATATTTTACCTGATCTTATTAACTTCTTTAGAAGTTAATTCTTGCTAGAAATCAACCACAGTAGAGACTTCTAGTTTTCTAGGGTTCTTAGAAGGGGAAAGTAATGGATTTTGTGTTACTGTAAATGAATGAGATAAGATGAGAAAGCGTACAACACGTTTTACTTAGCATTTTATCTCAATTTCTTTTCCACTTTGGTTTGGGTTATGGGCTTTAAAAATTAAATTAGCCCAAAAAGAATTTAATTGCTTGTTTATTCTTAATTACAACTAATGAATTCTTAATTACAACTAATGAATGCTTTCATTCAACCAAACTTTGCATTTTAAAATAAATCATAGCTCAATTAACTAATCACTTCCTAAAATGCATTTAAACCCCAAAGAAAGATTTTTCAAATAAAAATCTATTATCCCAAAATAATCTTTTATTTAAAATAAAAGATTCAACCCAATTAAATGTTCTGTTTTCAACTTAAATTTCTAAATTCTTCGATTAAAGCACTTTAAAATATTTCATTCATTTTCTATAAAATAGAAGATTTCCAATTTTATTAATTGAGAATTGAATAGAATTAAAAGTCTCAATTCTTTGTAAAAAAATCAAACTTATATTTATTTTCAGGTACATCTCAAACAAGTATCGTTAGTTTACGATGAGCGTTACAGCACGCGCTCGAATGGTCTTGGCCAGATCTATCTCCCGAACCATCGTGACTAGACCCATCTCCATAAACATCTTCACTTGACCCATCTCTCGAACCATCATCATCCCTATTTTCTTCTACTTGGTTTCCAAGTTCTACTACAACGTCCATTTTCCTCTTCTTCTCTGATTCCGCGGCACGTTTGCGCCTTAAAGTAAGCAGTCATGGCTTATGCTGTTAGAAAACTGTTATTAGAAACTGCAATCGTTTCATAAATAGAACGTTTCATTTACCTTTAACGTTTTGCAGTTTCTAATCTTAATATGACCCTATTAATTAGGTCATAAATAGAACGTTTCATTTACCTTTAACGTTATGCAGTTTCTAATCTTAATGTGACCCGATTAATTAAGTCATAAATAGACCGTTCTATAATTAGAACATTGTGTCTGTGATTAATCTTAAGCGTTGAATTGGTATATCATGGACGTACCAGATTTAGAGTTAAATGTTATATAAAGGATTGAGTCCTCTCTCTCCTGGAATATAGATGTATTCTTCTCCACTAAGAAACATATAAAGAAATAGGGTTAGAGAGAGAAATCGAATTCTGAAAAGAAGGGTAATTATTAGAAGTCAGAAGAAGAAGATGACAGCCATTACATCTTCCGCTGCTAATCAAGATACGTCATCCTAAACAAAAAAAATCATGTTATGCTTTGTTTGTGAAATATTCGGTATCGGTGATCATTGGGTTATTACTTAAATTGTTCATCATTAATCATGAAAGATAGAACAGTAAAGAATTTCTGACATTTGGTATCAGAGCCACCAATCAATAATCGAATATTTTCTATGATTGCAATTGATCTGTTCTATGCTTTACTCATGATGTTTTAATCAAGTATACGTTATAAGTCAATTATGCACATGAGATTTATGATTTTGTTAATCACCAAAGTGGTCAAAATCAGAATAATCATTTAGTGCATAAGTGACATAACGATTATTGATAGAAATTGTCAGTTATAATAATACCCAAAAAAAACTGGCGTCACTAATGGTAGAACCTGAGAACTTACCCAAAGGAAAGTCTTGTTCTATAACTAGTTGACATGATGAGGTTTAATAGATATCTTGATTAAATAAATATTGATCATCCAAATATGTCAGTTTTATTTAATTGAATATATTTATTACTTACTTATGTTTTGGTATTTAATTATTTAAGTATAAGATAGTATCTACCCAAAGGAGTGCTATATTATACTATTATGTACATATCTGAATCGTGTTAGCTATGAGCTTATAGTTATTTCAATTTTTTTAATTTGCAGTAGTTCCCATGAATACACATGCTTCATCTGTTACATTGTTCACTGGTGTTAATTTTTCTGAATGGAGAGAACAAGTCAATTTCCATTTAGGTGTTCAGGATCTTGACTTGGCATTACTTGAGGATAAATCTGTTGCTCTTACAACAGCTAGTACTAAGAGAAAAATCACACCATAAAGCATGGGAACGCAGTAACAGATTGAGCCCCATGTTTATTAAGATGACTGTTGCTAACAACATCAAGTCAACAATTCCGCAAACAGAAAGTGCTAAGGAATATATGCAGTTTGTGGAAGAGCGTTTTCGTTTAGCTGATAAGTTACTCGTTGGTACTCTTATGGCAGAACTCACGACCATGAAGTTTGATGGGCCGCAAACTATGCAAGAGCACATTATAGAGATGACTAATCTTGCAGCAAGGTTAAACTCTCTTGGACTTACAGTAGAGGATTCTTTTCTTGTCCAATTTATCCTGAACTCGCTACCTTCTGAATATGGACCTTTTTAAATTAACGATAACACTGTAAAACATAAGTGGAATGTTAATGAATTGGCCAGTAGACTTATTCAGGAAGAAGGATGTTTGAAAAATCAAGTGAATCACTCCGTAAGTTTTGTGAGTAATAAAGCTGGTAAAGAAAAGAATGGAAAATCAAGTCATTTTAAGAAGAAAAAAGCATCTGCTAAGAATGGGCAGGATAAGGAAAAGAATGAACTAAACGATGTTCGATGTCATTTCTGTAAAAGGAAAGGACATTATCAAAATGACTGTCCGAAAAGGATAGCTCGGTTCGAAAAGAAAGGGATTTCTTATGATCCGAACGATAAATCCAAATGAAGGTCGTTTTCTCTTTATGGGAAACGGAATGGAATCCACAATAGAAGGCATTAGGACTTATCGTCTAATTCTAGAAAGTGGATATGTATTAGACTTATATAGTACCCTTTATGTACCTTCATTATTTAGAAACCTTGTTTCCATAAGTAAGTTAGATATTTCTGCTTTTAGATGTACGTTTGGATCTGGTTGTTTTGATTTATATAAGAATACTGATAATGTTGGTTCTGATATTCTAATTAATGGTTTATATAAATTAAAACTGAATGACACTTATGTGAATTCCTTGCTGAATGTAATAAATAATGTTGGATGCAAACGTAGCATGTTGAATGAAAATTCTGCTTTCTTATGGCATAAAAGACTAGGTCACATATTCAAAAAAAGAATGATGAGATTAGTAAGTAATGAAATTTTGTCAAAATTGAACTTTAATGATCTAGAATTATGTGTGGATTGTATTAAAGGTAAACGAACCAAACATAATAAGAAAGGAGCCACTAAAAGCAGTCAGCTTCTTAAAATAATACACACTGATATTTGCGGACCTATGGACACTCCAGCCTTTAATGGAGAAAAGTATTTCATCACTTTTATTAACGATTTTTTCCGTTATGCTTATGTCTATTTGCTTCATGAAAAATCTCAATCTCTGAATGTCCTTGAGACGTTTGTAAAGGAAGTTGAGAGGCAATTAGATAAAAAGGTGAAAATCAAAAGGTCTGATAGAGGTGGTGAATATTATGGCAAATATAATGAGTCGGGCCAGTGTCCAGATCTATTTGCGAAATTCGTCGAAAGTCATGGCATATGTGCGCAATACACAATGCCAGGTACACCACAGCAAAATGGTGTAGCGGAAAGGCGCAATAGGACGTTAATAGATATGATTAGAAATATGATGTCAGATTCTACACTACCTAAGAATTTGTGATCGTATGCTCTCAAAACCGCTAATTATTTGTTGAATATGGTTTCTACTAAAGCTGTTCAAAAGACTCCTTTTGAATTATGGACTAACAGGAAACCTAGCTTAAGACACCTGCATGTTTGGAGTTGTCCAGCGGAAGCGAGAATTTATAATCCACATGAAAAGAAATTAGATTCTCGAACGATTAGCGGGTATTTTTTAGGTTACCTTAAAAAAACTAAAGGATATGTGTTTTACTGTCCTAATCATAGTCGAAGAATTATAGAAACCGGTAATGCAAGATTCATTGAGATTTGTGAAGTCAGTGGGAGTACTAGAAGAGAAATAGTGGAAATAAAGAAAACATGGATAAATGTTACATTGCCTAGAATAATTCCTCCATCTACTATTACTCCAAATGTTGTTCCAGCTGTTGGAGAACAGCATGATGATGAACAATATATAAATGAAGAAGTACTTTCTGAAGGAAATGACTTACATAATGCTAATATGCATGAACCACAACAAGTAGTATTAAGATCTCAAAGAGATCGTGGGTCAGCTATTTCTAATGATTATATGGTTTAGATGCAAGAATCAGATTATGATATAGGAATCAATAAGGATCCAGTTTCGTTTTCACATGCTGTAGAAAGTAAAGAGTCAAAGGAATTTATTAATGTCATGAAAAAGACTAAAATCCATGCAACAGAATGAAGTTTGGGATCTCGTTGAGTTACCACATGGCTGTAAAAGAGTCGGATGCAAATGGGTTTTTAAAACCAAACACGACTCTAGTGGTAATGTCGAACGGTATAAAACTAGACTTGTTGCTAAGGGTTACACTCGGAAAGATGGCGTTGATTACAATGAGACATTTTCTCCTGTTTCGAAAAAGGACTCACTAAAAATAATAATGACATTAGTAGCACATTATGATTTGGAATTGCATCAAATGGATGTGAAAACAGTTTTTCTGAATGGAGATCTTGATGATGATGTTTATATGGATCAACCTGAAGATTTTTCTGTAAAAAGTAAAGAACAATTGGTGTATAAACTTAAGAAGTCAATATATGGGCTTAAACAAGCATCCCGTCAATGGTATATAAAGTTCAATACCATTATTACATCTTTTGGTTTTAAGGAAAATACGGTTGATCACTGTTTATACCAAAAGATCAGTGGGAGCAAGTTTATTTATCTAATCCTTTATGTTGATGACATCTTGCTTACTGCAAATAATTTAAGCATATTGCATAAGACTAAGGAATTTCTCTCAACGAACTTTGAAATAAAAGATATGGAAGAGGCATCTTATGTGACTGGAATAGAAATATTTCGTGATCGATCACAAGGAATATTGGGATTGTCTCAGAAAGGATATATCGAAAGGATTCTAGAGAGATTTGAAATGAGTAAGTGTTCGTTTGGGAAAGTTCCTGTATAGAAAGGTGATAAATCCAATCTCATGCAATGTCCTAGAATGATATTGAACGAAAGAAAATGGAATCAATTCCATATGCATCTGTAGTTGGTAGCCTAATGTATGCTCAAACATGTACTAGACAGAATATCAGTTTTGCGGTCGGTATGTTAGGGAGGTATCAAAGTAATACAGGAATGGAACATTGGCAAGCTGCAAAGAAAGTGTTAAGGTACTTACAAGGCACGAAGGATTACATGCTCATGTATAGTAGATCCAATGAATTGGAGGTGATTGGATATAGCGATTCAGACTTTGCTGGATGCATCGATACTAGAAAATCGACTTTTGGTTACCTGTTTATGTTTGCTCAAGGAGCCATATCACGGAAAAGTGCGAACAAACTATCGTTGCTTCATCTACTATGGAGGCAGAATTTGTGGCATGTTATGAAGCCACAATTCATGCATTATGGTTGCGGAACTTTATTTCAGGACTTGCGGTTGTCGACACTATTAGCAAGCCGTTGAAAATTTATTATGATAACTCTACAGCGGTGTTTTTCTCAAAAAACGACAAGTACTCTAAAGGTGCCAAACATATGGAACTAAAGTATCTTGTTGTGAAAGATGAGGTTCAGAAACAAAGGGTGTCAATCATGCACATCATGACAGAACTTATGATTGTAGACCCTTTAACGAAAGGGTTACAACCAAGACAATTTAAAGAACATGTTCAAAGAATGAGTCTTGGTTGTATTAATAATAATTGATGTGTGACATTCTGAGCTACTTTGTGTGTTTCTAATATACAATTATGTGTCCCTTGTTTTAATGTGGTAGCACATACTTTATGACATTTTAAACAAGAAAGAGTCTTATAAAGATATTATGTTTAATCATTATGATATAAGACATTGTGTAGACCATTATGCTGTTTTATATAAATTATGAGTATAAAATGATGGATTGCTGGCATTGTAGTATATGGAAGGGAATGCATTGAATTGATAATGCACAACCGCCATAACTCTCAGCAATTTATCATAGTATGATGTTCAACACTTGATATTATGAATAATCAGGTCAAGTGGGAGAATGTTAGAAAACTGATATTAGAAACTGTAATTGTTTCATTTACTTCTAACATTATGCAGTTTCTAATCTTAATATGACCATATTAATTATGTCATAAATAGAACGTTTCATTTACATTTAACGTTATGCAGTTTTTAATCTTAATATGACCCTATTAATTAGGTCATAAATAGAACGTTTCATTTACCTTTAACGTTATGCAGTTTATAATCTTAATGTGACCCGATTAATTAAGTCATAAATAGACCATTCTATAATTAGAACATTAGGTCTGTGATTAATCTTAAGCGTTGAATTGGTATATGATGGACGACGTACCAGATTTAGAGTTAAATGTTATATAAAGGGTTGAGTCTTCTCTCTCTCCTGCTATATAGATGTATTCTTCTCCATTATGAAACATATAAAGAAATAGGGTTAGAGAGAGAAATCAAATTTTGAGAAGAAGAGTAATTATTACAAGTCAGAAGAAGAAGATACAGCCATTACATCTTCCGTTGTTAATCAAGGTACGTCATCTTAAACAAAAAAAAAATCATATTAAGCTTTGTTTGTGAAATATTCGGTATTGGTGATCATTGGGCTATTACTTGAATTTTCATCATTAATCATGAAAGATCGAACAGTAAAGAATTTCTGACATATGCAGCCTAATTTTTTTCAAAAAAAAACAGCAAAATGATGCATTAAGCTTGTTTGCTTTGCTTAACGAAACGAAGGAACCCTCATTGGGTTTGTTTGTTGTGCGTGTTGGCAAGTAATTAGAGTTTATGTTAAAGTTAGAGTTTTATCTAGAGATTCTATGCTCTCAAAGAAGAATTTGATTAGAGGTTGATAAGAAGTTGAATAGAAAGTATTTATTAAAAGTGGATGTATGTAAAAGTAAAATGTAATTATTTTATTGTTTTACTTTATTGTTTTTTTTAATGGTATATTTTATTATTTTAAATATGTAATATAAAAATATATTTAATTAATAATGCACTAATATTATTAATAACATGATAAAATACAACTTTTGATTATAATACCATCAATTTCATTGCATAAAACAATACATAAATTAAATAATATATTGGATATTAATCTAGTTTCTACATCTTTTTATAACTTCTTCCGCGAATAACGTTGCAACATTGCATAAATATCTGCAAACCAAGTTGGATTCAACCATATTCTAGCTTTGTTCGACTATCGAACTTCTAAGTGATTATTCTGGTTAGAAATTGGATTTAGAGTTTCGATGCAATTGTGATTTTCATCAGATTCGGCTTAGTTGTTTCGATATCAATGCTACTCAGACGCAATAAACGCTGTGAAAATAGAATATGGTAAAGGTGATAAGAGGGGAGGATTAAGGAAATTTATAAAAAAAATTACATCCGACATAGTGGGATTACATGAAACTTTAAATTTTACATCGCTTAAACTTTTGAGAAAAAAATAATAATAATAAAGTTGAGCACTTTTTGGGAATCTGCTAATGTAAATAAGACGTCCAACCTTTACGTTTGAGACGTTTGGACGTATTTTGCGCAAACACTGATTCAACAACCCCTCCTAACCCAACCTAACCTGGGAAATCAAAGAGTTATTCCCCTTCACGTGTGCCATATCAAATTACTAGTAGCGAACTGAATCTCCTTACTTTTTTTTTTTTTGCTTTGAACGTAGTTTTAAATCAAGAGCAATGTAAGCAACACTTCGCTTATATGCATCTGGCTATGTTAGAGCCTGTAAATTGTTTAGAATAATTAAGTTTCGAAATTCATATTGTTACAAGTTTGATACCCGAAGAACAATACCATCTATGTTCAAAAGAAAGCTAGTTTTCATCGCTGATAACATTCCAACATTTCTATATTGAAACAAGATATCAAGATATATTGATACATACCACTAAAATCATCCAAATATATAGCAAAATCCCAAACAAAATATATCAACTAATACCCACCAAACCAAACCAAATCATCAGAGCCGTATCAAGCCTCAGTCATCATAAGTGCGGCACTCATCAGTTTCCGGGTTGTCCTTGCAATACTCCTCTAACGGATCCGATTTATCAGCCTTTAAACGTGCATCCTTAGCAGTCGCACTCAACTCCTCAACCTCATCCCAAGCAGCCGCGCACTCTCCTTTTGCGTTCTCATCAGCACACGTCTCCTTTGCATTTTCTATACTGTCCGATAGTTTATCGGATATATCCGAAGGCGTGGGAGAGCTCCTAACAGGTGCCAAACGAGTTTGTTTGATACTAAGTTTGATTGAGCCCATTGAAACAAAGCCCATTTGCATGGGCTGTTTAGCGTTGATCGGGTTGAAGCATTTTGGGGTCGTAAGGGTCAAGCTTGAGAGAGCAGTTGCAGCCATTGCTCTCTGCTGGACTCAGATGATTTTTTGTTTTGTTTTTGAGATATGATATGAATGAAGGTTAGGAGAGAGATATAGAGAGATTTTGATAGGGAGAGAGTCTGTTATGAGTCACATATTTCTTATCCTTTTGGTAACCAATGAGCTGTGGACAGGTTAGAATCAGTTGCAGATTTTTCTTTACCATACTGCATGGGCCACAGCTATCAGCCTTACAAAAAAAATCTAGGTTATTTGGTTCATGTACGATAAGGATATTACTAGAACTACCGATGGATATTTGTTTTTCTGTCTACAACACCATACAAGAATGAACGCTAATATGCAGTCATAATTCTAATAGTACGAACCTTAACAATAATTTCAATTCTTAGGAATCACCTGAGCTCATGTTCCAGAAACCAATTTCATGTGAGAGAACATTTTGGAACACTTCTTCAGCTTTGGCAACTTCATCATTTGTGGCTTGAGACAAGCACCTGTTTGCAATACTCTGTAAAGCAAGGCAGTACTGACCAAAATCTGCATTCCCCCATCTTTCGCAGGTGGACTTAAGTTCTTCAGGAGTTTTAGAACCACTCTGTAAGCAGAAGGCAAAGCTTTGCTGGTATACGGTTTCAATTGCCCAGAAAGCTGAGATGGCAACTGTGTAACTGACCTCAGGTGCAGTTAGATTCTGTAAGAACCTGAGATGATAATTGTATGATTAACATCACAGAGAAATGGTAGAACCTGCATCATAGTTAATTATGATAAAACATTTACATAAAATTTCAAACGCAATGACATAAGTTTCAGTGATTTTATTTACCTACAAACCAGACTCCGGACTCTTGTATCTCCAACACATGCTTTTATTTTTTGGAGTTATACAAACAGAAAATCACCGTTAGGCTTATTAGTGTAACAGTATTTTCACCACATTCACGCATTATTAAGGTTTCATGTTTACCTCATTTAACCTTGCTAAATGTAAAAAAATAATTTTAATAAAAATATGATTTAATGTTTGAAGTTTAAACATTAAAATATCTGTCTTATTGAGAAATTAAACTTTTGTCCATGGTACCATTGAAAACGGTGTGTAATGTAATGTACAGTACAATTAACAGATAGGAAAATCTGTTTAACTCTCCAGTGACAAATTGATAACTAAACATTCTTTTTTCTCAATAAATGAGACTATTTGACACCCTAAATCCTCAACAGTGTGAATTTAGCATGAAGAATGGAAATAGTCCCACCTATTATCTAAGTCTCACACAAAGATTGAAATATAACTAAAAGATATGATTTATGCAACTGAACACTACTAAGCACGTGGGAGAGAAACAAAGTGCATTGAAAGACTGATCATATGGGTCAGAAAAAAAAAACACACACACAGAGAAAAATATATTTAATAATAATAAAGGAAGTGGAACAGATCATTCAGCTTTCTATAGAAAATATAAAAAATTACTGCATTAGTTATTTAATTTAAAAACAGAGCTTTTTATACCGGCAATATTGATTATTTGTTTCCTGAGGAGTTGCAGACAGTAGATAAACCTCCCATTTAGAAGCTTCATTTTTGAACCACGCAATTTCATCATTCAGCGAAGCAACACCGCCTAATACTACTTCAAGATCTAATGGATTGCCTGAGTGCTTACAAGCCTTTAGTAGAACACTTGCAATAAACGGAACAAATTCTCTAACAAATATGTAATCTTGTGCCTGCCACGCAAGTAATGACTACAGCCATTATTAAGATGGTAAACAAAAGAAAACTCACTACAGTATCAAAAATGTATAGCCATATGATTAAAACTAAGAATATGGGATGATAAACAGAGCTCTGAGTTAAGCTGCATATGTAAAGTGGCTGCGGACAAGTATGAACAAGAACCAAAAACATATTTACGCAGTCAATGTCATTCGTGTACAAACTCACCTAGCTTTAATGGTGCATAGTCCAATTTAAGGTTCCCGCTCCTTGATGACAACACAATACAAAATTTCTCAACATTGCTGGTAATTATTATTTTTTATGTGTGTTTTTGTAACAGCATCCTATCTTTTCGATCGTGTTGTTCCAGCATCAAAATCAGTAGTCATCTCACTCAGATCTAGTTATTATAACCTATACAGCATCCCGCTGATAGTTGAATGACATATTACCGACTTCTAAAAATAATCATTAACAGGTAAAATTTGTCTATCATATACAGCCTTATGTAAATTGAAGTGCAGATGTAACAGTAATTAAATGTTAAATAGGTCGAGTTTCCTACAGTAAATGACACTTTAAAATACCATATTAAGTGTCAGCCGTCACATGCTTGTAATCAACCTACCGTCTACACTTTAACTAACATATGATCTAACAAGTTCTCACAAACTGCTAGTCGTTACTTTTTCTAATCTGAAAGAAACAACAATGAAGAATTTAATATTGAGAGGAGGAAAAAAATATGACAACGGTAATATTGGGAGAAGAATATATATATATATATACATACATATATATACATACATATATACATACATACATATACATACATACATACATACATACATACATACATACATACATATATATATATATATATATATGACAAAGATGCATAAGAGTACAGGAAAAAAAACACTTTTTAAACCGCTCTTGACAGAGCAATTTTGTTTACCCTTTTCAAAGTCAAGAGAGTGAAAATAATTCCTTCTGACAAGGAGTTGGAATTGAATCAAGATCTTCGGTCCTAAACCCTCATTGTGAGAGGATATTTTAACCCCAAAGGAGGTGAACAAAGTTATAACTAGGAATTGAGGTCTGATCTCAAAGATAATGCATCTAATACAACCCAATTATAAAAACAATGAACTAAATAGACAACATTAAATCTAGAACTTTTCAGTTACCAGATAATTCCAAAGTCAAACTGCACAACAGTTCTAAACTCGGATATGTATGCACTTTTCTGTGAGCAACGTTCTGTACAATGTGTGTTCAATTATTTCAAGTCAGAAGAAAAAAAACGTGATACTTACAAGCATTTCAAATTTGCGTTCGCGTTGAATAAGAAGTATGATCGTTGGACATTGGTTAGTTGTAAATGTATTTGTTTATAATGTTAAAATTATTGATTGTTCTCACAATTTGATAAACATTAAGAGCTTCAATAAACAAGACAATACTCTTAGGTTGCATTCTTGGACATCAAAAAAGGGAAACGCCATTTGGGGTTCCTCAAGTTCGACGTAAGCCAAACTACGTCGTACGTAAAGTTAGCGTCATGTTTCAGGAAGAAGCATTTAACCGCTCAAAAAATGAGAGTGTTGTGAAGATGCAAGGCTTATGTCAATGTAAACTTTCCCCCCTCTTATAAATAAATCGTTACACTTCCTCATAATCACAATAAAACTTTTAACTTCCTAATTAATTCATTAGCTTCCTCAATTGAATGACTACATCATCTTCATTCTCAAGAAACAAATATATTAATGGTCGGATTTTGAAACAGATTTCTTTTTTATTGCTATCCTTTTACTGCATAGAACCGTGACCTTAATATACAAAAAATGTATTTTTGGACACAAACTTATTTGTTTGAAACTTAAAGTAATCGGCGTGATTGCCAACAAATGAGATAATCAAGTGAGATTTAATAGAAATTACATCAACTGCTAATTTTGGAGGGGGTTGGTTTAGATACGAAAATATTAGTTATTATGGATGATCAGGATTATACCAATACACCCGTGCTCAGAAGATTCTATCTAACCACATTCAATATAAATCATTGTATGGATGATAATTGTTTAATTATCTGTTGAAGGGCCACTGGTCAAGAATGTCCATTTGACAGTTAAATACAATTCATGATTCTAACGTTACTCGAGTATTAGGATGCAAAGGCTTTGGTCTAACAGATCTCACAGTGACAATTTCGCAATGATGGGAACACTGAAGAAGTCATGAATGAGCTGGATCATACAAACATTGAAGACGTCAATGATATAATATTTTTTCCTGGGCTCCGTGTAGTATGCAACAGGAATGATCACTATCACGCTACTGACATAAACGGCAAGGCAAACGTCTAGTTGAGCCTTTTTTTTTTGCTCGTGCTTCTACTCCTAGTCCTGTTGTTGCTTCTACAGCTTCCAGTCCATTCAATTTTGATTTTGCAACATCAGTTGTAAACACCAAACACGTTAACGAAGCCCCTGACCATCTGCACCAATTTTGCACATCACAAGGGTTTGTTATGCCAGTTTATGTTCAATCATGAGTAACTTGGACTATGATATGGTTGCGGCAGACTATGGTGGCAACTTTTTTGAACATTCCATCTGCCTCCTGGTGAAGTACCACAAGCAATTTGGGGCTTGATATGCATTTTTTATAGTAGGCATTATGCATTACTCTTTTTCCTTGGATATGCAATAGCCAATAAATTACCCTACTAATTTAAACAAGTTATTAGAGACTAAAGTGGATTTTCAGAAAAGGTCAAAAAGTTAGAGTTGAGCGAATTAGGAATCGAGACCTCTTCCGTTGAGTCCAGAATATTATTTACGAGAGTTTTGAATATATTATAAACATTAGTATGTTTAGGACTTCAGATTTTGAGTTAGATGTTGAAATTCGATTTATAAATGATCCAAAAATTTAGGTAGTGGTTTAAAAACGAATTTTGTGTTTTCGGTTTTGATATGTATGCCAAATATGAGAAGAATGAAGGGAAGAAAAGGGGATGAAAGAAAGACGGATGGAAGAATGAAGGGGATAGAGGGACGACGGAAGAATGGATTGTTTCACGTGCTTGTGTTATTTTCTAAAACACGGAAAATAAAAAAATGTTTTCTATTTTGTATGTTGACTTCGTTTTTTAAATTAGTCGTTTTCGCCAATATACATGCGTCGTTTGCATTTTTGTATTGATGAAAACCCAAAACTAAAAATAATAAACCAAACACTTAACTTTGCATACGAATGAATTAGACCCCGAAACTTATATTGCATTCGGAATGTCTTTTCCATGAAGAAAAACGTACATGACTTTATATGTTGAAGTTTGGGATTTTGAGTTATGAGATTGAAGGTTTGAATATTTTGAATGTTCCACTACTTCAAAGCCCATGTAGATATTATATATGCGGCTAAGGCATATACTCTTCGTTCATTCACTTCACGCTACTTTCTCTAACCCATTACCATTTTTCCTAAGCAAGCTTTGCTTAGATCCACCCAAACTCCATGAAATAAATTCCCAAGATCAAATAAAAATTACTACAATTCTTCTTATGATATTCTCTACAAACTCAATTTATTGGGAGCGGTTGGAGAATGTTTGGACTCAGGATGAGGATGGATGAAGCTTTGAGTAATGAGTTTCTTGCCAAACTAGTTTGCTAGAGAATGATAATGCGAGTGGAATTTCTCTCTACTCTCTATGATCCCTTTTATGCATTTTATTTCAGTTTGATTTCTACGCTGGCTTAGGGGTTGTGATTTGGATGTTGAAAGTTTGGTTAAGAATGTTTAATCTAGCTATTCATGAGTTGTGTAATACATAAATGAATTAACTTTGATTGGAAAGATTTTGCAGTAGCATATAAGAAAGAGTTAGGAAGTTATAAAATATAAATCTTATTATTTGACGATGGTTGTTTGATTTCACGATGCGTTGATTTATATATGATAAATAGATGTTTATAAATCATTATGGAGAGATTAGCACTCTCATTATGTGATTAAAACAAGTTGAATACAGAACCCGTAAAATGTCATAAAGTTGTCTAGTTACTCGTATTTATCATTTGATTGAACTTGCAGATAAGTTTATAAACTTAAAATGACATAAGTATGATTTTAACACAAAAACTCGACATTTGACACTTAGGAGTTCAAATTAAGATATTCGAATGATAATTGTGTAATGAATATGATGACTTGAATATGAATCGTATTGTATAACGTTGACCTTGATTATGCTTGGATGAGTAGGAGTTATGTTAGGACGATAAGACATTAGTTTGGATGGTAATTGTATAATTATACACACATGGTTTATTAATCATTGTTCAATATCTCAAAGTAATTCCTCGAATTACCAAAAAGAGTGCTCGTCTGAAAGGCGAATAATATATAATAAAGACCTAAACACGAGCATGAAACGTTCATGTGAAGTGTTGCGTTTTGGCATATAATGTGTTTGTTGGGACGTAATCACATCAAAAAGTATAGGGATCCGTGATATGATATACCTGTTTCAGATAGAATCTCATTACGGTCGCGACCGAAGAAATGGTCAGTCATTTGGAGCTATTGATCAATATATATGAGCGTTTAAATTGTAGACACACTAGACTGACTGGGAACGGCCAAACCAGTCGACAGGAAGGACCAGGCAGTCGACTGGTTAGACCCAACTCAAAACAAAAACATTTTAAGGAGTGTTCAATCGACTGAAAAGGGAAACCAATCAACTGAATTGTTGTTCAATCAACCGGTCACCATGATTTAGTTGACCAATTGGCTACACATTGTTCAGTGTTGTTGAAACTTCAAAATACAATAACTTTCACATACGAACTCGAATAAGAGCAAAGCTTAGACTAATGCCTATCATTTTTCAAGGGCTACCATCCATGAAGTTTCGATGGAATTTATAGTACTTGGGATTCGAGGCTCAAGTGGAACCCACTTTGACATGTATTCCAAAACTGGAAACACGAGTTATGGGGTCCGAGAGGGTGCATCACTTATGTTGGATAACTAGGAGGTCATAGGGAAAGCTTACGACACGTTTCGGTTTGTTTGATGATTTTGGTAGAGCTATTCGATGGTTTCAAAGCAAGATGACAATCGATTGGTTTTGTACATGCTACAGTTGTGAGTTGAACGATGGTTTCGATGGGCATTGTTATGCGATCAAGAGCTCGTACTTGAAAATTAACACATGGTCCTTGGCTTCAGCCTCGGCTTTGAGAGAAACTCCTATTGGAATTTTTGTGGAAGACACTACTGAATGCACATTTGTATGATGGTTAGAGAGAGATGAGGACGCTCATCTAAGTAGGTGCAGTTCAACCGGTAACAATGTGGGTCTAAATGAGACGGAGGTACTCTTTTACGGTCTTAATGGAAATCGATATAGAGTGGTAAAGGACGTGAAATATTTAGATGCAATCTATACGTTTCACGTGGATGCGGATGACTTACTGAGGTATCGTGTCGGTTAGTTCTTCGCATAGATTACCTCTATTGCGAAGTCTTGGCCAATTTGGGTGGTTCCAGGCATCACTAGCCTAGTTGTTGTGTTGTTATAGTATCACCTACATTGTTTTGATGTGTAGACCATACACATGTTTATTCATCGTCATTGTTTGGTAGTATAACACTATTATTTAAATGTGTTAACTTGATATATGTAGGTGAAGTTACGGGTTGAGATATGATTCCGTTATCTCGTACGAATACCACTTAGTATATTGATCATGAAATACTGTAAAATAGTTATCATGCAGTTTAGTGATATTTTTCACTTGCCAGACTTATGTTTGTCACTCTTTATGTTTTCTCTTGTGTTATCTATTCTTTAAGCAGTTGACTAGTGTAAGGAGACATTGCTAGACAAAAAAAGTTTAGAGTCATAGCTATACATATTGCTATGATTATCTATTCAATATCTTGTACATTGACGTGTTAGAGTTTGTCAAGTATATCAGACATACTATATATGACATTTCATGTATTTATTAAACTTCACTGTTTGAAGTATGATGTACTATGATATTGGACCTCATATCTCATTTATATATGATACCAGTTTGATCTTGCAAATGTATATTATATCTTCTTCCATCTGATGTATGATGATGTAATAATTATGTAATAGATATGCTATGTTCGGTTTTAATCTTACATAGATGAACTGTCATCCGTGACATTTGTGAATCTGCGTGCTGCCAGTGCATGGATTCAAGATGGCACAAATGATAGTGTATTATATTTGGTATCAGAACTTAGATTGCTCGATCCAATTAATTTGAGGACCAACTTAAAGTTGAGTTTGTCCTAGGAATACCCGAAGGGATGAATAGTGTCATAAGTAGAAATGTTTCTTTCGGTAGAGCCACAAGGATACTTGCAGAAATAGAGTATACATGAGAGACGAAGTCACTTAGGACTAATGGTCTATATAAGAGCTATTGTTTAGTTAAGGCAATATAGAGTTGGTTTGGGCATTAATTCCATAACGAACCATTAGTTGTTCGGCTTGACGACTGTTAGGTCGAATCGAAGAGAGTTGAGTCACTATCCCAGCACTCCAAAGCTACAAATGCAATTGTGTAGGCGAATAAAGACTCCGTAACAGGATGAAATAATGAGAAAGAATGCTCGTATTTTGTTACACTTATATATTTTCACCGCTATATCTCGAGTTTACTCTTCGTAGTTGTCGGTGGTCTTTCATGAGAAATGGTACTAAGGAACCGACGAGGTATAAACTCAAATGCAGCAAAATGAATTTTGAAGTTAGGTATCATAAGAGGGACACAACAATTGAAGTGGTATCCACGAACGTCTTGCATTATTTGACCCATCGATGGGAGACTTACTCTAAGGCAACTGCTCCGGTGGACAGGACTTTATTGTGGAGAGACCCATAGTGGCATCGTGTCTCACAATTGGATCAACCAATCTTATACTGGTTTGCTCTAATGCGAAGGGGAGCAACATTAACTTCACTTCGGGGTGTGTTATATTGTTCCCAACCTTATTTATTATGGTGTCATGCTAGACAAGGAAAGGAAGATAATAGTGATACCCGATCGTGCGAGATGATTGGTGACAGTGAGAGGCAATATGATGAATTACGTTAGACCTGTGTTATGAGCCTAAGATCTTGACGTGGTTCAGTCATTTGCATCCACTATTATCCATCTGTATACGAGTTAGTTACCGTTGATCTTCTAAAGAATATCAAGATGTGTTTACAGAGCTTTCGATTTACTGTGTTTCATGTTAATCTCATAAAGACGATAGATCCATCGTTATGTTTTGGGTGAAGGACACCAATGGAGCTATGAGTTAAGGGTGTGAGTTGAGTTGTCTTTGAATAAGAGTTTTGCCCGAGACAAGTATTTCAGGACGAGACACATTGGTAGCAGTTGTCATAGATGGTGATACGACGTTTCAAACTCTAATTACGTTCTGCTTGTAGTTGGTGATGCCGTTTGGGCTAGTCGACGCAGTGACCTGCTTAAACTAACATTTTTAGGCATATATGCAGAGGTTGACTTGTTGCATTTATACTTGTTTTTGATGATAATACTTTGGCATGTATAGGTACCAAAGGAGGATAAGAGATACTTTGATGATGATATTTATGATATCGAGTAGACACTGGTGGGGGGCGATTTTCCCACGATATCATTGTCAAGATAGCGTTTAGGACTTCTACTGAGTCCTACGAGAAGTTGGTTATTCCGTCTAAGCTAACCAACACCTCGACATGCTTTGGGCTATCCCGCGAGTTGTGTACCAATTTACCTTGCGAGTTATCTTGGTATTAAGATAGCATTTGGTTCGATGGAAGGTTGGAGAATGGCGCAAGTTATCCTAGGTGACATTGGCCAAGCCATGTGTGCATAAGTTAGTAGAGCTTCCTTCTTGCTCCACATAGTTGATAAGGAAAGAGTCATTTACCTTAGACGTCTTTGCATGCATAGTAGTAGTCACTAATCGAGAATGTGAATGGCTATACTCGGAATCTTGTATGGACGACGATGTCATTCATCGTTTCTTTAGTGAGAGCCGGTACATGATTGGTTCTTAGATTGAAATTAGTGAGGAAAACTTATAGTTTGAGAACCATTTCATAATGGATGATGATTCCTTAAGACCAATATGAGGATCATATTGGTACAAGATGTTAGACTTTGAATTTTTCATTTAAGCAATGAGAGATTTTATTTGGGAAGATCGAAAATCACTTGAGATCAGATAGTCAAGAGAGTCGGTGAGTCGATATACCTAGTTAACTTAGCTTCATGACAGCAGGCGCGTGCACTTATTATTTCATCTTTGGGAGCATGGACATAACCTAGATGTTTCTGTGAAATCGAACGAATCCATATGAATATGTGATTATACTCGGGAACAAAGAAAGGGATACTTGAGCTTTTCATCCGAGAATTTGTCTTAAGTAAAATAATATTTTTGGTGTTGGTTATTGTTATTTACTTGGATGTTTGATTGTTATGGCATGCCTTGTTTGACGTTGTCATACTTGGTTGGTATGCTTGTGATATACTATTTTGTATGTTATTGTGTGCATGTGTGCATGTTATTTTATGTGTATGTATGTATGATTTCGTGTGTGAGCATGAATGCTAGAGTTGCATGGGTGTGGATATATTATCACTCGCATGTGCATAAACAACCATGGGTGTATGTGCATGCTTCGCTGTAGTAAGTGTTGGTGGTTACTACGTCGGTTTAGTTACATTTTCTTCCCATAGAATTTCGGGGACAAAATTTTCTCAAGGGAGAAAATATGCTAACTCGTAAATTAACCCTTAATAATTAAAATAATTTATTAAAGATTAAAGTGGATTTTCTAAAAAAACGTTAATATAAAAAAGTTAACTCTTAGCAATGAGAGAATTAGGACTCGCTTCCGTTGAGTCCTGAATATAGTTTACAAAAGTACGGAGTGTAACCATTGATATGTTTGGAACTTCGAATTTTGAGTTAGATATTGAAAGTTGATTTGTAAATAACCCAAAATGCTATTGTATATGGACGAATTAATCAAGAGATGTAACGACCCGATATTTTCAACCATTCGCATCCGCACATGTCGGACTTGAATTGCTCAAAATACCGCGTTGTAAATAAAATTTGGCAAATCTCAGAATATACAGTAAATACATAATCACAGATCACAGACACAGAGTATTCAATAATGCAGCGGAATTTAAAAGAAATAGTAGTTCATGAAGCTACTATATAAAAATAAGATACATCAGAGTTAAACATGATACAACAAAAAGTAACAAGATACATCATGTACAAATCAGAATACATCACTGAAATCACTGGATACAGAAAGCAAAATAGATGACTGGATCTTCAAGGAAAGCTCCAACTCCGAAGGTGAATCTTGAATGCTAACTCACTCAATCTGACTCGAGCGTAAAGCAAAATACAAAACACTCGAGTCAGGACATAAATACTTATGAACTGTAAATAAACTCAAGTGAACAGTAACAAAAATGCATCAGTAACTTAAAGGATGTTTGGGATCGCCCATCCTTTAAGGATCCGTTAAACTATTTACCATGTAGTAATATTGCGCTACTATAATAATGTCTACAGTAAAATAAACATACTTTTAAATAGCGTTTCGGGCTACCCATATCACCCTTCACACATAATAGCCCCAGTAGTCCATTCAATATCATGCCATCTCCACTCTGGGTGACTGTCAGAGGATACCACACAGGCTACGGGAGAAAAACAAACTCGTAGTAAAGGCTCGGTATGGTAGGTGACACGGCACACAAGACAATGCCAGGGTAGATATACCAATTACGCACACGGGCTGGTGGTAACGCAGCAGCCACATACGCCCACCTCGGAACACACTCCCAATCAAAATCGGAGGATGACCATCTAATCAATCACCAGTAAGAGTATAGTATCGAAGGAATGTGTCCGACCAGAGGTGCTACCTCCTTTGGCCCGAGATCGCTCCTGTTTTAGCCACCTTATGCCAACTCACGGGAGTTGGGTCCACGTAATATACCTCAAGAACGTCGCCACCATCCTACATCATTCTGCAATCTCCACCGCGTACACGGTTGTTAAAGTGGTTTTCGGAGTTGGCAGAGAGTATGACAACTTCCGATCCTGGTCTCTTCAACAACCAAACGTTATTATAACGCCGTGGCCATTTCAAAAAAGTTTATATTTCAAAAGGATCAAATCATTTCATTTCAAAACTATATTCCTTTCAAAATAGTTTACGCCTCGAAACCAAAACCATTTTTATTTCAAAACTATTTATTCAATCAAAATAGTTTATACTTCGAAACCAAAAATCATTTTTATTTCAAAACTATATTCAAATCAAAATAGTTTATACTTTATCATTTTCATCTCAAACCTATATTCACTTCCAAAAATCATAATACTTTCAAAGTTATAACTCTTTCGAAACCAAAATACTTGAAATCATTACACTTTGAAAATCATAACATTCTGAAATCATACATTTGAAATCATGAAACATTCATTTAATTCTTTACATTTTACAAATTTATTTCCAATTTAATTCAAAATTTCAAATTTCCAATTTAATTCAAATCAAACCATCAATTTCAATTCAATTCAGTTTTCTAACAAAACATTTCAAATCTTATAAATTTCAAATATAGATTTGATCTACAAAATAAGCTATCCAATTTTAATATGTTTCCAAACTTTAATATCCCACATTTCAAAACTAAACTTTATAATTCCATATATTCATATCTCAAATCTAATTTCATTATTATGTAGTTTTGAAATATTCATTTCATAAATCCAATATTATTAAAATAAACTTAAATTACAATTAAACCAAATATCTTTTCATACAAATACAAACTTCAAATATTCCTTTATCAAATAAAGAAAAATCAAATATCATTCAACATTCACATTCTTTATTAAAATAAAGATCAAATCATTTCCAAACCATTTCAAAATCATTAAAACATTACATCCTTTCAAAATTTCATAATCAAATCATTATTTGAATTCAAATCCAAATATTCAAAGTTAAATATCATTTAAAAAATCAAATATGTCATTCATTTATTATTTCAAACATCATTACCAAAAATACATTCCAAAATTCCATTCAAAAATTCATTTATTATATTACATTTCATTCCGTTTAACACATAACCAAGTAAACTTTATTTAAATTCAAATTCAATTTAAATTCCTTAAAAATTCAAATTTAAATATTCAAAACTTCTAAAATTTCACAGATAACCCATTTCAAAAGTTAAATTATTTAACACTTTAAAATATAGGCCAAACAGTGTTAAAATCTATAACATTTCAAAACATTGTCAAATTATAGCAACGACGGCATTTATAAAGTGCTATCGTAGCTTATATTTTTCAAAATGGTTTATTTCAAGAATAGCGACATTTATAAAATGTCGTAATAGATATTTAGTTATTTCAAACATTGTTAGATTCAAAACAATAGCAAATAAATGCTGTCAAAAGACTAAAGCATTTTGAAAATGCTATGAAATTCCAGGTTTCATTTTAGCTTTTCAAAAATAATAATAAAACTCCAAATTTTTATTATTACAACTTAAAAATCATATTTCTAGACTTCAAAATTTCACATTTAAAAATCATTTTAACCTATGATTTAACACAATAAAATTTTAAGATCAAATATTCAATTTTGCAAACTCCATTCATTTATTAAGTCAAAATTCACTGTTTATTAATTTATAAATTTAATAAACTTAAAATTTTACTTCAAATATCATTTCAAAACTTTAAATTTAATTTCCATTATTTATTTACATCTTAAAATAAAATTTAAAGTCAAACGTCACATTTACTCTAAATTTACATACTTGAATTCACTTAAATTCACAATTTCAAGATTTAATATTTAACTTTCTTAAAACCATAATATATATATTTTAAATCAAAATTTCATACTTTTGAAAACACATATTTAAAAAAAATCATTTAAAAATATATCACGGGGTCTGTATATAATTTTCTAACCTAGGTCAAGTGATACGGATATATATCATTTCAATCCGTAATTTACAAAGAAAACCGGGTTTTATCATTTCAAACCCGCAATCCCAAGCCAAATAAAATACAATAAAAATCGCTCAGGCCTATCATTTCAGCCGATAACGATTTTTTCCTATTCTAAAGTCCGTTTGGGTATGTATCGTTTCAACCCATAATGATTCTATTCTAACAGGGAACTTGCAGTGTGAATATATGCATAAACAATATAAACAATGTCAATGTCACAATATAATGTCATATATCAGATGTCATGTTATAATTAACAGTTTTAACATGGTAACAACATGGCATAGTATATCATATAATCATCATTAACTTGCATAAACATTTTATATTACTAAACACTTGTCATCAATTCACTATTTCATAAGTATAAACGTCAGAGTGAGAAAGACTCACCTTTTACGAAGTTAGAGACAAACAACACACACAAAAGCGATTCCAAAGGCACGAAAAGCACGATTTAATTTGAATGGATGGAGAGCCTTGTAAACAATACACAAAATATAACATACATAAGTGCAAAATATAAATATTTTACATACAAATATAATCAACAACTTAAGTTTGCAAAACAATGGCAAAACATGAAAGATAATCGAACCTTAGAAGCAACAGACTTGCACAAGACACATAGGCTTGGCCTAAATGCAAAAGGGCTTAATCTCATCACACCTAGGCTCGGCCTAGGTCATGTGTGTTCGGCCATGAGTCATGAGATATGGTTATGTACATGAAAATGGAAGGCAAAGGCATGGAGATGCAAAGGTAAGCAAAGGGTCAATGGATGGAAGGTTTTGGAGCAACATAGACTCGAGCTATGTCAATATTTGGCTCGGCCATGCATTGTTTCAGGTCAGGTCAGTGGAGTGGCTGATGGTCAGAGGTGATGTAGGCAGGTGGTGGTGGATGTAGGGGTGGCCAAGGCAAGATATGGAGGAGATAGTGAAGATAGGCTTGGTTAGACAATGTTTTCAAGGAGTGTTGTAATGTTTTGTGGAGTTTTGTGGTTATGGCTTCATCCAATGGTCACGGCCTGATCTGGAGGAGGGGATAGGTGGTGGTTGCTGCTGCTGGTGATGGTGGAGAGTATGGTGGTGATGGTGGGTGGTAGAGGCCAAACAAAGTTAGGTAGAGATCTAGGCAAAACAATGAAAAGAAGAAGGAAAAGTAGAAGAAGAAGACCATGAACTTGCCATTTTTTTCTCAAATTGAAATGCCGTGAGTTTTTGATGGTGGGAAGAATATTTTCACGTGAATTTCTGGAGAAAATACATGGCTATAGGAAAGTAGTGTACGGCCAAAATAAAGGAGAGTAAAAGCCAAAAGAAAATGAAGAGACAACGAGATGAAAAGACTAGAAAATGAAAGATCTAGTCTCTTTGAATTTCTAATTTCTTTTAAAATTTTAAATACATGTAAAATATGTATAAATACAGATAAAACACGAAAATATAGTAAATAAACAAAAATAAATAAATAAAAATTAATTAAATATAATTAAATTAAGAAAATTGCAAAGAAAATGTAAACTAGGCTTGAAAATTTGAAAATAAATGAAATGAACTTTGAAAAAATTGTATGTACATGAAACATATTTATAAATAAAGATAAAAACATAAAAGTAAAATGCATACATAAAATGAATAAATAAATTTTAATTAAATATAATTTAAATAAAGAAAATAACAGAAAAATGGAAACTAACCTTTAAAAATAGAAAATAAATTCAATGAGCTTTGGAAAAATTCAAACATCACTTTAAAAATATTTAAAAGGTAAAAATATATGTAACATAGCATATAATACAATTTAGAATAAGATATGACAATTAAAAAGATTATTTATATAATTTAAAATAAAAAAATTTGTTAAATACAGCAAATTTCACATAAAAGTTAAAAAGGCATAACTTTCACATTATAAATCAGATTTCAACAAAACGAAAAGCAGTGTTCTTAAAATTTTATTTACTTTAATAATAAAATATAAAATTCAAATTTTCAAACTTTCAAATTTTAAATTTAAAAGTCAAACTTTGACCATTTTGACCAAAATTCACTTTTCTGGAAATATTCAATTTATGCATGATTGAAATTCTAATCCACATCAAAATCAACATTTATATTTCAATTAACAAAATATATTCATTTTAATAAATAAAATAAAGTTTTTAAATTAGGAATTTAAATTAAAATGATTAAAATATACAATTACAATAATCAGAAAATACAGGGTTGTTACACTCTCCCCCACTCAAAACTTTTCGTCCCCGAAAAGGAATGAGGTACGGGAAAGCACAGAGAAAGATAGAATGAAATAGTATTAAGACAAGATGACAAGAAGATTAAAATTATACATGGTAACTGTTGCTATAGGTAAGTTTAACAATGTGGAGATGATCTTTCCAAGATCTTCCAAAATTCAAGAACACAAGCACGAAAAAATCTTTTACAATCTGATTCACCCTTTCCGTTTGACCGACGGTCTGTGGATGGCAAGCAGTGCTTAGATTCAAAGATGAGTACCAAAAGTTATTAAAGATTATAGAAAGATTTCTAAACAGACTGTTATATGCAATAGCCTCCCATTCTGTAGCAAGATAAGGGAAATTAGGACAACCAAAAGATAGTTTGAAAAACAAAATAAAATAATAAATTTGAAACCATAAAATTTCAACTAAAACTAAAAATTAATTTTACATAAGTCAAATAAATCTTAAGCATCTCTAATTTCATTATCTTATCATCCAATTATCTTAAATTAACAAATCCCTAAAATCATGTATTTGAAAAATCTTTTATTATACTCAAAATATACCAAATAAAATTTAATTCTTCTTCATTTCTAATTAAAATTAAGTTTATTTCTCTCAATATATCTTATCACCCATGTTAAATATATTTATACTAGTTATAACTGCTTTAATTTATTCTCAGTTTTTTTAACATCATTTTATATTGTAAATTATTCCATTACCCTTTTCTTTATTTACCTCTGTTAATCCCTTTTATAACTAAAATTTAAGTATATAACATTTATAATAACCACTCAAATTTTATTTATAAAATCTTTTTTTTTATATTGTACATTATCCAATTACATATTCAACTTCTGAAAATTAAGGTAAGTTATATTGGAATGAAATTGTGTATTATACAAATAAAACTTTCTAATTAAATTATTTCAAGCTTGAATATTTATCCAAATCTTGAAATTATACTTAGAAATTATCTTTGAAGATAAAATTTAGGAATTAAATTTCCGATAAATTCCAAAATATTTAGAGATAAATAAATGCTCATATACTATATATATATCCATTCAAATTTAAATCATATATCAGCATATGTTATAAATCCATTCTTATTTTAGAAATTAAAATCAATTAAATTTTCCAAAAACAAAACTGTAGCAAGACTACAGAATGGTCTCTTCGCTTCGAAACTCGAAAATGAATGTCGATGATGCTGCAGTCATCACCGAAATTATTTTCCAGCAGCAAAAAGAAGAGCACTAATTTTAAACTTTAAAATTCTTTGGAAACAAATTTCTACTTGAAAATACTTTAAATAATATATCCTTTTAAAATTTTAAACATAAGGTTTGAAATCCATCGGAAATTAAATTCTCAAATTCTTGATTTAAATTAATGCCAGTTCCCAAATCAATTTATAAACAACTACTTATAAATTCATTTGTAGAACAATAAATGATAAATCAAGTATTATCATTTCAAATTATCAATTTAAATCAATTTATTAAGTTCCATAAATTTACTTATATATCAAAATTTATTTCATTTCCCAAATTTTTAAAATAATATTGTGTCAGTTTGTTCTGTCAAAGTATTTTGGAAATCTTATCGATAGCGTTGATCAGACGAATCGATCAGAAACCCAATCCAACATCAACAACTCAAACAACACAATATATAAAACAAAATATAGATTTACAAGTACAATTCAAAATGTTTGGAAGAATAGATTGGAAAAAAAAAGACAGGATGATAAAATACAGAGTAGGGAGGTGGATAAGCTGAAATAAATCGCGGACAACCTTAACCGGGTCAACCGTGACTTAAAGAATAAGATCGATGTGGATTTTCTGGGTAAATCTACATTCGACCTCAAGAGATAAAGTTTGGGTTAATAGGAGATACTAGCATCTAAACCGAGGATAAATATAAATCTCTGGTGAATCGATGCTAATTGTAAAGGAGTTTCATCCCCTTTACAAGAAAATTAGAATACTGGTGAGACCACCAATTCACTATAAAGATCATTCGAAGTGGAGTTATGGGATACTCCGAAATCAAATGAAGATGAATAGTGGGGAATAAGAATGGGTTTTGGAACCGCAGGGAACGTTCCAAAATTCCAAGGAATCGAGTCAAAAAAAAGAGATTCAACTCGAATGAAAGTGATTCTGTAAATACATCTACTCTATATGCTGAGTTTTGCCTAGAGCTACCAAAGCTCTGATACCAACTGTAACGACCCGATATTTTCAACCATTCGCATCCGCACATGTCGGACTTGAATTACTCAAAATACCGCGTTGTAAATAAAATTTGGCAAATCTCAGAATATACAGTAAATACATAATCACAGATCACAGACACAGAGTATTCGATAATGCAGCGGAATTTAAAAGAAATAGTAGTTCATGAAGCTACTATATAAAAATAAGATACATCAGAGTTAAACATGATACAACAAAAAATAACAAGATACATCAGGTACAAATCAGAATACATCACTGAAATCACTGGATATAGAAAGCAAAATAGATGGCTGGATCTTCAAGGAAAGCTCCAAGTCCGAAGGTGAATCTTGAATGCTAACTCACTCAATCTGACTCGAGCGTAAAGCAAAATACAAAACACTCGAGTCAGGACATAAATGCTCATAAACTGTAAATAAACTCAAATGAACAGTAACAAAAATGCATCAGTAACTTAAAGGATGCTTGGGATCGCCCATCCTTTAAGGATCCGTTAAACTATTTACTATGTAGTAATATTGCGCTACTATAATAATGTCTACAGTAAAATAAACATACTTTTAAATAGCGTTCCGGGCTACCCATATCACCCTTCACACATAATAGTCCCAGTAGTCCATCCAATATCATGTCATCTCCACTCTGGGTGACTGTCAGAGGATATCACACGGGCTACGGGAGAAAAACAAACTCGTAGTAAAGGCTCGGTATGGTAGGTGACATAGCACACAAGACAATGCCAGGGTAGATATATCAATTACGCACACGGGCTGGTGGTAACGCAGCAGCCACATACGCCCACCTCGGAACACACTCCCAATCAAAATCGGAGGATGACCATCTAATCAATCACCAGTAAGAGTATAGTATCGAAGGAATGTGTCCGACCAGAGGTGCTACCTCCTTTGGCCCGAGATCGCTCCTGTTTTAGCCACCTTATGCCAACTCACGGAAGTTGGGTCCACGTAATATACCTCAAGAACGTCGCCACCATCCTACTTCATTCTGAAATCTCCACCGCGTACACGGTTGTTAAAGTGGTTTTCGGAGTTGGCAGAGAGTATGACAACTTCCGATCCCGGTCTCTTCAACAACCAAACGTTATTATAACGCCGTGGTCATTTCAAAATAGTTTATATTTCAAAAGGATCAAATCATTTCATTTCAAAACTATATTCCTTTCAAAATAGTTTACGCCTCGAAACCAAAACCATTTTTATTTCAAAACTATTTATTCAATCAAAATAGTTTATACTTCGAAACCAAAAATCATTTTTATTTCAAAACTATATTCAAATCAAAATAGTTTATACTTTATCATTTCCATCTCAAACCTATATTCACTTCCAAAAATCATAATACTTTCAAAGTTATAACTCTTTCGAAACCAAAATACTTGAAATCATTACACTTTGAAAATCATAACATTCTGAAATCATACATTTGAAATCATGAAACATTCATTTAATTCTTTACATTTTACAAATTTATTTCCAATTTAATTCAAAATTTCAAATTTCCAATTTAATTCAAATCAAACCATCAATTTCAATTCAATTCAGTTTTCTAACAAAACATTTCAAATCTTATAAATTTCAAATATAGATTTGATCTACAAAATAAGCTATCCAATTTTAATATGTTTCCAAACTTTAATATCCCACATTTCAAAGCTAAACTTTATAATTCCATATATTCATATCTCAAATCTAATTTCATTATTATGTAGTTTTGAAATATTCATTTCATAAATCCAATATTATTAAAATAAACTTAAAATACAATTAAACCAAATATCTTTTCATACAAATATAAACTTCAAATATTCCTTTATCAAATAAAGAAAAATCAAATATCATTCAACATTCACATTCTTTATTAAAATAAAGATCAAATCATTTCCAAACCATTTCAAAATCATTAAAATATTACATCCTTTCAAAACTTCATAATCAAATCATTATTTGAATTCAAATCCAAATATTCAAAGTTAAATATCATTTAAAAAATCAAATATGTCATTCATTTATTATTTCAAACATCATTACCAAAAATACATTCCAAAATTCCATTCAAAAATTCATTTATTATATTACATTTCATTCCGTTTAACACATAATCAAGTAAACTTATTTAAATTCAAATTCAATTTAAATTCCTTAAAAATTCAAATTTAAATATTCAAAACTTCTAAAATTTTACAGATAATCCATTTCAAAAGTTAAATTATTTAACACTTCAAAATATAGCCCAAACAGTGTTAAAATCTATAACATTTCAAAACATTGTCAAATTATAGCAACGACAGCATTTATAAAGTGCTATCGTAGCTTATATTTTCCAAAATGGTTTATTTCAAGAATAGCGACATTTATAAAATGTCGTAATAGATATTTAGTTATTTCAAACATTGTTAGATTCAAAACAATAGCATTAAAATGCTGTCAAAAGACTAAAGCATTTTGAAAATGCTATGAAATTCCAGGTTTCATTTTAGCTTCTCAAAAATAATAATAAAACTCCAAATTTTTATTATTACAACTTAAAATCATATTTCTAGACTTCAAAATTTCACATTTAAAAATCATTTTAACATATGATTTAACACAATAAAATTTTAAGATCAAATATTCAATTTTGCAAACTCCATTCATTTATTAAGTCAAAATTCACTGTTTATTAATTTATAAATTTAATAAACTTAAAATTTTACTTCAAATATCATTTCAAAACTTTAAATTTAATTTCCATTATTTATTTACATCTTAAAATAAAATTTAAAGTCAAACGTCACATTTACTCTAAATTTACATACTTGAATTCACTTAAATTCACAATTTCAAGATTTAATATTTAACTTTCTTAAAACAATAATATATATATTTTAAATCAAAATTTCATACTTTTGAAAATACATATTTAAAAAAAATCATTTAAAAATATACCACGGGGTCTGTATATAATTTTCTAACCTGGGTCAAGTGATACGGATATATATCATTTCAATCCGTAATTTACAAAGAAAACCGGGTTTTATCATTTCAAACCCGCAATCCCAAGCCAAATAAAATACAATAAAAATCGCTCAGGCCTATCATTTCAGCCCATAACGATTTTTTCATATTCTAAAGTCCGTTTGGGTATGTATCATTTCAACCCATAATGATTCTATTCTAACAGGAAACTTGCAGTGTGAATATATGCATAAACAATATAAACAATGTCAATGTCACAATATAATGTCATATATCAGATGTCAGGTTATAATTAACAGTTTTAACATGGTAACAACATGGCATAGCATATCATATAATCATCATTAACTTGCATAAACATTTTATATTACTAAACACTTGTCATCAATTCACTATTTCATAAGTATAAATGTCAGAGTGAGAAAGACTCACCTTTTACGAAGCTAGAGACAAACAACACACACAAAAGCGATTCCAAAGGCACGAAAAGCACGATTTAATTTGAATGGATGGAGAGCCTTGTAAACAATACACAAAATATAACATACATAAGTGCAAAATATAAATATTTTACATACAAATATAATCAACAACTTAAGTTTGCAAAACAATGGCAAAACATGAAAGATAATCGAACCTTAGAAGCAACAAACTTGCACAAGACACATAGGCTTGGCCTAAATGCAAAAGGGCTTGATCTCATCACACCTAGGCTCGGCCTAGGTCATGTGTGCTCGGCCATGAGTCATGAGATATGGTTATGTGCATGAAAATGGAAGGCAAAGGCATGGAGAAGCAAAGGTAAGCAAAGGGTCAATGGATGGAAGGTTTTGAAGCAACATAGACTCGACCTATGTCAATATTTGACTCGGCCATGCATTGTTTCAGGTCAGGTCAGTGGAGTGGCTGATGGTCAGAGGTGATATGGGCAGGTGGTGGTGGATGTAGGGGCGGCCAAGGCAAGATATGGAGGAGATAGTGAAGATAGGCTTGGCTAGACAATGTTTTCAAGGAGTGTTGCAATGTTTTGTGGAGTTTTGTGGTTATGGCTTCATCCAATAGTCACGGCCTGATCTGGAGGAGGGGATAGGTGGTGGTTGCTGCTGCTGGTGATGGTGGAGAGTATGGTGGTGATGGTGGGTGGTAGAGGCCAAACAAAGTTAGGTAGAGATCTAGGCAAAACAATGAAAAGAAGAAGGAAAAGTAGAAGAAAAAGACCATGAACTTGCCATTTTTTTTCTCAAATTGAAATGCCGTGAGTTTTTGATGGTGGGAAGAATATTTTCACGTGAATTTCTGAAGAAAATACATGGCTATAGGAAAGTAGTGTACGGCCAAAATAAAGGAGTGTAAAAGCCAAAAGAAAATGAAGAGACAACGAGATGAAAAGACTAGAAAATGAAAGGTCTAGTCTCTTTGAATTTCTAATTTCTTTTAAAATTTTAAATACATGTAAAATATGTATAAATACAGATAAAACACGAAAATATAGTAAATAAACAAAAATAAATAAATAAATATTAATTAAATATAATTAAATTAAGAAAATTGCAAAGAAAATGTAAACTAGGCTTAAAAATTTGAAAATAAATGAAATGAACTTTGGAAAAATTGTATGTACATGAAACATATTTATAAATAAAGATAAAAACATAAAAATTAAATGCATACATAAAATGAATAAATAAATTTTAATTAAATATAATTTAAATAAAGAAAATAACAGAAAAATGGAAACTAACCTTTAAAAATAGAAAATAAATTCAATGAGCTTTGGAAAAATGCAAACATCACTTTAAAAATATTTAAAAGGTAAAAATATATGTAACATAGCATATAATACAATTTAGAATAAGATATGACAATTAAAAAGATTATTTATATAATTTAAAATAAAAAATTTTGTTAAATACAGCAAATTTCACACAACAGTTAAAAAGGCATAACTTTCATATTATAAATCAGATTTCAACAAAACGAAAAGCAGTGTTCTTAAAATTTTATTTACTTTAATAATAAAATATAAAATTCAAATTTTCAAACTTTCAAATTTTAAATTTAAAAGTCAAACTTGACCATTTTGACCAAAATTCACTTTTCTGGAAATATTCAATTTATGCATGATTGAAATTCTAATCCACATCAAAATCAACATTTATATTTCAATTAACAAAATATGTTCATTTTAATAATAAAATAGAGTTTTTAAATTAGGAATTTAAATTAAAATGATTAAAATATACAATTACAATAATCAGAAAATACAGGGTTGTTACAAGAGACATATTCCACTGTGTCTAAAATGCTAGTTTTCCATAAAGAAAAACATATAGGACTTTATATGTTAGTTTGGGATTTCGAGTTATGAGATAATGAAGGTTTGAATATCTTGAGTGGTCCATTAGTTCAAAGCCCGTGTAGATATTATGTATGTGGCTAAACATACACTCTTCATTCATTCTCTTCACAATCGTTCTCTAACTCATTTTCAATTCCTTAAGCAAGCTTTTCCCTAGATCTAACCAAATCACATGAAATAAATTCTTTAAAATCAAATAAAAATCACTAAAATTCTTCTCATGAGGTTCTTTACAAACTCAATTTATTTGGAAGCAATCGGAGAAGGTTTGGATTTTGGAACTAGGATGAATGAAACTTTGAGTATGGATTTCTTGCCAAAGTGGTTTGCTAGAGAATGATAATGTGAATGGAACTTCTCTTCATTCACTATGATCTCTCTTATGCATTTTATTTCATATTTAATTTCTATGTCTGTAACAACCCGTAAATTTATCACTTTGATAAATTTTATTTATTTTTAAAATATTCAAATATAATGTTTTTAACATAGATTATGATGTCTTGAATAATAATAATGATGATAATCTTATTTTGAATAAGTGTTGGTAAACTTTGAAAAAATATCGATAAAATATTCGAAAACCGTTTTATCGACAAACAGCTCCATAATTATCAGAAGTCACGCACGTCGCTGAATACATACACTTATTTATCTGTTTAAACAAGAATATGAGATAAATATTATTTTTGGAAAACAAAATGTATTTATGACATCATCAATAATAGCATCGTATTTAATAATTGATTTATAAATTTAAATTGAGATTTAATGATTTAATAACTATTATAGTTATTATTCAAAATATTGCTTTTAAATGATAATAATTCATTTTAATTAGTTATGAAATGATAATAAATCATTTATGATAGTTTTACAAAGAAATATATTTGATTTGAAATTATAAGAAAAATTTATATCGCTTTATCAATATTACAATAAGATATATTTGATGTAAGAGCACTTTTTCCAAACAATTGTTTAATATTTATTTATATCATTTTATAATTCAAATGAGATCGTTTTAATTAATTAATAATGATGAGAAATTAGTTTTCATATTTTGTTTACATTTATATGTAAATTAACTTATAAATGAAAATGTGACCGGAAATCGGCTTTTTGATGTTCAACGGTTTAACGAACGAAAGTTGTTCAAAGTTGTTGCAACCTTATTTATATGTCCTGTGTACATATATAACATACGCATGCACACCCTAACATATACATGGATACATATATACATACAAATATACATATACACTTACATATACAACACATCTAAGATATTTCCACACTTAAAAATGCAAACTTCACTTCACTCTAACACATATCAACTCACATACATGAGGGGAGGGTGTTCGACCGTGCATAGTGATGGAGGAGGAGGGAGTGGTGGTGGTGAAACCGTAATGTATATGTACATAAATATCATAATATTTTAGTTTACAAATTTTCCTATAAATACCACCATCCATCTTCAGTTCATTTGTTCATAAATTCATAAGCTTCTTCATCTTCTTATACTTCTCTTTAATGGCTTCCTAACTTAGAAAAATTATGAAGAAAAAATTAGCAAAAAGAAAATAAATTTATATAAGCATATATACATTTGCCATCCATTTAAAAACAAGTTCAAATCAACTCATTTCCTCTTTCATAACATACGACCACCACCTCCTACCACTCAAGGTCGAGCCCATCTCCATTTGCAAGCTTAGGCCGAGCTCATTCGAAGGTCCAAGGCTCGATTACATAGGCTTTGATTCGATCGTAGTGAAGTTATAGCAAATTTTCGTAAAGTTAGAAACCAATAAAGGTGAGAAACTCTATATGTGTGTGTGTGTGTGTGTGTGTATGATGTGATATGATTGCTATGAATGTTTACTATGCTTTGATCATCAAGTTTGGTTGTTTACCATAGTTGTTTAATGGTGTTAACAAGTCATGTTAAATACACGTCGGATATCACAAAGGAAATCACTTTTCTTTATGAAATGAAATGGTGTATATGAGCTTGTTAAACCTCTTTAAAATGGTTTAGAAATGTTTTATAAACATTTAAAAGTATTTTGCCAAAGTTTGAAAAGAAAATGAAATTTGAGTTAAAATAGACACGTCGTACAACGGTAATCCGCGATTTCGTGCCATAAAAGTTTAAATCTATTTAAACGATGGATTCGGAGTCGGAATTCTTTGGAACAAAAATTTTTCGAACTCATATAATCATAATTTTCAAAAAAAAAAGAAAAAGATCGAGATTTCATCTAGTAGATTTTTGAAATATAAGTTTTCAAAATAGTCGCGGTTTAGCACTTCGAAAGCCAAAACGATAAATTCTTTAAAAGTGATATTTTTAATTCTTTAAAAACATGGAATAAATTCTATAAATATTTAGAATGTTTTTAAAAGATATTTGAATTATAAAAATGGATTTCTAAATGATAGAAAAGTTTTTTTTATCGAATAAGCTTTGAAAACATTATTTGCAACACTATTCGTAGCACTTTTAATAACTTCTGAAATATGGCTTTAAACTTAAGTATTCTTTTTCAAATTTTTTATAAATGTTTTCAAATAAATAGTTAAATATTTTAAAGATTATTTGAAGTTTTATAATTTATTTTAAAAAGTTTATAAATAATTTAAAGAAAAGTTGTTATAATAATGTGATTTAATCTTGCTCTAAAAACCAATGAGTAGACTGGATTTTTCTATTCGTAAGATCCGAATGTGAGGTGCTTAAACTAAGGAGATGTTCTGGAGTAACCAGTGCCCTGGCTTACCTGACCTCTTTTCTAGACGAGGGATAGATAAGACCGAAATGTCAAAAACAAGACAAGTCTAAAAAATTTAACTTTTATCATTAATTAATTGCAACTTGGATTGAACAGAGATAATCTTTTTATACTTGGTGTTAAATTCCGATGAGGAAACTCGTACTAATCATATGAATTTAAAAGGTGATTCAACCCTTATTTGATGAATAGTACAAATTGAATAAGGAAATTAGTAAGAGTAGAATTGGTATAATAAATATAGATCTGTTTTACTGATTTGAAAGTAAGAAATCTTTTGTCAAGATTTAAATAAATGATTTGGAATTATTTTAATTTCTAAGGATCATTTTACTTAAAATTAATTGTTTCATGTTTACAGTAAATGATGTCTTAAATAACATTGTTTTTGACCCGTTTAAAAGTTATGGTTTGAAAATAAGAAATCTTTGTTAAGATTTAAATGATTTGGATGTATTTTTCTAAGTAAGGATAAAATGATTTGGAATTACTCCAAGATTTAAAAATGTTTTAATTAAAAAAGATTTGATAAACAAGGTTTAATGATCCCGTGTATACTGAAAAGAAATGGTTTTAAAAAAAAAGATATATATTTCTAAGAACATATTTTGAATTAAACGATACTAATTAATGGAATATTAATCACCCACCTACTTACATCTTTTTATCAATCATTGGTTTGAAGGAACCGGGATCAGATTTGGAAAAATTCCTATCCGAAAACCATTTCAAACCAATTTATGAGTTCGAAAGTGAAGACATGTTGAAGACAATAAAGTTGAAGGAGAGGTTCTTCATAAAGGAAAGACTGCTTGTTGATAATTTTGAAGTGTCTCTCGAGATAAATAAATACCAGTGGTACCTTCATTCTAAGATCTTCGTATGCAGGGACCACTCGCTACTAATCTTAGGGGTGCTACCCAACAGGATGTGGTAGGAGAGTGCCTTCGATTTGTCCTGTTCCTGAACAACTTGTATGGATGGTTGTCTGACATTGCATTTCTAAGATCACAGTGCATTGATCTCTACAAACGTACATCTGTTGGTGGTGTAGAAGGTAACCCTCTTATATTTAACACCCTTCTCTGAGACGTACAAGCTTAGGCGTTGTACTTTTGTTGAAATCAATAATGTGGTGTTAGAAATGACAATGTGGCATTTTAAGTGAAAATGTTCTAAGAAAGGTAAACGTTGCCTCAAGCCTTACACTTGTAAAATTGTGAAATAGGGGTTGGTTTAAGGCCAGGTGGCTCGCAACCATTACGGTATGATATCACCATTCTAGATTTATTTATTTCTACCCGCTATAACGTCGGGTTTAAATTTGTGGTGTATACTATGAGACTTCTCGAAGAGGTCGGGAACGACCGAGATGATATCATATTCGATGCTATTTGTACCATCTGTTGGTCTCGGGTAGGCCGGTCTTAATTCGCAGAAGAAGATCTGTTAGTGGCCTCGGTACATTCCTATATAAATATACAGTACAGAAGGTTGTTTCTTACTTCGCTATTCATTGGAAATTCATTCTCTAATAAGTGTCTTCGGACTTAGTTGTAAACCTATTATGCCATCAAATTTAACCAATATAACAATTTCGGCTATCTGAACATGTTTATTTGAAATGTTTCTCAAAGAATGTCATTAAAAATAATATCACTGGATTTTACGTAGAAATGATCTGGTTATCATAAAGTAAAAACTCGTTCTGTGTTTATGTGCGGCGTGGTCTTATGAGATACCATTTGTTTTCAAATACTCGTATTTTGAGTTTCTCACACCAGTCCTATGACTGACCCAGAGTTTATTTTCTTTCCCTTAAACTCGAGGTTCCCTATTTTTCGAGCAGCTTAGTAGTCAGGTTTAGTTTAAAGCATTTTGAAAGAGCTCGGAGCATGAAGCTAGAAGATTCGTCTGAAGATTGTTATCCATTTCCACCATACTTATGTACTATTGTATTCCATATTTGTAAGGACAGAAATTTATAACTGTCTATGTTGATGTTAAGTTAAACTTTGATAAACGTGTTTAAAAAATTTCGCTGTAGAAAATATATGTTGAAATAATATATGTTATTTCATTCGTGTAAGATTCTGTTCTATGTCATTATTTCCTTTTCCCCATAAATATCCACATTTTCGTTCAAATTGAATTGGACATCTGTGATTTATTATCAACTTAAAATGTACGAAATTGTACATCGTTACAATGTTGGCTTAGGGTTTGTGGTTTGGATGTTAAGAAATGAGTTAGGAACGTTTAATCTTCATATTCATAGGTTGTGTAATACATAAATGAATTAGCTTTGATTAAAGAGATGGAGTAATAGTGTATATGAAAGAGTTGGTAAGTCATAAAACATGAATGTTATCATTTCACGATAGTAGTTTGATTTCATGATGTGTTGTTGAATTATATATGATAAATAGATTCTATGTAACATAATGTAGTGATTAGCACTCTTATTTTTTGATTAGTAACAAGTTGAATAAAGAACCCTTAAAATGACATGAAGTGGTCTAATTATTGTATTAGTTATTTGAACATGTAGATAAGTTTGTAACCTTAAATGATATAAGTGTGGTTCTAACACAAAAACCCTACTTTTGACACTTAGTTCACATTAGGATATTTAAATAATGATTGTGTAATGAATGCGACGACTTCAATGTTTGGATTTGAATTGTGTTATAGGACATTGACTTTGATTGTGTTTGGATGAGTAGAAGTTATGTTAGAACAATAAAACATGAGTTTGGATGATAGTCGTATAATTATACCCACACGGTTTGATGATCATTGTTCGACGATTCAAAGTGGTCTATTGAGATACCATAGAGAAGAGGTGTGTTCGTCTGAAATAATAACTTGCAACAAAGGCTTAAGCATGAGTAGTGATTTGTTCGTTTGAAGTCTTGCGTTTCGGCACATGATTTGTTCGTGGGATGTAATCAAATCAAAAGGTACAGGGAAATGTGACATGATATATCAATATCAAATAGAATTTCAGGACGATCGCAAAAGAAGAAACGAGGAGTTGTTTGAGGTTATGCATTAAAAGATATGAGCGTTCAAAAATTAGATACGCTGGACTAGTTAAGAATAGCCAATAAGTCGACTGGTGGGACCAAGCAGTCGATTGGTTGGACCCAGATCAGAACATAAACATTTAAGTGCATTTTATGGGATGTTCAGTCGATGAAAAAGGATAATCGGATGACTGAATTGTTTTTCAGTCGACTGGCCACCCTGATTCAGTCAACTAATTGACTATTCATTACTTGGTTTGGGTTGAAATTTGAAAATGTGGTAACTTTCGCATACGAATTCGGATTGAGACACGGTTTGAACCATTGTTTATCATATTCCAAGAGCTACTTTCCATGAAGTTTTAGTGGATTTTGAAGTACATAGTTTTCGTGATCCAAGGGGGACCCACTTCGACAATATATTCCAAAAATGGAGACCTGGTGGAAGTCCAAGAAGGTGTGTCGGCAATGTTAGGTCATAAGGAACGATTGCGACACAATTCGGTTCATTTGATGATTTTGATAGAGTCGTTTGATGGTTTTGAGGCAAGATAATTACCGATTAGTTTCACACTTGTGAGTAGGACGTGGTTTCGATGAGCATCACTATGCGATCGAGAGCTTGTATATGGGAATTAGCATGTGGTCCTTGGTTTCTGCCTCGATTTTGAGAGAAACTCCTATTGATATTTTCAAGGAAGACACGACTTGGTACGCAGTTATGCGACGGTCGGAGAGAGATGAGAACACTCATCTAAGTAAGCTTGGTTCTGTACCTAACGGGTCCACATGATACGGTGGTAATCTTTTATGGCTTCAAAGAAAACTGATATGAAGTGGTAAGGAACGTATCTAGATGTGATTTATACGCTTCATGGTAACAGAAGACGGATGGCTTATTAGATGCATCATGTCAGTTGATATAGTTACCTCCGTTATGTGGTCTTGGCCTATTTGGATGGATCTAGGCATCATTTGCCAAGTTGTGTTGTTGTGGTATAGTACCTTTTACACCATTTTGATGCGTGGACTATAAATATGTTAATTCGTCGTCATTGTTTGGTCATATAACACTTGTTTAAATGTGATAGCGTATTGGATGCAGAAGAAGGTACGGTTTAAGGTATGATTTTGTTATCTCGACACCACTTAATATATATACGTCATGAAGTGTCAGCATATTAGTTATCATGTAGCTTAAAGATACTTTTCACTCACCAGGTTTTATCTGGCACTTCCTATGACTTCTCTTTTGTTATATATTCTTTAAGTAGTTGACTAAATGAGGTTTTATCTGCCACTTCCTATGACTTCTCTTTTGTTATATATTCTTTAACTAGTTGACTAAATGAGGAAGACATTGCTAGTTGGAACAAATTGAAGTCATAGCTACATAGATTGCTATGATTATTTATGCAGTATCTTGTAATATGACATGTTAGAATTCATCATGTATATGAGACTTGATGTGTATGGCATCTTGTACATCTATGAGTCTACTCATATGGAATATTGTATTATAATGTTGGATCTCATATCACATTCATATACAGCATCATTTTAGTCTTGCACGTATGTGTGTGTGTGTGTGTGCGCGCGCACACACACACACACATATATATATCTTCTTCCTTCTATATTATATCTTCTTTCTTCTGTTGTGAGATGATGTAATAACTCGGTGATAGATATGCTCTGTTTAGTTTTAATCTTATCCCGACAAACCGTCATCCATTTGTGGATTCGGATGTCGTTGGTGCATGGATTTAGTATGGCATGAACGACGGGGCGTTACATCAAACACATTAAGGAAGCCCTTGATTGGGTGCACCAATTTTGCACATCAAAAGGGTTTGTTATGTTAGTTTATGTATATCGATTACGAGCTGGACTATGTTATGGTTATGGTGGACTAAGGTGACAGCCATTTTTAACAACATTCATCTGCATCCTGGTAGCATCCTGGTGGAGTACCACAAGTAGTTTGTCGATATGCATTTTTGCAGTAGGCATCATACATTATTTATTTTTTCCTGGTATGGGGAAATTATTGTTAAAAATGGTAATAATGAGCTTAGAATATTTTGCATAATCTTTTAATTATTGTCAATTATTAAATAATTATTTATTTAATCAATTCATTAAATTGATAAATAAAAAAGCTTACGTCCAACCCAACATCTACCTAAATACTCGCTTGAAAATGTGAAGTCGCCAAACGGCCAATCTCTAGAGGTCTCCAACCTACTCAAACCCACCCTTAGGCTCTGCATGAGAGTTTTTTCTACCAGTTTTGACTGATTTTATACGTTCTGTATTTCAAGTGCTGTGAAACCCTTGCTTGGAAGTTTTTTACCCACCGATGTTGGTTATAAAACCGATGAAAACCGATACTGTAATTTTAATGGTAATTCTCAGCTCATCAAATTGAGGTGTTGTGACTATTTTTTTTCAATTATATCCCTTTAATTAAATTGAAAATTAATTTTCATAAAACTAGAGAATAAACATAAGTGTGTGTGTGTGTGTTTTAGTAGAAAACTCTTACAATCAATGTATGTTAAACTCTTAAGTATCTATTGATCAGTTACAATAACACTTCGTGTAAACCAATCAAAACCCTACGATAATTGACGGTCAAAATAGCTACATTCAAAACCTCTCATAACCGCTATTACAAAACTCCTCAGCGAAACCTTAATGTTTGGTCTTTTCACTGAAAGTTCACCTGGCATGTACTGGGGCTTATATGCAAAAACCTTTCTGTTTGGGATTGAAATCGAATATTCAGCTCAAATTTTCAACTGTTAATCACCAACAAATTATGCAAAACATACTCCTAAATGTATAATATTCTTCCGGCATAAGGAGCAAAAAAAAAAACGAGAATAATCTAAAACTGTTGAAGAAAACTTACTAGCCATCGTTTAAAAGAAGTGATGTTGACGGTTCCATCTCGGATGCTCCGAATGAACGGATGACGTGTCGCTTGATCAAACATCGAGCTATGCCTCTTTATCCACGTGGCAGTCGTCGTTGTGCAATCGCCGCCTCCCTCCATTTCAGCTTCAATTTTTTTAGAGTTGACTGGAGGATAAAAATATCAACGGGCTAAGTTCTAAAAAGATATTCATGGGCCGGATTAACTTATCTGATCCAAATATATATATTATAATTTACTTGGGCTCTTTTACTTGTTTGTTCCAAAAACATCTTTTATTTCTTGATTCCATTGCAATTCCTATATGCCATTGTCTAAGTTAACATGGTTTTAAACTAAAATTGATGGCTGATGCTTCTTCTTCGTCTTTCGAAAGCAATATATTTTTCTTAATTGGGCCTAGCCGTCTAGTCTAAATACATAATATAATAGTTTTCATGATGCTTAAAATAGTCATCACATTGTCTGTTTACATGTCATGCTAGCATCCTTCGTCTTCAACATGTCTTTCGATGAATTATTAGTTTTTAAACTTTATCTCAGCAAATAGTTTTACACTTTTATGTCACCTTCAAATCCCAGCAAATCTTAATTATCCCTATTATCAGGATTCTCTATACTGTCACCAATTTGACTTTCCGTAATTCACAGCACCGAAACTTCACAAAACTATTCACGGTTAAGTGGAATATGGAAAAAGTTAACGACTTTGACTGGAACACTTACAGCCATTGCTTTACAAACTTTGGACCATTATACATAAGTGAAGCGATGACATAAAACAAAATGTGTATAATCTGCGTCGAGTATCTGCAATATCTCTGTCTATTTCCAAGCTAGAGCTAGCTAAGTGGACAATTTGACAAAAGAGAAAACAGTAGTGCTTCTATGGAACACAATGTCCTCATCTTAATTTTATCAACGCTATGAATTTCATAAAGTTGGAACCTAGTGGGAAGATCATTGCATAAAAGGATGCAAATTATTCTGATATGGTTTCCTTTTTGCTATGTGAATGTCATAAAATGTCGACACTCTTTTTACGCTTGTTTTCAACCGATGCTTTCTTTCGTATATGTATCCTTTTTGGAGGGCCACATGCTGTAAAGTTGCAGGCAGATTTGATCCAATAGAATCCATATCTTCACGGAACTGATGCTGAATGTTGGAATTTGTAGTTGGACATGTTTACCTGATATGTGTGTTTGCAGAATAAAAGGGTTAACTTCGATTTTGTGAATCACTACTAGCTATTCCAGTGAGATGGGTAAAATATTTTAGTGTCTTTTTGCCAAATCATTTCAAAGTTATTTATTTAAACAAATTAAATGGTAATATTGGTCGCAAAGTAATTGAATGGACTTAACCGCAATAAAATTTAGTGAGAAAACCGCAAGGTTTTTGTTGGCGTCAAGCTCGAAATTAATAGAGTTTAGATCGTTTGACTACGCAATGACTTTTGTTATATATGCATATGTCTAATGTCTCGAGAGCATAATATACAACCAGCGTTACGGAAAGTTGTTTTCCTACGAATTGCATATGTTTTAACACATTTAAAAAAAGCACAAATATTTAATTATATTTTGCATTGAAATCATGTGTAATTTTTGAAACTTAACGGTCGGACCAAAAAATTGCGCTTCTATTTCAATTATTAAAAAGATTAAATCTAACAATTATATTTGTGTATGTGTGTATGTCTATTAGTATATATATTTTGGCACGTGCAGTGCATATAAGCTCTTTATTAAATTTGAAAATTCTATATAGTTTGCTAAAATTAAACTGAAAAACATGTAGAAAAATGTAATTTTTTTGTTGAAATAGGGTTTGAACTTGTAATATTGTTTATGTTTAAAATTCCCATTTGAAAATAGATGTCAATACTTGTTCACAGTGAGATTCGAATTCATAACATCTCGTTTGCATGAAAAGACGTTTTTGAAATTTCACGGTCGGACCAAAAAGTTGTGTTTTTATTTCAACTATTAATAAAGATTTATTGATTGGTGATTTATTTAAGAAGATCTTGCATTACCTATTCACTCATTCTCTGAAGTTTAATTAAAATTACATTTGAATACGTCTAAAGTAATTGTAGGAAGATTTTATCTCCTAATTTATTGAGAAGATCATAAGCAATAACAATTTAATATTTAAAAAGGTATATATAGGGGTATTTTGGGAAGTTCACGGTCGGACCAAAAAGATTGCGCTTCCAAGGCAACTATTAATAAAGATATACAAGTGGATAATAATACGATAGAATGTTTAGTCAGAGAGTTTGAAACCTGTATTGGATCTTGCTAATAAATATTTATCTCCGAATGTTTGTAATCTCAACTGTTTTGTAAATGGGATATCGACGCAGCAAGACAAATCTATGTACTCCTCTCTGTTGGGCGGACGTTGATTTACTCATGATCATCAAAGATATCAGAAGGTTGTGTATATTGTAGTTATTAAGAAACAACTCACTGAAAGTGTCTTTTATATGTTATCATACCTAAGTCAAATAAAAAATCTCATTAGATGGTGTGCAACAACTTTTAGATTTGAGAGTAATGTGTGTCTTATGGTTTAGGTCAATACTTCGATTATGGGAAAACATATAACAAAAGAATGTATTATTTCCATAGCAGGATATGTGCTAAAACTCATAAAATGGAACATTAATCAAAAGAAAATTTGTCATCTTTAATATTGAACTTTAGTGCCACCTTAATTATAAGTTGAACATAAAATCACAGAGATTTTGGCCAAAGCATGCAATTAACCACTAAAAAATTATCGGATTGAACCAAATGACTTCGAAGGGTTAAAAAAACCTAGCTAAACAGGAACGTTATTAGAGTGTTGACCACCGATCGATATCTAGATGCTTAAGTAACTTATTGTCAAATAAACATAACGTGCACAAATACATCGTTATCAGGCTTTGGCACTGGGCCACTAAGCGGTGGCCTAGGATCCAAACTTTTAGAAGCCATGTAACACTTTGGATAATACAAATAAATAATTAATTAGAAATGATATTTTAGTAGTTTTACATGAAGCTGAAAAATTGAATTTTTACAAATAAAATAATCTGAAATCTGACTTTTCCATTTAGTCAATTAGATTTTTTTTAGCCAAATTCATATATAAAATGTTAAACACAGTCACTAGATGAAAGAGATACAGATTGTTTAACGTAGCGCGCATTTCAATGCGACAAGGGTCGAGGTCCAAGTGGGTTGAGGAGAATTTCAGGATTTTTGCCTATATAAGAGTAGTTTGTCACCGCTCGTCTCATGCTTCATTTCTCTTCATCATGTAGCCACCGCTTAACATAAACCTTTCTTTTTCCCCATGTTCTTTGATTCTAAATCAAACTCCTCCAAAAATTAATAGCACGTCAAATAAATCCAAAAAATAATAGCACGTCAAATAAAAAAACAGGAAATATAATCCAAGCTTTAACAAATCAAATCCAAACACTATCAAGATAAATAGAGTAGAGGGACGCCAAATCCAATCAAATCAGAGAAGATTTAGGGAGTAGCGAATGGAGGTGGGTGAGTTTATTTATGAAATGAATGTGTTGTTAGATAAGCATTTAAATTTTATTTTTATATCTATCTAGGCTTAAATATGATTTCAAAATTGACTTGGTGTTTTTAATTGATAACTCATGTGAATCGAAAAACCTTATATCACTAATTTTATAATAAAATTGATATGAATTGGAGGGAGGATAAATTGTATTATAATTTCATTTTATAGACTGTGTAGGTTTGATTCTTTGTCACGGATAAAAGTTAACTTCGACCATAGCAAAATTTATACTGGTCAGTTTGCTAAATTACATCAAAAATTCAAAGTTTGATAAGAACCTGAAGAAAAAAACATAGGGCTAACCTAAGGCTTATCCGAGGCTTACTTGAGGCCGAATCCGAGCAAGACACAGGAGAACATGAGGCAAACCTAAAGTCTAAAATATTAAATGAATCAATTGTATTTGAGTATATTAAAAGTTGTTGTTAAGTATGAGTAATTATCAAAAATGAAGTCATGTTGACCTAGAAATTATATTTAAAGTTTGGTAAAAGGTGGAACAAAAGAAAGATTTAAATTGGACAAAATAAGAAGTTAAAAACATTGAAAAACCCAACAATAGGAAAATGGTCGGTGGACCGCATTATAGGAGTCGACTAACTTGCTTCGAGAAAACCTAAGAAAAATACGAGTCCAACCTAAGGAAAACTAGTGTACTTTTAGGGTAAATCAGTCGACTTATTTAAGCCATCTGTCGACTGACTAGTTGAACAGTTGATTGATTGTGTTTAACTAATTGACTGATATTTTTTATAAAAAAAAGTCAAGCAGTCAACTAATCATGTCTATTCGGTCGATTGATCACCTTTAAGTAGCTTAGGTTGAAACTAGACCTGGTGTAGGTCAAGTAGGGATATTCAGGCCTTTGTTTCTCATTTAGTTGACGTTCTGGAGTTCACGTAGCTTGATGATGCTGTATAACGTGATACTCAACGTAGTCGTGCAATTGTATCATATTTAGTTGCTCTTATTGTTACTATTAACGCCTCGGACACGTATTTTAACTTGCGATCCATGGGAGAGTAGCAAAGATATACGTGTTAGTATGGTTTATACCGTTTGGCCTGATGTACCTATGGAGGAGTCGAGTTGTCTATTGGCTATTTACTAGTAGTTGAATGATATAGAGCGTATGCCATATTTACCACTAAGGTTGTATCCTCAATGCTTTGGGTAGGCAGTATACCATCAGGATTGTATACCCGATGTGTGCCTTAGGCAACGCGATTGTATACTCTGAGTGTGATTTAAACGATTTACCATTGTGAGTGTTTACTCACTGTATGGTTGGGTGATTTACCATTGAGATTGTTTACTCGGTGTACAATTAAGCGGTTTACCATCGGGGCTATATGCTTGATGTACTATTTTCTATAAAGGATATATCATCGAGACTACATACTTGTCCTATTGCTAGATTTACCCAGTTTATGGATGTCCCGCCCTTGGGTGGAAACCTATGCAGGCTATTATTGGACTTAGGCGTATTATAGGTTGTTATCATGTATCTATCAATTGGCTAATTTGTTAGATATGGTATACATAAAATAAACACCCTTAGGTTGTGTAGATTATAATGATAATTTAATTGCATATTAACACCATACACTAGTGATATTTCGTACTCACCAGATTTTGTTTGGCTTCCTCTAGTTTTCCCTCTTTATACCACTTATAGTTAATAGGATAGTATGGTGGTTTGATAAGAGGAGTAAGATACTAGAATACGGTGACCATGCGATCTGGAGTTACTTCATTTATATTCATTTCCTATGTACTTTATCGTATTTGTTAGTCAAATACTTATTATATCTATTTGGACATTATCAGGAACTTTGTTTGTTCATTTCCTGTATTGATCGTTATTTTATATATAGAGATAATTTGGTTTATTTTGATACTTATATTTTGTTCCTTCCACTGTGAGATCTGTAAATGTAGAATTTAAAGTTAATCTGCGTACCATGTAAATCACCATCAAAGCCTAATGATTTGTATTTCTTGAAATGATGTGAGTTTGAACGTCTCTTTTAGGGGTTGAATCAGTGTGTCCAGAGGTAGAGGTTGTTACATTTGATATCAAAGCTTAGCTTTATGATTCCTTAGGAATTAGACGCGTATCGAGGGATCATACTTGTATATTTTAAAAAATATTTATTTATATATAAGAATAACACGGTATACACATACAACTCCATCAATGCTTGCTATTATATGAGGAAAGTTGTTGATAATTCGTGTTTACACATTATAGAAAAATGATCAATTGAATTAGAAATATTTCTGGTGAGACGGTAGATAAAGTTCTAACATGAACATCCCATTATGGTTCCACCGGTACCTTAAGGCAAGAGACTGAGCTGAAGTTAATCTTAAAGGATGACCGCAACTCAAGCACGTGGTACAGTTTTCACCTCTTTGCCTGCTTTGAATTTTTCCAATTTATGTTATGATTTCTAAGGTTTGGGTGGGAAGCATTATACAGGGATTGAATCAATTATTAAGGACTGGGCATGGCTAAAAATAAGTGTGATGTTAATAAGGCATAATGGAGGCATAGAGGGAGGACTGCTCAAAATTGGAGTAAATACCCTCGGTAGAATTAGAAGTCGTATTCACATGTATAAAGTAGTTCCAGAAACTCCATTTGAGTCGAGTTAACCATTTTAGTAAGAAGGAGTCAGAATCCTATGCACTTAAAACATTGATAGATTGTAGGATGTAACAAGGCTTTTGTAAATTAGATTCCTTTCGTCTACACCAATTCAAGTGATGAACTATTCGAGATGTTTTCCAAAAAGTTAAAAATACTGGATGTTTGACATTTTTTGAACAAGATTTTTTTTTTCGATTTTATATGAAATGATTTAGTATGAAATGTATAAACTTAAAAATTTTGAAAAATTAGTTAAAAGGTAGAATTTAAAGAATTCAACTTGAAAAAAAAGTGTTATGATTTTTGTCAAAAATTAAACATTTGCCAAGGTTAACAAGGAATTTATGGTTTTTGAAGCTTACTAGATTTTGTAAAAACAAGATGAAAAATCAAAGATTTTGATTTAAAAAATGGATTAAAAAAATTATTGGTATTTTCACTTAAAATTTGATTAGAGTTGGAAGAATTACATAATCTATAAAGTATAATTTGATTATGGTGATCTAGCTAGAATAAACAATATGCCAGCGAGTTTAGGACTTCCTAGTATTGAACATTATAGAATTGTGAAGCATTGGAAGATTTTGGGATGAAGGAAAATTAGCATAGGATTTAGTGGCATTTTCAATCGATGTTCGAGTTGGATGGATAGAGTACCAAATTGAATTTTCCCATGGTAATTAAAAATACAGACCACTTTGTTTCATTTTACCGAAATATGGTTTGAGTTATCAGAGCTTAGCACAAGATGCCTTGAAAATTTTAATTTGGCTAAGGCTTATTTAATTTTAAAGTAAAGTTGTTGTAATATAAGATTGGCATGTACCCTTAAAAGTATTATAAAGGTATGGAGTTTTCTTGGTTTGGATGGCTATTGCAGGAAGTTTATTAAAGACTTCGCAAAGATTTATGTATCATTGACATGCCTTACTGAAAATTGGTTGATTTCACAAAATTATTGCAGACCACCTTATCTCTTTTGCATACTGCAAGATAACACACACTAGTTCATTAAATGAACATTCATTCCAATTCATCTCTCTTGCTCATTTTCCATTTCAAATTATTCACTGACTAACTTCACCTTTGTTTCTATGGTGGATATGCACCTCTCATCCCAAATTTCCAAATCAAAATGCGAATTGTCTTCTTCTATTGATTCTTTACCGCTAAACCATTGATTTTCTGCTATCTCATGCAATTTAATAGCTTGAAGGCATTGCTTAATTTCCTCACAATTAGTAAGCCAGTTAAACCTGGACCAGCTAATCTTTGACCGGTCCACTCATATCGGTCCAAAATCAAGCTAACTCCAAACCAGCCTATCCACTTAGTAGCACTTTAGATCAATGGTTGGCGGGCTCTCCCTAAGCGACTTCAACAACCAAACCATCTAATATGGACATGACAACCAAGCACCACCTAGCTCGGCCTGCCCAACCTGATTCATCAACTACCGGTGTTCTCATGCCGACACATACTTAGCCTCACTCCAAGTCAATTACCAGCCTGCTTATTAGATATGCTCCTCTCAAGCGTAACCCATCTTTTATCAGATTTCATCACAGCGGTCTTTGACCCATCTTAAGCAGCCCGTCTCATCATCTCATAGCTGGCCTATCACCTCTCGTGTAGCCCTTAACACTAATCAACTCCCCTCAATAAATTTAGGAATTAAAAAACTGGCCCACTCATGGTGGTCAGCATCCAACCTGGCTACAGGCCAGACTATCAAGACCGGCTTTATTGTTGTCCAGCACACTTAGGATGGCTTCAATAGCAAACTCATTTGTCAAGACCGGCTCAAGCATGACCTGTCCCTGGGCCGACATTACCATATCACATCACATCATATCACAGGCGATCAGACATGTTCCATGCACCTTGATCCTTAGCAGCATTCTACTTGCAGTATCATTTGCAGCTCAGCCGGAGTCACTCATCTACCTTGCCACATAGACACGCAAAAGTAAGCGACAAGCCATATAGCCAAAGTACCTTAGCAAAGCGACCAAAGGCATACCCACTCCTGTAGCAAACCATCAACATTTAATATGCACTAAATGGCAAGTCTGTGCCTAGTACAGAAGGACAATTGGCATGCTTCTCGGCCACTCATTCCTATTTGTCTTTACACCTATCTCCGATCAACCCATGCGACTAGATCAACAACCAAGCATATTTCCTACATGTTTGGCTATGCAATCTTAGTCATTTATCATTCGTTTCAGCCGCTAGAAATACTCTATACATTACCACTTCAAAGAAGTTATAAATTATTAGAATTATGGCTATTGCCTCCTTTCAGAGATCTTCACACAACAAATCAAAGCCATATGCCCTTAAGATAGCTGCTTCTTATTCCTAAGTGCTTTATTTCTTATTATTCCTTGTAACTCCTTATAATTAAGAGAAGAATATAGTAAGAGATCTTCATAGTGGACGTAGGCAAGCTTGCCAAATCACTTTATATTTGTTGTCATTTACTTTGCTTTACTTACTTTCATCTTCATCTTACATTTTTAAGCCTAGTGATTACCAAGTAAAATTTTACTTTCACAACTCGTTAGATAATTCTGAGGTTGAGTAAATCTCTAGTTAATATTTTAGGGCTAGAAGGAGGGCTTCCCTTAAAACTATCACCTTTCATCACTTTTCTTCTCTATAAAAATCTGAACTGACTTGTTACCATGGACCATTTTCTTGGAATTGTAGGTAACAACTCCAATGAGCAAGAAACCGATGGCAATACTATCGCCAGTATTGCTCACCCTATTACTAGGCCCAACGATGATATGTGGCATACCATGTTGCAAAAACTATCAAATGTGGGTACTTTGGCCTATGAAGTACAAAGCTTGTGGATGTTATTGGACACCCAAGCTACCATAAACGTTTTTCCATCAGCTCCTCATGTTGCCGACCTGGTCAATTCTCTTGTTCACCAAACTACCTTTCATGTGCCTACGACTTTATGAACATCGATAAGGCCCTAGAAAGAGTGGTGCTGGAAACCTACTCATGCATGCTACTCATCTAGGGAGTTATACTATGCACGTGCCCAGCCATGTTGATATTTTTCTGGATGCAGTCGCGCCCAAAGAACCAAGACATTATCGTTCCCCTTCAATGGAATAGCATCTACTTTTAAGCGTCCACGAACATCTTCTTTTGAACTTCTCAATGATGGTGCTTATACCGCCATCAGGGAGCATGGCACTCCCATGGCACAATCCAGGTCTCATACGGGTGTAGCTAGGAATAGATCAAGGGAAGGGCAGGCCGGTCACTCATACTTGCCCTCTACGTATAGGGAAAGGAGATCTCTCACTCCAGCTCATCATTGTCATCATCACTCCCCTTCCCATCATCGATCCCCCACTCCACCAAGGTGTCGGTTGAGCCCATAGCCGATAGTTAGCCAAACCATCATACGATAAGAAGATGCTATCTTTAAGGAGGAAATGAACATCCTTCATCAGTAGCTTAATAGAATGCAAGCCCAAAATACTAAGAGCGAAGCATTTTTTAACAACGAGGATAGCGAGCCTTTTCTGAGGAAATCTTGAATACTTACATTCACAAGCGGTATACCTTGCTGCCCATTAAATAAAATGGACGTTCCAACCCATCTGATCACATCACTGCATTCAACTCCATCACTCGTGTCGATCAGCTTCCCAACCTAGCAAAGTGCCTACTCTTTCCTTCCACCTTCATAGAACCAGCCTCTCATTGGCTCCTTCATTTGCAACCTAGCAGCATCAGTTCTTAGGTCCAATTATATGCAGATTTGAAGATTGAATTCTTTACTTCCGAGATACATGTTATGATGGCTAGTGAGCTTGGAAATATCAGTCAAGGGCCAACTAAAAACTTACTATCATAAGTTAACTACTTCATCAAGGAGTCCACCTGGGCTAGGGGTGCCGACACGAATAACTTGGTTGTCCCTTTACTCGGGGGTCAGGTGTAAGTTTAGAATATGGATGGAGCTTCAAAAGCGGTCAGCTGCATCGCTGAACGACTTTTATTAATGAGAAAATGACATAATGAGAATGGAATACGTTGGTTTTTCTGGTAACGACACTGAAACCCATCATATCACCCAACGTAGTCCTTGCAATAACACTGACCGTTGACCCAATGGTCAAAAAAATGACACAAGAGGCGAGCTGAAGCCGACACTCGGTATAAGTCCAAGTATGTAAACTACATTGATTTAAACATGGACATAAAGAAAATATATCTCACGACCCATGATCAGGTACAATTCCAAAGACCAAACACTGCTTGATCGGGTACAGTTCCAAAGACCAAACACTTCTAGAGACTAAAGAAGAGAGGATCCTCGTAATAAGAGCAAATACTATTGGTTCCATTAAATCAACGACCATTCCACCAATAAGTGCCAGGTGCTCGAAGATGAAACCAAAAGATTTATCCGTGAAGGGCTCTTGTTAGATTTTGTTCGTGATCAAGTAAAACAAAGGAATAATCGTGATAACCAGCCGGCTCTACCCTATCAACCCAACAATAACGTTGCAGCAATCTCCAACATATTCACTATATGCTGAGGCCAGTATAGGTCAGAAGCAACCAAGGAGCATAACCCTGCTATCAGAAGGAAATAGGTTCAGTTGGCCAGGTATATTCCTTAAAGCACCGAGAGTTTAAAGCACGTGGATTGGAATTTGATTAGCTCATCACTTTCATTGTTGAGTACCGAGAGGTAGTCTCGTACACCTATCATGATCTTATGGTCATTACTCTTGCAATGTCCAACCCAAATGTGCATCGAGCCTTCGTGGATGGGGCAGCTCATTCAACGTCATGATGTGGACATGTTTTCGGAGCTCTCAAGCTTCTTGCATCTAGCCTGACCCCCTACACCTTGCCAATTTACGGTTTTGGAGGTGTAGGCATTATTCTGCTAGGCACCACCTCGCTTATGGCATCCTTTGGTCAAGAATTATTACCAGTAAAGGTTCAAGTAAATGTCGTGATGGTTGATCGCCCTTCTATAACAATCTTTTGATATGATGACCAACACTTGTTGAATTGGACATCATTGTCTCCTAAAATTGGAGTGTCATGAAATTCCCTTTATAGGGCTAGATCGATGAGATTTGAGGCAATCAGAATAAGGGTAGGGAGTGTTATGGAACCTCCCACAAATAAGTAAAGAAGTGTGTTCTCATGCTTCAGCAAGAGCTAGCAACACTCAACTGCGAGTCACTCGGAAGAACAAGCTGTAATGACCTTACCACTATGCCTAGTTTAGCAAAGAACATTACAAGTAATGTCGTCTGCTAATCCGGAGAATACGGCTGGTTAAGGGCAATCGAATGTGAATATATCTTTATACTAACATTGACACATCTTATTTACCTTTTTGAGGATCTAAACTGAAATTTAGATGTGTACAGTATTAATACAAAATAATAAACACTTAGAATTGTGTTATCTTAGGGTGTTTGGTTTTTAGACCGATAGATCCCCGAGAAAAGATAACTCATTTTTCATCGATCTGAGAATTGACATATTTTTAGATTTTGGTAGGTAGACCTATTTATTGGGGTTAGGTTTATTATGGTATAACATAACTATCCTTTTTGTTGTTTGGATAGGTGTTATATACATAGAGCTGGTCATTGCTCTAATTCTTGTCAAGTCCGTTCTCAACTCTGAAGTATCAACATCAACTTCTTCCACCAGTAACAATCCACTTGGGTAAGCTATGGTAATAAATGGTGTGACACCCAAAAGTATTCTTGTGCCGAAAGCACTCAGGGTTATGTCATAACTGTCCTTGCCATTGAAGAAACAACTATCGATGGCGTGTCACTCGAGAATACCCTCAAGCCTACTCATTCTTAAGGTCGTGTTGGGAGCACCCTCGACCTAAAGCCGCATCAAATGGCTGCATGTCACACGAGAGTACCTTCAAACCTAATGGTGCTTAAGGTCGTGCCGGGACCTTCAGCTATAATGAAGACTGGAATGGCAGGAATCTTATGTCCTTGGTCACTCCCCAAAAAACTAGAGAGCTCATTACAGCATGAAATGAGCAAGTCTCTCCCCATTGGAAAGTGGGGACATCCAACACGGTAACTCTTATCCTCGTAATGCCAAAAGACTCTTCTATGAGAACCGAGGGCAACATCACCACCCTGACTCTAGAATGGATGTCCGTCCCAACTTAGAATATCATAGAGCACGTGACTTACGTGCTAGATTAATGCGACTTGGAAACAAACTTAAATCCAAACTGTGGTTGGCTAGACCCTTGCATGGGTGAATTAGGTATTGAAGGCGAGACAACTACTCCTTTGGAATCGATCTCTATAGACTGTGCTAATACTAGCAAAGTAGTTCAAATTGGTAAAGAGCTCAGCTTGGAGGTAAGGTAGGATCTAATCAAATTCTCATGCCAAAGCAATGACGTCTTTGCATGGGACCACACATACAAGACCTCATTAACCCAGGATCATTTTTCACGCACTCAACATTGATCATAAAGGCACCCACATTCATCAAAAGTGTCGATCGCTTGACCAAAAAAGGCACCAAGCTCTTAAAGAAAGGTGGATAAGCTATTAGCTAATGGCTTCATTTGATAGGCAAAGTACCCAGTTTGGTAGCTAACCCAATATTGGCCAAAAATCCAAATGGGACTTAGAGGACTTGCATCGAGTTCTCCGATCTCAACAAAGCCTGCCTATAGATAGCTTTCCTTTGCTTTGCATCGACCAGCTTGTGGATACAACCGGTGGACATGAGCTCCGCACTTTCATAGATGCCTATTCCAGGTACAATCATTTATCATACACGGTACGAACTAAGAGCACACGTCCTTCATCACTAATGTTGACCTATGCTACCATCATGTCATCCCTTTTTGGTTTATGAAATGCAAGTGCCACCTATCAGCATCTCGTCAACCGCATGTTCCTTGAACAGATCGACTGCGCAATCGAAATTTATGTGGGCACATACTGGTGAAGTCCAAAAAGGTTAAGGGGACTGTGCAAAAAACGGCTAAGACTTTTAGTATACTACATTAATATATTATGAAGTTAAATCCGTAGAAGTGATCCTTTGTTGTTCGATTCAACAAATTCTAGGTGCATGTTGTGAATGCCAAGGGCATTGAGGCCAATCCCAATAAGATCTAAGCTATCCAGGACATGTAGGTCCCTAGAGCTGTTAAGCAGTGCAAAGCTTGAATGGGATGTTGCAACATTAAGTCAGTTCGTATCATAATCAACCAACTAGTGTCTCCATTTCTTCGATCTCATCAAGAATGGAAAGTCATTCACCCAGAACGATAAATGCACTAAAGCATTCGAGGAGATGAAGCAACATTTTTCTACTCTCCCGGTATTATCCAAGCCCGTCGACGGGAAGGATCTATACCTATACTTAGCAGTGTCTGACCATGCGATTAGCGCTATCTTGATCAAGGAAGATGAAAAGGTTCAACATCTATTTTATTATATTAGGAAGATGTCGATTGGCCTAGAAATGAGATATACAAGGCTAGAGAAGCTCTCTTTCTGCCTACTCATGGCAACCTAAAAAACTTCGGCCATACTTTTAGCTCATCGCGTCAAAGTCCAGACCAACCAATCTTTGAAGCAAGTTCTTAGCTAGCTATATATATCCGTCGGCTATTGAAGTGGTCTGTCAAGCACGGGCAACATAACATCTCTTTCTAACCTCATAGTTCTATCAAAGGCCAGCCCATAACAGATTTCATTGCTGAATACTCAAGCCTAGACAGCAGTGAAGAGGAGACTAACACTAGCCAGCAAGCTTGACACTTATATATGGATGAAGCATCGAATGAGAAGGGGAATAGGTCGGCATGATCCTTATCATGACTGAAAGAGGACAATTATACTTGCAGTCCATCTTACTTTCAAAGATGAATTAGAGTTTGAAGCTGTCCTAGTCGGCATCAAGACGATAAGAGAATTATATATGGAGTCTGTTTATGTATTCAATGACTCATCGTTGGTCGTCAATCAGATTAGCGAGCGCTTTTAAAAGAAGGGTAAGGCACCGCCATTGTATATAGCTGAGGCTAAGAAGATAATCAATACCTTTGTCGAGTTCAAGTTGGAGCAAATACTTAGGGAGAATAACGCCAGGGCCAATCAATTGGTCAAGGGAGCAAGAAACCTGAAAGAAGATACTCTTGGGTCCCCTTGGATATTCAAGGCATCCCTTACTATAAGCGGATGGCAACAACCATGGATATAGATGCGCCATCCATGAACAACTGGATGATGCTCGTTTTCAAATACTTAACAAGTGAGGAACTTCCTGTCAACCGAAAGGAAACAATGAAGTTCCTCCACCGAGGTCCCCATTACACAGTCGTGGATGGAAACCTTTGCAAATGGCCATACTCCATGCACTTCAGTGGTGCATGTCTAAAAACAAAGCTGGACAAACCTTGGAAAGAGCTACATAATTTTTTTTTTATGAGGATCACGAGGGAGAAAATCATAGTAAAAAAGCCACTTGACAAAACTACGATTGGCCTACAATGATAAAGGATTTTATGGACTAGTGAAGAAATACGAATGGTGTCAGCAGTTCCCCCAAGATCCTTAAAGCCTATCCTAACATCCTTACTTCTACGACTTCTCCATGATCGTTTGACATGTGGGGATCGACTTAATTGGAAACTTGCCTAATGTAAAGGAAGGGTACAACACGTGATAGTTGACTGCTTCACTAAATGTGTCAAGGTGAGCCCTTTACTAGGGTCACTGCCTTCAAGATTCTTAACTTCGTGATCAATAACATTCTCTACTATTTTGGTATGCCAAAGAAGATCATCATCGACAACGACACTTAACTTTATAACATCCTATTTCGAGATTTCAGCATAAGGAATGGAATTATGAAGTGCTTCTCTTCTATTTTCCATCCTCAAGCCTATAGCAAGTCGTGATCGTCAAAAAAACCGACAAGTCAACATTCAAGAAATGCCTCCCAAAAGCTAAGGGGAAATGGACCGAAGAACTACCGCTCATTCTTTTGTCTATCGCACTACCAGCCACACTTCAACCAGCCACATTCCTTTTTCACTATCCTATGGGTACATAGCTATGTTGCCCATTAAATTAGACATCCCATAACCTTGACATTTGATCTTTAAGTTTGAGTAAAAAAAAGGTACTCAAGCCCGGACTCAACATTGTAGAAGAACGAAGAACCAAACCCAAACTTTACACTAAAGCCTATAAGTGAAAGATCTCCAAGCACTACAACTTAAGAGCAAAGCTCTAATAATTCATTCCTAACAACCTAGTCATGCATGGAGTGTTCATGAACACAAAGAACAAGGCTAAAGGAGTGCTTGGCCCAAACTAGGAGGGATCATATGTCATGAGTACCTTCTTAACAATGGTGCTTACCACCTCTCTCGCCCAGATGGAACCCACATTTCCCACAATAGTACCCAATGCACCTTCGAGCACATCACATATAAAAGTCAGCCGTAATTATAAGGTCGTGTAATATATCTTTTGTGAAGAAAACATCAAAGACTATAGAGCCAACATTGTACAACACATTCACCAAGGCTATCCAATAAAGAATGAGTTATCATGTGCTCATTACCTTGTTGAGGACTACCGACCTCTACTACCATGGACCAACATGTTGTGCTCCCTTCCTTGCTGGCTGACTATCCACAAGGATGGATTATTATGCATTCACTTCCTTGTCGGGGACTACCACCTAGCATTGAGGTTTATGTCGGGCATGTCTACCACTGTCAACCAGTGATGTGTCACCCTAGAGAACCTTCGAACAACCTAAGCTATCCAATAACGGAAGAGTTATCATGTGCTCATTATCTTTTTGGGACTGTCGACCTCTACTGCCACGGACTGGCTGGCCATGCTCACTTCCTTGTCGGTTGGCTAGCCACGAGGATGAATTACCGTGCATTCACTTCCTTGTCGGGGACCGATACCTAGCTTTTAGGTTCACGTCGGGCCTGTCTACCACTCTTAACTGGCAACGTGTCATCCTGGAAAACCTTCGAACAACCCAAGCTATTCAACGAAAGATGAGTTATCATGTGCTCATTACCTAATTGGAGACTGTCGATTTCTACCGCCAAAGGCTAGAGAGCTATGCTCCCTCACTAGTACTAGGTCGGCAATCCACTTAAGGTTGTATACTTCCCTAATAAACCCATTCTCCTTTAATTTCTTAACCTCTTTATGCAGAGCGTTGTACCTTTCTTGGTCCAGAGTTGTGGACTTCTGTCTAACTGTGTGCGCATCATGGTCGTTGTTTAATGCGTGATAAATGATAGCTAGGTTTATCCCTACCATGTATGAATGGGTCCAAGTGAACGCATCTGCCAACCATTTTAGAAAGCCTATCAGTTCCTTTTGGGCTTCTGTATTAAGGTTCTTCCCTATTTTCAACACCTTGTGGGGTCCTTTGAATCTATCTTATGTCTTTAGTACCGTCTACTGGCTTCAGTTCCTTCTTTTTTGCTCCTAATCTTGGATCTGTTTCACTTTTTTGTTTCGCTTTCGGGGGTGAGTTTATTGAGAATGCCTGTCTCTGTGCCTCTTCGTAGAAATATTGTGCTTATACTGAATTATATTTTTCAGTTCCAATCATGTTCATATATGTTCTCTTTTCCTTTCTTTCGGGTTTTAAGGGTACAAAATTTCTTATCGTCGCATCAGTTTTTGTATTGATACTGCTGTGGTTTTATGTTCAAATTTAACCTCAGTTGCATGTATATGAATATCGAAAGAAACGGCAGGATAACATCGAACACCTTTATTGCTAGAGTTAAGAGTTACGTTATATAATTCCCTAGCTAACAATTGTTCCCTCAGATTGACCCTATCCCAGCTGGGGTACTAAATTTCATATGTAAATACTTTTGAGAAATGATCGCCCCCAGATCGACCGGAGTAGGTCTTTCCAAGAAAGCATTATAGGGTGAGGGTTGATCGATAATTAAGAAACTCGCATAGAACGACTTGTTTAATAGGGCATTTCCAGCTATGACCAGTAGACGTGCTGACTCCACCTGAATAGTTATAGTGTTATTGAAGCAAAAGATTGGTTTAGGGCTGGGCTTTAAGATTTCGGATGGTAACTTCACCTAATCATGAGTAGATTTGAAGTTGACATTTGCCAAGCTTCCCATATCAACAAAGACTTTCTTCATGATGCAATTAGAAATCAGCACCGTAATGATGAATGGATCTTGATGTGGGAACAGAAACTCTACCACATCAGCTACTGTGAAGGTTATGTCAAGTGTGGGTTATTGTTTGATGTGGAAGACATTTTCTAGGTTTTGGCTTCATGCATATATCTCTCTTGTGCCTTCTACTTATCCTAGAGAGGTGCGATCCCCATGAATTGATGTTATCAAATTAGATAGGTTGCAAGCCTGATGTTCATTAGGATCCAATGTTATATTGTTGGTCCTATTCTCTCCATATTCTCTTTGGAAACTGCTCGGATAGCCCTTCTCAATCAACCTATTTATCTCTTTCTTTATGTGTCAGCAATATTTGATGTGATGACCATTCGCTCTATGGAATCTACAGTATGCTCCACCTTTGTTCCATTCTGGTTTCTTGCCTTTATTCGATAAATCATACGCTAGCTCATCTTTGGTCATCTCGAATATCTAGAAAACCGAACGGGTGATTAAGTTTTTTCTATGAGTTTTAGCTCTTTTTGATGCATTGCGGGTGGGCGGTATCCGTCAATCCCTCTTTTCAATCATAATTAGGAGAAAAGATTTCCTCTGATTGTGATATAGATTCAGCTTCTTCCATTCTGGTGTAGCTAGCTTCCTTCTCATAAATGACCTTCATGCTTCGACAAGACTTCCTACTATTCTCTTCCCAGTATTCCACTGAAAGAACTTTGCCAATTGCTCCACCCGGGTTCTGAGCTGTTGGATCTCATATTCTCTTGGGCTGAGTTAGGATGTCTTACCATCAGACATGGTCTCCTCGTCACTTCTGGCAGATCGGGTTAGTTTCTTCAATATCAAAGGGTTTATGTTAGCAGGTTCTGTTTTAATCCTTTGGTTAGCCTAGATTTTGCTTTTCAGTCCGGTCTTAATTTTTATTCCAGCATCATCATTCCCATTAATTGGAGTGCCGTTATCATTCTACTGCTGAATATTTAGTGCGACAGTAGAACGATAGCGGTGAGTTATGGAGTGAGGAGGTGAAGGTGGTTTGTGATTAGCATGTTAGGCTATGGTTTTCTCCAATCCTTCCATGCGCCTATTCATTTGGTCTGAGAAGGTTTGGAATGCTACCGTGATGGGATCTATAGGGGCCTCGGTTGAAGCTCCCGCCTCGTCTTGGGTTTTTAAGAGTATGGGTGGTTTAGGGGCAGCCTATACCGCCATATGTAAAGGTTTCTGAATTAGGGGAATAGAAGAGTCGGTATAATTCATAATTTGGGATGTATTGTTTTACTGGACGTGAAAATACGAACAACGGTATGAAGGTCAAAACCCTCCATCTAGCGGCAAAAGATGTTGAGGAACTTTTTCATCCTTCAACTCCCAATAATGTCTTGAGTAATCGAGTGGTTAATTATCCCAATAAATTTGAATTAGTAGAGTTAATTGGTATTAACTCTACTGTAAGGTAGTGATTGTGTTGATGATCAATGCTTACACAACCAGGTAGTTGCACATTAACTGTTTGTTATAGTGTCAAATCTATCTGACATATTGTTCAGGTACAAGTAAATATTAAAGCTTTCTACAAATTAGGGTATTTTTTATATTTTATATAAAAAAAATTGCTAGAATAAATTGAAGTTTGTTTAGATCAAAAATTTCAGTTAAAATGGGTTTAATAAAGAGGTATTTGTTTTGAAATAAAAAAGAAAATAAAGCATACATATGTATAGCTCATCGATTTTCTTATTATGGAAATTTTAATTTTTAAAAATTCTTTTAAAGGATGAACAATAGGAAGTGGTACCAGATTTAAATAGGGTAAGGAGAATGGAAGGATAAGAACACCTTGTAGTGAAGATAGAAAAATATATTCATGTATAAGGAAAATATGGAGAAAACATCTAAAATAGGTTTATACATAATAAGAACTACATAAGGACAAGCCATTTAAATAGTAGCAACATTAGGAAATTTAAATAGAAATAGCATTATTAGCTTATATATTAAAATTATGCAAGCAATCTAATTAGAAGTAACATAGGAAATTAAACGCAAACCAAAGGAAATTAGATATTTTCCATAATTATGCGCATTGATTGCACATATCTTTTTAAAGCCCCCCTTATATGCTATTAGAACCTCCATTATAATTGGAAGTGGAAGTAGCATCAGTATTAAGAAAATAATAGGATGTAAGTGTCCTTGTCTACTCCAGTTTTCAAAAAGTATAAAGGATGTTTTAGAAACACTGAAAGGTGCATTTTTGAAAAAAAAAGGTTTAATATAATAATTGGGGTTTTAAAGGCAAAATTTAATAATGGTTTGTTTTAAAAATATCACTTTTTGAGAGGTAAAATCTTTGTTGTGGAAAGGCTTAGAACAAAAAGTTGATTTGCAGGAAAAGGAAAGGTACTTTTAAAATTAAATTGTTAATATTTCCTTTTAGAGTTAATAAATAAACTTAATTAATAAATCATAAATTATAGTTTTAAAAGTTAGGACGCCTAAAATTAAAATTGGTTAAAATAAGAAGTTTTTCATAGCTCTTTTTGAAACAAGGTATTGAAGGATTTAATAAAAAGTTTCTCAGTTTGTATTCTCAAAGATAAAAATTGGGGGTTAAGTATTCCATGGCTGTGAAGCTATAAAATTTATAAAGCTAAAAATCAAACTAAAATTTTAGTATGGAATAGATATGGATGATTTTCTAGGTAAGACGCGCTAGAAGTTAAGGCTATAAGTAAAATAGCGATGAATGCTCATAGAAGCAACAGTGAACCCCCGTTGGTTATAAGGAATATTAATTATAGCATAAGAACGTTTCATTAAACATGAACGAAGACTATAAAAAGAACGCAAAAAGAAATGGAAAATGGTATTAAAGTACATTTCTATGAGTTCTAGAATATACCCACATAAAAGATTACAGAAAGTAAAAAAATAATAAAGAAAGCATATAATAAGATTTGAGAATACTATCAATAGAATTGGATTAAAAGAATAAAGTAATATGATTGGTTTTGATGATCGAAGTAATGGGTTAACCTTATTTATCAGAAGCCAAAAAGGAAAGTTAAGATATGTGTATTATACTAGAATGATATGTTAATAAGGTCCATTTAGTCTAAGTAAGAAGTGATATGGTAACAATATCATTAATGTCAGTTAATGCTGTAGGGTGGCTTTCGGCAATTGTTTCTTTTAGGTTGGTTGGGTTGTAAGCATTAATTGTCTCTATTTGTATAAAACTACGCATGATGTTCTATGGGAAAAGTTCCTTTTTATTTCCGTGTTGATTTTCTAAATTGATCGCTATATATGAGATGCGAAATAAATAAGGAAATCTCATGTAGACACTTAACTAGTGCAAAGTAAGACTCGAAGTTAATAAAATAAATCAGAAAATTTATTTAGCTAGCTAAAAGAAAATTTAAGTTAAGTCCCAAAAAAGATTAAAAAAAATTGGAAGATAAATTTTTGGCGAGCCAAGGACGAGAAAAGATTATGGCGAAGACAAGCACCATTGTCCAAGTGATTAATTGATTCGGCTTTGGTGCAAGAGGTCACATGAACTTGCTTTCGAATGTTTATTGACATGGGATATGTTGTCCCAATGATTTGTTGCATATAAAGTACCATTTCAAAAAAAAAAAGATTATCGCGAAACCACGTGTCACTATCCATACGCTTTAAAGGCTAAAATTTATAAATGAAATTATGTTTGATTGATGTTCTAAAATAAAAGACAGACGTTTTAAAAGTTTTAAAAATTTACTGTGTAGGAACAAAGACTTAATCATGGATGCTAACACATTAACTAAACCCTGACTGGGTTAGATGCAGCTAAATTTGTTTTGAAAAGTAAAAAATATACGAATAACATAGAAAAACTTTTTTCAAAAATATTTATTTCAAAAATGAGTTTCTATTTTTAGATTTTGAATGAAAAAGATGTAATTTTTTATTCTTGAGATGCCATATCCTTAACATAGGAAAAGCTCGACGACTTAGCAAACATGAATTTTACTATGCAGCATAAGTGACAATAATATAAAAGGTAGTTAGTGGCAAGGGAAAAGATGTTTTAGTATTGGGATTTTTTTCATACCTTGTCGGTAGGCAAACAAAACTTTTTTTTAAAAATGATTTATTCATAATTTAAAAAGTTTAAAAGTATTCTTTATGTAGATTGTACTTGGAAAAGTTGAAAAAGAACCGGAGGACAAAAGAGGAGGTTCCAAAGTATATTGGGAAAAGGGTGCCCAAGAGAATGATGGAAATATAGAATTTTCCATCTAAACCCTTTTTTGAAATAAGAATATAGGATTAGAAAACTAATTTATTAAAAAAAATTGGATGTTAATTAAAAATAGTGTGCTAGGAATTGTATGATAGAGATTGGATGTAAAATTACCTGCATTATACCTCTATTCGTAGAAGAGTGGGAGAATTTAGATGAGGAAACAAAGATTTTGATTTTCAAAATTTGCATACATAAAGAACTGTCAGTGTATATTGGTTGTTTGCATCATATGTTCAAAGTTGTTTTAAAGAATGCATTTATATTTAAGGCGTTGATTTAGCATTGTTCTGCATACATATCATATGTGATGTGACACACTTGCACTTGTATACATTTGGCTATAAAATTGGTGCACACTAACTGGTTGGATAGCTTAGAACTGTCGCACGTTTGGTTACATGATTCATTCCTTAAGGAATTTTGGATACGAAATTCTTTTAATGAGGGAGAATGTAACACCCCATAAATTGAGTGATAATTAGTTATAAAGAAATTAATTAATAATTAGCAATGCCAAAAAATGGAATTTTCATAAATGGCAGAATTTGCCTAGGAACTTGCACCACTGTATTTGTCGAAATTTTCCAATCAATTTTCTTTTTTCGATCAAAGTTCAAACGAAAATTCTATTAACATTTATTAATTTTATATAATATAATCTAACGTTTGCCATCGATTCGAACCCCTAAATACAGGACTATCCCCTCACTATTCTCCTCATTTTTCTGAAGCAAGCTCTATCATTTTCTCTTCTTCTCAAATTCTAAAATCTATGTGAACTATAATCTATTAATATATATAAATGGAGAATAACATACGATAATAAATAAAAAGAATAGGATTGAATTGAATCCCATAGCTAAGATAAATTATAAATCCAAATCTAAATTAAATTTATATCTCTTGTCGGATCTAAATTTCTAATAAATATGTATATGCTCACGGTACATATTTTGATAAGGAGTAAAAAGGAGGCAAACAGGAATAACAGAGTTTAGATCTGGAGATTTGAAAGCTTAAAGGTGAGTGAGAAATTATATATATAATATTGGATTTATATCGTTGTAAATATTTTTCTTGTATGCCTAAATATGATTATTTCAGAGTTGTAGGATTGTGTGTGTGTGCATATATGTAATGAATTTGAAAACCATGCATTCCTATTCTGTGAATTGTTAACTTGAATTAAACGTTGCATGCACTTGAATATACAAAGTAAGGATGAGATTTGTCCCTACACCAATGAATTCTATAGTAATTCTATATTTGTTGGTTAAATGATATATGTTAGTGAATGCGAATTAGAAGTTATTATAAATTGGATTGGGATTTAAGCAGTGTTTTAATCCATTAGAATGAAGTATGTTATAATGTAAGTTTCTATAAATTGTCCAGTTTATAAATATGAATAAAAGTGTATCGTTTGAAATAATAAGGAATTTCTAAAAGAAAGAGATGTATAAAATAGGTATGTTTACTGTATTTTGTACCATCTATTTCGATGATAATAAAAAGTATAATTCCTTGTAATTCCAAATATAAAACAAGTCCTCTTTTAAATATTATACGAAAAATTACAGCATTAACATTTCCTTTTTGGTAGATGTAATTCCAATGCATTAAAACGCAGAAATCTCTATGTGCAAACCAAAACATTATAAGTAGAGGCAATAACAATAATTCAATTATAAATCTAATATATGGATAAGTTAGAAAATAATAATAAGTGGTGAAATGTATAGCGATGAAATGAGTAATTAAGAAAGCCACAATAATCAAAGAAAGATAATAATAGTTGAAAAGAAACGGTATAATATACCCAATAGTACCTAGTGGAAGTTCAATAGTAAAGAATATTTGATCTAATAAAGTAGAAGCAAATGGTTGGCACTTAATGACGTTAATGAAATAAGAAGTAAGTTGGATGAAATAACTAAATACCAACAGTTAACATAGGAGGCGTAGTAACTAAATAAATTCATGTAGCCTCTAATATGCATTTATAACGGGTGTGAATTATTGAACTTAATCAATAACTTGGATTAATTTAAAATGACATGATCATTAATATGGGTTGAAATGTGAGGTCATTAGTGTTACAAACAGAAGTCTGCCCACTGTAAAGAGCCATCAGCAGTTGTATATAAATTATAATGATGTGTGACATATCCAACTATAGGACCCATGGAATTATACGTTCTCGTATAAGTGATGGGAATATACCAAAGTAGGGTGGTTTGCCTTGGTCGAAGTGTCAAAGGGAAAATAAAGTCTGCTTCACCCTTTTAGGAGGTATGTGTTAAGTAACCAAATGGGCATTTCCTTGATTGCATTAGGAAATCTGAATGAGATAGTGAGCGTAGGCTCAGTGCTATGATAGTGGGGTTGGTACCCTATATATAAGGAGTATGAGCTCTTTACCTAGGTCAAGATTGTCATCGTTCCTGAGCCGGTTAGCGGAAAGACAAGGGTCACTCCAAAACGGGCTACATTTCCTACTAGTCTAGACCACGTTTAGGACATGAACCACCTCACAGTTGTTTGTTAGTTTGTTTGTTTTTGGGAGGCAAGGCTAGATAACCTTTTAAAGGAGGTCTTTCAAATAAATAGAATGGACCGTAGGTCTGAGCCCATGATATAAAGCAAGATGAATAGAATACGGCTAAATAATTGTAATATCATTATTAAGCACTATGGGAATTCCTTGGCATGCATGGCGATGAGGATGTGATAATATGTTGAAGATGGATCCTAATGAGGTGTTGAGTTATAGATACTAGCGGGAAAAGTATCTTGGTTAAAGCGGGACTATGGTACTCACACACACACACACATACATACATACTCATACGCACATACACATATGTAGTTATTATTTACTTCGAGTAAATGGGTATATCGTACACATACGTGTAGTTAAAACGAAAAAGTTAAGGCTCTTGAGCTTGGGGTTGACCCTGTAGGGGACAAAGAAATATCTGCTCATCCAGCTGGGGAAGGCTTTGCTGAGAATGCCTAAAATATCCCAATCCAGATGGCAGCCTAGAAGTAATAATAAGTACTAATTGGTTACCCGGTCTTTTTCTGTAGCCGAAAGACCATCTCAATAAAATTAGCATTTAGCGTAGAAAGGCCGAGCGTCATACAAGCGACATAGACGTGACACAAGAATCGGTAGTTGTTAGGAGTTAGCTGATTAGGGGGCAAGTCCATAGGTATTGGGGATGGAGACAAAATTAGGTGCAGAGGGGCGGCATAACCCCTAGCTTGAAATAGCCCATGGAGAAAGCAAAGAAGCCCGATAGGAGTCGATCATGACGGTCGATGGAAGTAGGGTAGTGGATCATCCCTACACTGCATCAATGATCGATCAACAGCTTAGCTAGGTCAATCTTACGTGACTCAAGATTGAAAGCTATAAGACTAATGGTGCCAGCTATAGTCAATTGGTCGACGGAGGTGGATAATGTGGCTACCATCTAAAACACAAATAGACCAATTATACAATATCCCGATGACTAAATCTGGCAAAGCCTGAAGACAAGCTTTAAAAGAGATGGAAACTTAATCACCAACTTTATGGCATGCCTATGTCGACCACCCCATAAAGATTGATTCATGACTCGACTCTTAAGCTAAATATTAGGGCTTACGACCCCCTATCTGATTCTTACTTTTGACTTAAAGTCTGTTCTTATGAAAATGGGCCCAATCCACTTCTCATTGTCTAAATAAATGCTAATATCGTTATTTAACACTTGCAAGGCAAAAAAAGCCCATCAACATCGATGGACCACCATTGGCATGAAAGAGATGGTCGATGTTCAAAGATGGCCAGAGAAAGCAAAATCCAACCACAAGAAAAGACAAAGCATTGTAATAACAAAATCAATATCAAAATCAGAAGGAAAATAAGAATACAAAAAATGGAAAAAAGGCTTGAAGCTTGGTCATCGAGTGACACCCACGGCAACGGAGGTGAAGGCGGAGAAGAAGGCACTCAATTTTTATCGAATAGAGAAGGATAGTGCGGAAGCTATGGAAGAATTCCCTTTCATTTTTGGTAAAGAGTGAGAGAGGAAGAAGAGATAGCTTTTATAAACCTACCATATTAATCTCGGGCCATAGGATTCAAATCATCTTTAAATCTCATCTGTCCATGTGTAATGAATGCAACTGCGACTTCCCTAACACCGGAAACATGAGTCCTCTGCCACATTTGAAAATGTGAACCGTCTGCTAATGGAACAACAACATGTGGAGCACACAGTAAATGCACAACAGAGGAGTCGGACGATGGTATCTTTGTGAAATGACAAGCCCACCCATGCTCATAGCGATGGGCTTGGGAGACAAAATGTTGCTTAATTTTCTCACAATTAGTAGGAAAATTAAAGCCGACCCAACTATTTTTTTGACTAGTCCACTCATATTGGCCTAAAATCAAGCTGGCCCAACCTAGCCTGTCCACTTAGTAGCTGTTCAGATTGATGGCAGGTTGCCTTTACCAAATGCCTTCAATAACCAACCCATTTTACAAGGCAGGACAACTAAGCCCTCAACCCGGTCAGCCCAACTCGATTCACCTGCTACATGTCGCTCATGTTGGCCCATAATCAGCATCACTCCTAGTCAATTGCCAGCTAGCTCATTGGATAAGTCCCACTCAATTGTGACCAAACTTTGGCCTGGCTTCATCACAATCACCTTTGATCAGTCCTATGCACCCCATCTCGTCATCTCATTCAGCCCGGCATCTCTCTTGTGACTTGGTCCTTAGCACTAGTCAACTCTCCTCAGAAAAATTAGGCATTAATAAATCGGCCTACTCATGGTGGTCTGCATCCAATCTGGCAAGAGGCTAGCCCGTCAACACCAACTCCATAGCCAATCAGAACACTCAAGATGACATCAACAACAAACTCATCTGTCAAGACCGGCTTAGGCATGACCCTGTCTTTGGCTCAACTTTACCACAACCTGTCTCGTCATATCATAGTCGGCCTAGCATGTTCTTTGCACCTAGGTGCTTAGCAGCATTCAACTTCTAGTACGATCTATAGCCTGGCTGGAGTCACTCAACCGCCTTACCACATAGGTGTGCAAAAGTAAATGATGAGCCATACAACCAACTATACAAGATACTGTAGCAAGGGAAGAAGCATAACTACTCCTGTAACAAGCCATCAGCATTTAATGTGCATTAAATGCCAAGTCTATGTCTAGTACAAAATGATAATTGGCATGCTTCTTAGCCACTCATTGCTTTCTGCCTTTACAACAGTCTCCTATCAGCCCATCTGATCAGATCAATGGCCAGGCATGCTTCCTACTTATTTTTCTACACATTCCCAGTCATTCGTCTTCCAATTCAGCCACTATAAACACCCCATATGTTGTCACTTCAAAGTGATTGGAAATTATTAGAAATCTGGCTATTATGTACCTAGAGCTTCTCACAAAGCAAATCAAACCTCTAATCCCTTAAGACTAGCTATGTCTTAGTCTTAATGCTTTATTTTTTATTGTTTTGTTGTAATTCCTTGTAATTGTAAGTGATGAATATAATAAGAGACCTTCGTAGTGGATGCAGGCAAGATTTCCAAACCACTCTATATTTGGGGTCATTTGCTTTGCTTTGCTTGCTTTCGTCCTCATCATACATTTTAAGCCTAATGATTAGCAAGTAACCTTTTCTTTCATAATGCATTAGACTAACTCCGAGGTAGGCTAAATCTCTAGTCGACAAATGAGAACTTCTGGAAGATAGTTTCTTTCTTTAGTTTTCATGTACCTACTTGTCAAGTACTTTTGCGGTATGAACTAGATCTGACATTTAAGGAAGAATAGTTCCATCCCTTTCCGATCTACCCATACTCCACTTGGATTGCTAAGATCAAATGAGTCTAAATTTTTTACATAGTATATTATCATTATTGCATGCATTCGATAAGTGTTTTGATTTAGTAATTAGTATTCTAAAGTTTTGAATTAGTGAATCAAATCTTACATTGACTAGTAGATTGTAGTTATAGAAAATTCATGAATTGTGTTCCACCCATATATGACATACACTCAAAATTATTCACTCAAAATTATTGCTACATCAATTAAATCTATCTGGAAACCCTTTACAGTAACTTTTTTAGAAATTCCAAATATTTCTTCACCGTATCTATGTTTACAACATGAATTTGAAGTCTCTGTTTGTTGCTTCTCACATTTGTTTAGAATATTCACACTGAAAAAAATAAAAATTCACTAGTTTCTTGTTCACTATTACATAATTTGCACACTGTTATTTGAATATTATTCAAGTTTTTAGTTATTTCAAGAGTGTTCAATCTATTTAGTGGAGCTATGTATAAAAACATTGACATTTTAGGCGAGTTTACCAAATTCCATATATTATGGCTTTGTTTTTGAGCTGATTCTTTTGTCCTGATGATGTCCCATCCGGACTTGGGTCTAAATTGACCATCATGTGTTGGTTTCCACAACAAGTATCTCTCTCCAGGTTATTATGTATGGTGATTTTCTTAATTAATTACATATACTACGGGGAATATTGGAGCTACTGAGGCAACATTTTGCTTCTAAAATGAGTGCAGATGCATCTTTATTAAGACCCCCTATATAATTCAATTACTGCCACCTTAGCATATCGATCAATGAATCCTCATTTATCCATGGTTCAGACCATAAATTAGTACCTCTGCCATTTGCAATTTTCCTTTTAACCATGGCATAACTTTCTTGTTTATAAAAGGGTTTCCAAGTATACGAGGCATTCATACCCTCTTGTACAATCCAGAAGTTCTTATTATTGCAATATCTTTGTTTCATCTATTTTTCTCAAGTGTTTTCTTGTTCTAAGTATTTCCAAAACAATTTGATTGGTTTGTTATGTCATGTAAACTCCTCAACCCCATTCCACCTTCTTAGTTTGACTTACAAACTATACTCCAATTTATTGAATGTTTTCTACCTTGCAACAAAAAATTTGCACAAATAATTTCAATTTGATTAATACTATTTTTTAGCCTTTGGCATATCTGCATCCCAAAAACTACTATGGAGAGGATAACAATTTTAATAAGCTATAGGCTTTTGCTAAAGTTTAAAAGTTTCCTACTCCATCCACTGAGTTTATTTTTAATTTATCAATTAGAGCCTAAGTCATTTTTTTAAAGACGTACAACTCATGAGAGTCCCCAAATATGTAACAGACCAACATTGAGTTTCAATAGATAAAACTTCAGCAATTCTTGTTTTCATAGCAGCACCTTTTCTAAAAAGAGTTTACATTTTTGCTCATTCGTAGCAAGATCCACATGATTTTTCAAAATTTCCATGATATTTTTAAACGTGAAAGCATTTTCCACCGTGATTTTAATAAATACCAGGAGATCATCAACATATGAAAAGTGATTGATGGTTGGATCGTTCTTATAAATTGGAGATGTGTTACCTTTATGTTCTCTAGTTCAAACTTTATTGATAAATATTCTATTGCAATAGCAAAAAGTTATGGTGAAAGTTTATCCCCTTGCCTCTAACCATTGTTATTTAGTTATATACCCACTTAGGAACCACATAGCAACACAGAAAATTTGGGTGAAGATATGAGTTTAAATTCATATTTCTTAGCAATTTGATTTTGATATTGAGTCTGATTACTACCTTTCATGAATATGTTATAGTTTTGATATCATTTATTACCTTTGAACTCTTGTCTTTACTACTCTTTCAGTCCCATTCATTAGTTTCCTTAACCTAAATCTAGTAATTGGTGTGTATTACCTTTGTTTAGTTGAAGTGACTTATAATAGTTTGATATATGTATACATACACTATATATATATATATGCTTGTCAATTATATATTACCTATCACTCATGTTTATCTTATAATCTGAATATCTCTTATCGAAGTATATATATTATCATACCATTCTGCATATTATTATTTTTACTTCGTTATCATTTTATTTCATATTACGCATCATTATGCATTCTATTTCATATCACATTTCATTGCATATTACGTCATAAATTATAATGCATGAAATATCATAATCATTTACATCACAAGTTGCACTTCATTCTGCATATCATCTCATGCTACATTTCTTATGTCATACGTTTCATACTGCATTACAAACTACATATTGCGTACATGTATACATAACGAGTGTATTTTATTTAGGGAGAGTTTGTAGTATTGTATTATAATATAGGATTATTAGTTTTTGATTTGTTTGGTATGTTTTAATTGACTTGTTTGAATTGATTAACTTGTTGACTTGATTGACTTGTTTGACTTGATTGACTTGTTTAACTTGATTGACTTGATTGACATGTTTGACTTGATTGATTTGTTTTACCTTATTGATTCGTTTGACTTGTTTGACATGATTGGATTTGATGTGCGTGTTGATAGGATTGTTTGAAATATACTAATACATATTTATGTATTAAATAATTATAATATAATTATATTAATGTCTTTCACATTCCATTTACTATACTTTGTTCTAGTATTAGTTTAAGGGGGAGTTTTATATTTGTATGATTTTAGGATGGCTTTTGTTGATGACATAGGGGGAGAATTATGAAATAGGATAGTAAGTCATAGATTAAGGGGAAGTTAGTAGAAGTTTTTAGATTAAGGGAAAGTTAGAGTAAAATTAAGATAGAGTTAGGGTATATTTTATAATCATAGGTTGTCGTCATCAAAAGGGGGAGATTGTTAGTCCTTGAGATGATGGTTTTGATGACAACAACCTTAGCACTTGTTTTAAAATATAAATACTAACATTATAGTTTAGATACATATGTATATGCAGGATATAAACATGCGGGTACCAAGAATGAAGACTGTACAATATAGAGATTCAAGACTGACGATATCAAGATTGAAGACTCATGAATATCAAAATATCAAGAGTTCAAGATTTCAATAGTACAAGATAAGTATTGAGTCTAGAATTATGTCAAAACTTCTTGAAAGCACTTACATCTTTATTTGAAATTTATTCATGGAATGGAATCCATTTCGAGCCTGTTAAAGGGATGGAACCTTAGTGGGATGGAACCCATGATAATATCTAGTGGAACATATAGTGGTCCTATTTCGATATCCACTAATTTTTTAAAAATGCTTTTTAAAAATATATCTCTTGTTTTTAAAAAAATGTTTACAAAACTTTCTTTTAAAAAAGACATCTCTCTTGATTTTAAATATTTTAGCCTCAAAACTATTTTTTATCATTTTTTAATATTTTGATTTTAAAATTGTTCTTGTTTTAAAACCATTTTTTTTTAATATTTAGCTTTAAAATATTTATATACTCAGATTTTAAATCACTTTATAGATTAAGATTATATATATTAAAAATTACTTTCTAAACCCTTTTATATGTTTAAACTATATCCAAATATATTTACAAAGTTTATAAATTGTTTTAACAAATTATAGAAACCAATTTTAATAAAAAATGAAACATCAAATTTGCCTAGTGCATGTTGACGTCCCTCAGCTCCCCTGTCGACATAGTGTCCGTTAAATTCAAAAGCCACATTTTCAAAATAAGTGTCTATTCGTCGTATCCTTTCACGAATATTTATGGCTGCCTCTTTATCTTCCATATTTATTCCAAAGAATCCTAAACTATACTCTGTCGAAATACCAAGTGCATAAAACTTGATTATCTCTTAATTGATTCTCTGCCACTCATTCCATAAGTTCTTAGTGCTATTCAGAGCCATATGATCTTTTGTAAATCAAACTGTTGAGTAAAAGGTGCAGTTGAGCCTTGAAATCAATTGGTGTGATTGTAGCCATGGAAATCAATTAGGTGATCTTGTAGCCTGGTTAAATCAAGAGAGTTTCCCTGAACTCGAATACAGGAGGGTGTACCTCGTAGCCTTGAAACCGATGGTGTAATCTGGGAGATTATTTTGACAAGAAATCTGTACGATTGTACGGGACTGGATGTAGGGTAACTCCGCACCAGTACAAAATCTTTGTATGTTCTTTCTTTTACTGCTTTTATTTAATATTTGCATCTGTGTTTGATTCTATGATTATATCTGTGTCTGTGAATTACATTTGTTGGTGATTAAATTACATAAGTTTCAAAAAGTTTTAAAATCCATAAAATACCATTCACCCCCTCTAGTGTTATTCCAGCCTTAAGATCCGTAATCCGCATTTCTCACACCGGGGACTTAGAATTATACAGTTTCTCAAAGTGGATTGCCGCTCCTTCACTGAACTCATTCACATTGTGAAATCTTACTCCATTCACCTTCATCTCTAGGTTCCAAGCATTCCTACATCTTTTATTTGACATTTTGGCATACAAGTATACAGTCAGTTTGTCATTATTACATAGCCATTCACATTTTGCCTTCTGCACCACATCCAAATATTCATGTTATAGAGCATCGTCAATTGTATTTTGCTCTCATCAAGAGATCTGGCTGTATTATCATGGTTTTTCTCTTCAAGGGCCTTTTGCAAATGTCCACAAACTTCTCTTAGGTCTGAAATTTCCTTCTCACTACCCCTCTTATTCCAACTCCAAATTTTGAGGTGTTCTTTACAAAAAATTTATCGCTTCCGCGTTCTATAAATGGCTCACCCCTCTATGTAAAGACTTTAAACATCGTTTAATAATGAATTGTAATCATCGTAACTACTCCAACCATTCATTTATTTAAAGGATTTTGATCGTTGCACTTGAGGTTGTTGCAAGTTTATCAAAATCAGAGTGTTTACTGCTGCTAGATGGCAGTTATTTTAGGTCACAACATGGGAAGCATTAAACCCACGCATTCTAAGGCTCCGTCGATTCTTGTCGTTATGTTTTCTTCCGGCCCTGACCATCATGAGTAATTAAATCCCTTGATATGTAATTCAGTGAGTCAAAAGCAAATCATACGTAGGCCTATCTCCTGCATTTTGTTGTTCGTAACTACAATACCCCCGCTTTTTGTCACTAGCATGTCTAATACAACTAAATTCCCCTTCAACTAGAGAAAATAAATGTTAACGATGTATTTCTCTAAATTGATCCATAACCCCTCTTTTAATTTTCAAAGTTGTGCCCATATACAAATGGACATACTACTGCCGGCTAACCTGACCTCTGCAGTATAACAATTATGTGTTGATAACTCACAGACAAAATATTGAAGCCCTAAAGATCATAGTTTATTAGTATCATGATTTTACATTTGTAATAGTCTTCTATAATACTAATAACCTTTCGGTTACTATCAAATTGTATACTCCAGGCTATAATCATCATTTTCATTTTATTCTCAAACAAGCCCACACAACTAGCTTATTTTTTTTAATATTTTCAATGATGTTTTTGCGCACTTGTTTGAAAAACTTGATTTTTCTTCCTGTTTCTAATGTGTAAGTATTTTTCAGTTTGTTCCTTTTTATGTTTGCTATAGTTTGTCTAATTGTTTTATTTATGTATTTGGAAGTATTTATTTCACTACAAGAGATACTGTTTATAGCACGGAGGGGGGGGGGTGCAACGGCCTTTGACCAACGGCTTCCAACGGCGAGCAACGACAAGCCTTTACCCGAAATTTTTTAATAACAAAAAACACATGCTGTTGGAAGCCGTTGGAATATTGCCGTTGCCGGCCGTTGCATGCCGTTGGAAATTCGCGACTTACCTGCAGATCAATCTTCTTCTTCCTCATTACCATTCCACCCGAAATCAAAACCTAAAACCCCAATTTTGCTACCCTAAAAAATTTCCAACCCCATTTTATCCCATTCTACACGTTCTAGTATCCCCATCTTCGTTTGCAAGCTTCACAACCTCCAAAATCAGGTATTATTTGCTACAACCCTAATTTTCTTAAATTTTTAATATAGGTTAAATTGGTAATTTTTGTGTATGTATTGTGCTATTGTTTGTGTAGTGTAGTGTATTGGACCTTAATTATTGTTATTAAACTAATTATTGCATGTTTAACTATGATTTGTTAAATTAGGTTTATTATTAAATTAGTTTCAAACTTAATAATTGTTACTAACCTAAGCATGAACCTCACTTGTTATTATATTGGTGATTGAATTACGTAAAAGCATACGTAGAAAGTGATGATATTGACATATAAATTGTTCACTTTTGACATGTTATGATACGATATATACGTGATACATTTTGTGCATGACTGGATGTGATTTGTGATGCGATTATATGTATAACATTGTTTGTTTATTTTATACGTTGCGCACACATACTGGATTTTTTTTTGTTTTAGGAAAAAATCATTATATATGCGTTGACTCAACAAATTGTTTATTGATATAAAAGTTTAAATTTTACGAAAATAAAATTTAAACTTTTATATCACTAATTTTAAAATTTAAACCCTTAGAGTGTTTTTGGCCCCGTTTGATAAGTATTGTATAAGATCGTTGTGTGGATATTCGTTTTTTAACAGAACGGACATCTATATTCATCGTATATAGTATTTGTTGGATTTGTCCCTGTATTGGAAAAGTTACAAAAACAATAACGTAATTAAATCTCGTAAATTATTTCAGTTTAAAGGGTTCGCAAAATTTCGGCAGCGCTTCCCTTTATGTTCCATGTGTACACGCAATTGTGTACTGTTCAGGGAACTAAAGCGAAGTGCTGTTGAAATTTTGTTGAACCGTTTAAATTGAAATGATTTATGCGATTTAATTAAGTTATTGTATTTGTAATGGGAGGTAGGATGACCCATCAACAAAGTGTCAATGATCAATTAATATCAAATTCGCTAATAAAATTGTTTAAATAGAATATAATGTTCATTTCAAAATAAGCTTTAAGTATTATTTTAACAGATATAACAAAAACACGAAGAATGTTTATAAAATTGTTTTAATAAAAAATGTCAATGCAAATTTATATCGTACTTTTTAATTATATACGTAGGTAAATGGACAATTATTTTACTGATCGGAGCTGGATGTACAAAAAACGAAGGGTCGATACTGAAGGCTCAACAAGTGAATATTTTAATAATGGTGTTAGTGTATTTATGGATTTTGCTTTACGTAATAACGGAAACTATAGAGAAATCCGTTGTCCATGTAGTAAATGCAAACTGTTAAAGCATTTGATATCACAAATGGTTAGAGTTCATTTGCGTCAGTACGGTTTCGTGTCGAACTATTTGATTTGGGATCGTCATGGGGAACATTTAGCATCTAATCCTGTACAAGATGAGGAGGTGGTGAGTAATGAAATTGGTACGACAAATCTTGTAGAACCTATGGTTGTAGATGCTGCACGTTCAATGTTTCATGTTCCTCAATTAACTGATGACGATGGTAATGCTGAAGAAGACCAAATATTGGGACAAAAAAAAATATGATTTGTTAGATGCCGCGGAAAAACCCCTTTGGGAAGGCTGCACAAGAAGAACCCAATTATCAGTAACTGTTGAATACATTGCGATGAAATCCAAATACAACCTCACAGAATCTGGATTTATGGCTGTTGTACAAGCTGCGAAACGACATATGCCTTCTAATAATCTAATGTGCGAAAATCATTACGAAGTAAAAAAACTGATGTCGGCTTTCGGTTTACCGCATCAAAAAATAGATACATGTCTAAAGGGTTGCATGTTGTTTGGAAAGAAGACATCAACCTTAGAAATTGTAAAATATGTAATCAGGAAAGATACAAACCAAGAAAGAAAAAGGGAAAGGAAGTCCCGTATAAGTGTATGCATTATTTACTAATTACTCCTAGACTTCAAAGGTTATATGCATCTTCTGTAACTGCGCAACATATGAGATGGCACGGTGTGAGAACACAGGAAGAATATACGTTAACACATCCAGCTGATGGGGAAACATGGAAGTATTTTGACCAGAAATATCCTGATTTTGCATCCGAAATTCGTCATGTTAGACTTGATTTATGTACGGATGGATTTTCCCCATTCTCTCAATTTGGTTCGAAATATTCGTCCTGGCCTATAATTGTCACACCTTATAATTTTCCTCCTTGGATGTGTATGAAAACTCCATATATGTTTCTTACAGTTGTCGTCCCTAGTCCCGATGATCCAACACAAGGAATCGATGTTTATTTACAACCATTGATTGGTGAATTAAAAAAATTGTGGTACGAGGGAGTAGAGACATATGATATTTTCCAAAAAAAAGAACTTTCGCATGTATGCTTCTTTATTGTGGACAATCAGCGATTTTCCTGCATATGCAATGCTTTCAGGTTGGAGTACGGCCGGTCGTCTAGCTTATCCTTATTGCATGGAAGAAACACGAGCAATTTTTTACCTCATGGAAACAATGATTCGTGGTTTGACTGTCATCGATGTTTTCTTCATATTAATCATCCTTTTAGAAGAGATAAAAAAAACTTTACAGCTAATAGACATGAAACTTTGAGGCCACCTACGGTTTGGTCAAGCAAAGAAATTTATGGACTTGTAAAGGATTATCCAAAGGTACATGAAACCGGAGAACAAATTGAAATTCAAGGTAAATCATCGATTCATAACTGGTGCTAACAGAGCATATTTTGAGAATTGCCTTATTGGAAAAATCTCTTGATTCGTCATAATATTGACGTGATGCACAATGAGAAAAACGTGTTTGATAATCTGTTTAATACAATTTTGAATGTTAAAGGGAAGACGAAAGATGATTTGAAATCAAGACTTGATATCGAAGTAATATGTAATCGTCCTGAGCTTCATATAAAATCAAATGACACAAAAAGCCAAAAGCTTGCTATGAGCTAGACAATAATTAAGTTAAATTACTTTTAAAATGGGTGGAAGGATTAAGATTCCTAGATGGCATATCTTCTAATCTTCATAGATGTGTTGACTATAAGAACAATAAACTTAGCGGGATGAAAAGTCATGATTGTCATGTTATGATGGAAAATTTGTTACCCGTCGCTTTTAAAGAACTGTTGCCCGTAAAAGTTTGGACTGTTGTAACAGAACCTAGTCTGTTTTATAAATAGATTTGTTCAACTACATTAAAAGTTGATCGTCTACGTAAACTTGAGGAAGAAATCCCGATATTGCTTTGCAAACTGGAAAAAATATTTCCTCCAGTTTTTTCAATGCTATGGAGCACTTACCTATCCATCTTCCATTTGAAGCACGTCTTCGAGGGCCTGTGCAATATGAATGAATGTATCCATTTGAAAGGTATATTAATATTTAGTTTATTACACATTGGTTTAATTAAATGTATAAAAAGTTAATTTAAAATAATTTTTGCTAGGTATTTAAATCATCTAAAGAAAAAAGTTAGACAGAAAGCTCGAGTTGAAGGTTCGATTTGCAAATCGTACATCGAAGAAGAAGCTTCTTTTTTCTCTCTCACTATTTCAGCGACCATGTGAACATATCATTTGAAAGTGCTATGCGTAATGATGAAGGCATTGATGAAGATGATTGTCAAGCGACTTTATCTATTTTTAAAAAAACTGGTCGGCCTGCTGGTAAATGTGTGGAAGTATGGTTGGATGATAGAGATTATCAAGTAGCACACACATACATTCTTCTCAACTGTACCGAAGTTGCACCATTTATTAGGTAATATATATACACATACGTCTACACATGCATATCATCTACACATATGTATACACAAATATGCACACGTGTATTTTAATCATAATGCAACATTTGTTCTATAATTGCAGTATTTATGAATCACAACATCCAAACGACGATATCGGTAAAGAATTTACTGCTTGGTTTTCTAACTACGTTTTTGATACAACAAATTGTGTTGTAAATGAAGGATTGAAACATTTAGCTATGGGACCAAAAAGGATAGTCAAGACATATCCAATATTCTTCGTCAACGGATATAAATTTAATAAGAAAGAATACAGTGCCGAAAAATCAACTAACAATACTGGTGTATTTGTCAAAGGTAGTGATGATCCAAATGATCACATAAATGACTTTTATGGCATGCTGACCAGATTTTGCAGTTGACATATTTCACACGACCCGTAGAAGAAGTATTTTTGTTTAAATGCAACTGGTTCAGCAACGTTTCAGGTTCTGTAATAAACGTGGATCCAAAATATAATCTTATAGAAATAAAACATACTTCGAGGTATTATAAGTACGACCCTTTTGTACTTGCCAAACAAGCTCTTCAAGTTTATTATGCTCCTTACCATCTTTAAGAAGAGATAAAATAGATTGGTCGGCTGTTTTTAAAACTAAACCAAGGTTTACATTTGATGGACGGAATATTCCTGAACAACAAGCTTACCAAGCAGATATCGAGGAAAATAGAGGAATAATAGTAACTGACGATCAAATAGATTTTGGACCTCTAAACGATGAATCAAATGCATTAATTGAAGCATTTGAGAGTATAGAGGAACAAAATATAGAGTGCGAAGAAGAGTCTGAATCCGAAAGCGATGAGGATTTATCACTAATCAATATTTTGAGAAGGTAATTTTTTTCATTTTTCTGTTTCTAAAGTAATTTTATATGATATGTATCACATAGTCTCTTTTATGTTACGCCATAATGTATGTTACGCCATGTTCATTATTCTGACACCATTTGCATATTAAATTAATCAATGTTACCCTTGCTTTTCTTTATACTATGATTTCATATAGGTATGTCGGGACGCAGACGTTCACACTCCGTATCTTACAGCTCACAGAGAGGCGATGATGCTGGTCCTTCACAACCGGGTGTTCGGCCTATGGTATGGCTGAAACCCAAAGCCGATGGCAGGTAAGTATAAAGTTTCAAAGTTAAATTTTATTCCATACAATCTTTTATCAAATATATATAGTAGTAACGGAATATTAAATGTTTTTTCCTGTTTTACACAGCGGTGGGTTTTCATTGAAGCCTTCCAACATAGTGCTCACGATCTCGCGACGGGCGTATATGGTTCGTATGACCTCGTGTTGGCCGAGGTGGATTGCGATACCAGAGGGGGTGCGGGAGGCTATCTGGCAGGACTTTTTGGTATGTGTGGTATATCAATTATTGCATTATGTAGTCATGTACATTATGTCAATTCATGTTTGCACTATTTATAGCAACTGTATAACTCATATTTTTTCAAACGTGTAGGGGGAAGTGGACTTGGTCGATTCTGATGTTTCTATTGTCCGGCGCCATTGGAGCAGCAAAATTGCAAAAAACTATCGCGAAACAATAAACAACATCAAAACATAGGAAAGAGACCTCATTGGATGAGTGAAGTTGTCTTTGATGAGTTTGCCACCTGGTGGAGCAACGAGGATTTTGTGGTAAATCTATCATATATTTAATTTAAATTATTTTAGGCAAATAATATATAAATAATTAAAACTGTCAAAACAATTTTTGTTTTCAATTTAAATTTGCAGAGGCAGTCCGAGAGGAATTCTGCAAATAGGAGTAGGAACCCCGTTCCACATCGCGGTGGTTCCAAGTCTTTCCAGCATCACGGGGAAGATTTGGTATAACTATTAAATAAGATAAATAGTTAATTATTTTAAGTTTTAATTTGTTAAAATATAAATAATGTATATTTATATATGCATATTTCAGGAGAGACAACGCGGGGGGGCTGTTAGTTATTGGGATGTGTTTACCCATACACATGCATTGCCTCAGGTCGATGATTCCGGCGCAATTTCTTACTCTTGGCACCACAATGACAAAGCGCGTGCTGCCTATGTAAGTATAACATAAGTAACTAAAACTTACAAGTTAATTGAAATAACGTTAACTAAATTCAATTATATTTTGCATGACAGCAAAAGTTCCATGAAGCGCGGACAGCCTTACTTAAGGAAACGAGACGAGCTCACTTGACCCCCCGATGAGGGGGACGCCATTTTTGAGTCTGTCATGGATCTAGTGACCCACGGCAGACGCTACGGATATGGAAGCCAATCGGTAATTTTAAGTTAAATTTTAAAATAATTATTCTGATTAATTAGTGTGTTAATCATATGTGTGTGTTAATTATCAGTGTGTGTTAATCAATTCTTTAATTGGCTTGAATTCGGGGTTAAGTTAGTAAATATTCTTATACTAGTGTATTCCATTCATTGAACTATCATGATTTAGTTTGTTTTATGAATTTGTTAGTGAATATATATAGGTTAGTTAATTTGCAATTATTTTAATACTAATTTTTTAGTGTAGTTGATAATTTAAATTTGTTTACAGGTTCAGACAGCCCAAAGAGAATATCAGAAGGCTCAAGATAAGGAAGAGATTGCACAGCTAGTCGAGCTTGCCGAGATGCGGGAACGCAATTTGCTGCATGAAGTAAGGACGGAGGAGATGAACCGGCGTATGGCGGAGTTCATCGCACAATATGGACAGTCTCCTTCATCTGGTGGTTCTGGTGCGGAGTGATGTAGGTATGTTTTGTTATTGACATATATATTTTGGAGTTGGTGAGAATTTGATACATTCTGATGGTTTCTGTGTATATTTGGATTTGATACATTCCGATGGTTTGGTTGTGAATGTTGGTTTGGGTTTGTTGATGTTGGTTTGGATTTTTTGATGTTGGTTATGTCGTGTTATGTTTGGATATTGGTTTATGTTGAAATATATGCATGATTTGGCTATATATATGTTTGGATATGTTTTGATATAATTGTTATATATATATATATATATATATATATATATATATATATATATATGCTCGAAATGGAGCTGTTTTGATATAATTGTGGTTGTGTGTGGCTGGAAGCAAGCACTGCTGGTTTTATAAAAAAAAATATACCCAGATTTCTAACGGCGACCAACGGCCAAATCGTCCGACGGTTTCCAACGGCCTCTAACGGCAAATTCCAACACATTCGAACGGATTTCCACGGTACTTTTGTCAACATGATTTGCCACGTTGGCAAACTTGCCGTTGGAAGCCGTTGGTATAACTCCGTTGATGCCGTTTGGAAGCTGTTGAAATGTATACCAACGGCCTTTCCAACGGCTTTCCAAAGGTCTCTAACGGCCGTCCGTCGTTGGAAAGAGTCGTTTCTCTTGTAGTGTTTTTTAATGAATTGTAATTTTTTAATTTGAGCTTTGACGTTAAACAATTTTAGAGATGGACAAATGATACGTTTTAACGAATATTTTTTTATTATTATTATTTTGGGATTGCATGTCTGCTGCAAAGTTTTAATTTATTTTCAATGGAAAAAAAAGGTTTATATGCTTATCAATCTTTAAAGTTAGCGTCAAATACATGGTATGCGCCAAAGCCTTGAGTAGATATTGTTTGTTGAAATGTTAGTTTTAGATTCATCATCATTTAGTTACGACCAAGTTTGAGTTGTAGACGGTATGAGTTGAAAAGGCATACTTTTGGCAGCATAAAGAAAGCCTCACTTTCATCTGTTTTATTGTACGAATTATCCACCGAACTATTGTTATACACTTTGGTAACACAAAGGCAATGGCCGGTTTACCGCGTCTCAAATGAAGCAAGCAGCAACAAGAAGAAGCAAAAGAAACAAAAAGGCAGATACAAAGCACAATCATAGACACCGACTCTATAAATACATCCGCTCCTACTTCACACACTACAAAGCATAACACCCCCAATACAAACATTTTACATTCCAACATCAAAAGAAAAATGTCAAGTGAAGAACATGTGGAGCTGATAGAAACCGTAACCTCGCTATACAAGCAGATATCGAAACTTGCATCGCTCTCACCCTCTCCAGAATGCAACCAACTATTCACCAAACTAGTCACAACATGCATTGCCCCATCATCCATAGACACATCGACCATCCCTCTCCAATCCCAAATCATGCGAGCCCGTCTCATATCCTTATGCTCCGAGGCTGAAGGCCTTCTGGAGTCGCACTACTCCACCATCATATCGAACCAGGACGAGCCTTTGAACCACCTGGACATGTTCCCTTACTACGCTAACTACGAGAAGTTGACGGAGATTGAGTTTGGTCTGCTCATGAAGCATGTCACAGGCTCCGTCAGGGATGTCGCCTTCGTCGGGTCTGGTCCCTTGCCCCTGTCGTCCCTTGTGCTTGCCAGGAAGTACTTGACCGATGCGGTTTTTGTTAATTATGACTTGGATGCAGCTGCCACTGCTATGGCAAGGAAGTTGGTGGAGGCCGATTCCGGTTCCACGCAAAGGCTTCTCTTTAGGACCTCCGATGTCATGGATGTCAAACGGGCGCTAATTGGGTACGTAATCATTGTTCCAAAATCATACATGTTTATCTTTGTTATAAACTTAAAGTCTGGTCTCAAATTATGGTGCATCGTACACCAAATTTTGATTGTTGCGAATAAAAATTTGGTGAGAATTTAACATTATTCGTCATGTCTAATGAAAGCGAAACTATCTTTTTCAACAGAGGTCAGAGGCGATTCACTTCGTCATTTTCTAATAGTGGCTTTTGTACTACTTTATGACCAATAAAAAGGGTTGGCCCAAACGCTGTATAAAGCCCATCTAATATAAGTGCTGCCTATTTGTACTCATTTAAACACCGAGGTTTATGCACAAGCATTTTCCTTTTAACACTAGTAGCTTTTATTAATTTCGTTCAAAATACATATCTTTATTTATGGAGATGCATTGTGGTACAGTAGGGTGATAAATTTGGCATTTTTAATTCTGCAAGCTTAATTTATTTCGATATGGCACGATACCAGTACAACTTTTTTTTCTTTTCCAAGTACCAGTAAATTAAGATCCATTAAAAAAGAAATACTAAACAGATCGTTGGTGCTCAATAATTCAAGCAAATTTTCCCAAAAAGGATTTCAATTAAATAATATCATCCGAATATTCATTAATAACAATATCTTTGAAAACTAAACTTTTTTAGAACTTAAAAAAAAAAAAAATATTCAAAAAGAAACTTCTACGAATATTGGATTTTCATCAAAATTTAAAAGATGCACAATACAATTTTATCTACCTGCGCAGAACATAAACTAATTTAAGGATTCCTTGAATCACTTTTCATTATTTCAATTAAAGGACACCGAGTGGATCAATTGAATTCTTAGGCTTTATTAGCTTTTGGAAATTAAGCTAACTGACATACTTTTTTTTTTCTTTTCGCGTATTTATAGTTTCATACCTAATACATATACATAGACCGGCAAACTTCTGAGTAGAGTAAAGTAAAGCCGTCCGCTAATCCAAACCCCATACATTCGAGTAAATTAACCAAAGACATCTATTTACCACCATACATAATCGAAATTGGATCTTTTTAGCATAATCCAAACCCCATTTTCACAGCGTTGCGCCCGCGGACTACCTAATACACACGCAATTAACCAAAGGCATTTATTATCAAGAAAAGTAACCGAAAGCGTGGCATTATGACTTAAAGTACACAAATTTTGGTAGTTTTTATATGTGGTGTTAGTAAGAGTAAACTTATGTACTTTAGTACTATATTTTCAACATTTGTCTGAAAGTTGTGTGCGATATAAAGAATTGAAAGTCGACTTTTTGGAAATAATGACAACATAAGTAGGATACGTTAATTTCTAAACAACCATATCGAAAATAGTGATAGCCTGGTACGTGAACATATACTTTTTCTAAAATTTTCAAGTTATGAAATGGGATATGCGTACAAAAGGAAACACATGGACATCAAAATTGAAAGTAAAGTAACTTGAACCTAGATGGAACCATATAAGGCTATAAACCCAATGCATCAATAACGAATAACAAATTGTTAGAAACTCGATGTAACGTATAGACTTCTATATGGAAAAAACAATACATTTGCAACTTTTTTTTTTCTGGGCCGAGGCTGCTACTCTAAATATTGACATATCGTACTGGGAGGTCCATCAGAAAACCCACGTGTGACACCAAAATGCTGCCACGGATCAAGTACTGAACTGTTTATATATGTTAAATTAATGAAACAGGTACGACGTGGTGTTCCTGGCAGCACTGGTAGGAACAGAGCAAGAAGCAAAGAGAAAGGTGATCGAACACTTATCACGACACATGAAACCAAACGCACTGCTGGTCGTGCGCAGTGCGCACACATCTCGTGCATTTCTGTACCCAGTGGTGGAAATGGAAGAAATGGTAGGGTTCGACGTGCTATCTGTGTATCACCCCTCTGATGAAGTGGTTAACTCGGTGATTGTTGCTAGGAAAAAGGGAATCAATGTGACGTCATGCAAGTGTTGCGAACCGTTTGTGACTAATGTTGGGTATGCGGGTTTCGCTGAGGAGGTTGCAGTTGAAGGACAAGACTGATCTTTTTACTTATGATTTTTGTTGTTTAAGATGTTTATTCCAGACTTGCGATCTTAATCGTTTTGTGCGCGCGGCACTACGTGTTTCTTTTTAACAAAATAACCATTTTATGTATCTAATTATTGGATGCTAATGAGGAATATATATGTTTAATCGTTACGTTTGCATCTAGCAACCGTGCTTCAAAATTTCTTAGGGCTGTTTCTACACGATTGCAGTTTGAAAATTATCAAATTCATAACTTTGAAAAATGTTCGAATATATAAACATGTCTAGGAAGCTTAGACGGTTAAAAACAAAAATATCTCAAACTAAACGATAAAGAAAAAACATCTAACATCAAACGGTTGTTTCTAAGGACTTAAAATCCATGCATACAAAATAACCATCGATTTTTAACCGGTGATTTATATTACACCTTCTTCATTTTTTTTTTCAATTGCTTTTTATTTAGTTGTTTCTAAAAAACAACAAAATACCAACACGTTCAATAAAAATTGGAACAATAAATGCCCGTCATTAAACATGATAATGGTACTAATATGTTGTTACAACAACAATACGACATGTTGTTACAATAAGCACGAACATTGACGAGCTTCATCTTTTTCATAACCTAGCTACCAACTGACTTATAATTTTTTTAATATATTTATGTACAAAATTCATCATCAATCGTATATCTTCTTTGACAACCGTTTTTACATTGCTTTAATATGTTAACATACAAAAGCATCGTTATAAAACTATTAATAATTGTAAATTATTTATTTGCACATGTGCACCTCATTTACAACTCATTCAGAATACTGTATTCTCTTAGAAAGTCATGATTGAAGTAGCTTTTTGGCTTCTTCTTTGGGGGAAGGTATTGCTTTAGATTTAAAGGTTTTCTCTTGCGATGCATTGGTTTCGACTTCACATTGCAATTTAGGTCATAGCAAATGATTGTGACATCTATATCAGTCATGTCTACATGATGCCATATGAACACGTCTTGATTCTTCCTTAGAAATGCTATCGAATACCTATGCACATCATCGCGCAGCTCTGTCCTAACTTGGACGGTCCAATCATTGCGTTCTCCATCCAAGGCAATTTTTTCCATTTCAACAACTGACCCCCTCTTCTTGGGTCGATTATCCCACAAGTGTGGATCCAGCAAATCGTCTACTTCATCGGTTTGGTCCAAATCATAACGATGTTGTCCATTAAATCCTCCTCTTCTTCCAATGTTCGAGCCTTAAAGGACATAGATCATCCACATCTCTCATGAGTGAGTCCAAATGCGCTTCGAGCTCTAAGATGGGCCATTGTAGATTAACAAAAATTAGACATATCGAGAGATGAAAGCTAAGCGAACGAGCTATTGAGAGTTGAAGATCTTTAATCTATCGCAAGCTGACCAAACTAGCTATCGAGAATTGGTGATCTCAGCGTTATCACAAGTTGATAAGAAGTAAGCTATTGATGGGCGATGTTTTAAAGTTATCACGTGATGGCTAATTAAGTCATCGAGGGTGGGTGATGTTTTTGTGCTATTGCATGTTGGCCCAATAAAGTGATGATTCTGAGCTATTGGATGATGATAAAAAAGCTATCGAAGATTGATAATCTCAAAGTTAAGTTGACTGAATAAGCCATCGAAGGTTGATGATTACAGAGTTATGAAATGATTATCAATGAACTATCGAGGAGTGATGCCTCAAGGAATTCACATGGCAATCAATTTAGCCATCGAAGGGAGATATCTCAAGAATATCACACAGCGATCTTTTAAGCTATCGCAGTTGTCGAAGTTCGACTCTACTAAGCTATTTCATGTCGATAAGGCGAGCTGTTGAGTGCTGGTACTTTTGCACTATCGCATGTTGATCAGTTCACATTAAATTATCAGCCAGCTAGCCACATGGTAAACTTTAATTGGGCCATCAACACTAGTCATTATGAATCAAAAGGAAGTTGTTCCACATGTCACTTTGAATATGTGCCATATCGGAAAATCATGACCGTTCGTTTCTATCAAATGACATGTGTCATGAATCTAATAGTCCAAATCTTCTACAAATAGACATGCACACCCTATTAGAAATGGGTTGAATTCTAAGTGATACTTCTTCCTTATTTTTCATTTTTTTCTTGAGAAGAGAAGCTTGCATTGGGATTTCCATGGCCATTAGGTCAAATTAAAATTGGGATTTTGTAACCAAGGGCTTGAATTAATGCCAATTTGCATAATTACATTCATTTGGACCTTTTCCTTGCATATGAATTTATGACTTGCCCATTGAACAATTGAGAATAATTATTTTGACTTGCATATTGACAATCATATCTACCTATATAATTGGATACTTAACAGTGAGGCTCTTTCTATCTCTCTCTCTCTCTAAAGTTGAGCATTTGACCTTATAAAAGACCTAATTTTGAACTTAACATTTATGGTGCTTTCATTGAGAATTGAACTCAGGTAGCTTACTTATAGGATCAAACATGTCTCTTTCAAGATTTAACCATGATAGTCAAATCTCAACAAGGATCTTTAGAACTTTATTTGAATACCTTAGGTAATTCATGAGCTATCCTATGATTCAACCAAAAGCAAGAGTTAAACCTAAGGAACTTAGCCCATTGAATTTTAGAAGAAAAGAAGGGGAACTTAGCATAAGTAGATGGAGTTTGAATATATTTCATGTAGGGAAAGAACCAATCTTCGCCTTAGTAAACAAACTTAGTAGATAGAAACCAAACCAAGGACATAAATGTGATACCAAATTTGGAAATAAACTGTTTTCTCAAGCTCGATGAAGCATCCAATTTCAAGCTCGAGGAAAAAATTTCGAGATAAAATTAAACCATGACTTCGATAAATTTTTCAAAAAATGGAAATATCATGTCAATTCAATTCTTATCAAAAAAGAAAGAAATTTCCAAACAATGAAAAGGAGAATGAATGGGAATCATGAAGAAGTTGTGAATCCACGAAAAAGGCACCAAGACAAGCAAAGAAACCACACAACCATAGGACCAAAGAGTAGAATTGTTACTCCCCTTTGTATTTCTCAAGAAAGAGTGTATTTTCTTAAAAGGGAAAGACTAGATTATTGGACTTCTGAGAAAACCCCAAGAAGGGAAGAAAAACATGAAGGGGAGAATATTGCCACTATCATAAAACAAACGAGCACCATACTAACAATTGTAGAGCTTTATCAGGGATCATTGAATATTACTTAAGGAAGGGTGAATTATAGGAGTTTACCAAATATAGGCTTCCAAAGAACTAGAAGAAAGGACAGAAGTGATCTCAAATAGTAAAGGATGAAATTGTTAATCAAGGCCATATTTTCAAATAAAGTGGACTTTGAATGAAATGGAATAAAACCAAGGAAAAGCCTTTAGTCCCACCACAAGGGCTGACCGAAGCATCCATCCAAAGAGTGACGACCAATTAAGCCTTTGGCCCTGCCCTCGATCCTGGCCAAAACATCCATCCAAAGGAGATGGATGGAAAACCTTCGATCCCACAGCAAGGCCTGACTAAAGCATCCATTCAAAGAGTGATGGTTAATTAAGCCTTTGGTCTTGCTGCTAGGCCTGGTCAAAGCACCTATTCAAAGGAGATGGACGAGAAGTATTCGGTCCTACCGCAAGGTCTGGCTATAGAACCTATTCAAAGAGTGATGGTCAACTAAGCCTTTGGTCCAGCCATTGGGTCTGGCTAAAGAACCCATTCAAGGGAGATGAATGAGAAGCCTTCTATCCCATTGTAAAGCTTGACAAAAATACCCATCCAAAGAGTGATAGTTTATCATGACTTTGGTCCTGCCTCTAGGCCTAGCCAAAGCAACCATCCATGAGAGATGGACGAGAAGCCTTCGATCCTGGTCGATGTATCATTCAAAAAAGTCATGGTCAATTAAGCATTTAGTCTCGTAATCGGGCCTAGCAAAAATACTTATCCAAGGAAAGATGGATAAGATTCCTTTGGTCCCATTAAAAGGTCTAACCAAAGCATCCATCCAAAGAGTGATGGTCGATTAAGCCTTTGGTCCTGCCGTCGGGCTTGGCCAAAGCACGCATCCAAAGAAGATAGACGAAAAGTGACTAATTCAAGGGAAAAGAATCCTAATTGAATCTCTTGATCATAATATATATGAAAAAGGCATAAAGGTAACATTGCAAAGCAAAGTAGGACAACTCATTGTAAAGCATTATACGAAACAGACACATAATTTTTTTTACACAAAATCTATATTACATAACAATTTGCCTATACAAAATTAGTATTTACAAAATTTATGGTTTTGAAGGATGGGGAAGAGAGTGATTTTGATAAGATAGCTCCTTTCTTTACCCTTGACTTCTAAAGTGCAGGAATGTAGTTTACTGGGTTAACCCACATTCTTGTACAAAACCCCCAATCTCCTTGATAACATTAGAACATTCATACCGAAAGAAATGTTGATATCTTTGAAAACTAGAGGTGAAAATATTCCTCAATCAACAATCTCTTTCTGAGCCTAGAAACAAGAAGTCAATTTTTACGTCAAAAGCAAGCTTGACTTTGACTAGATAGTGAACTAGCGAATCAAGTTGAGAGGCCCTAATGGAATAAAATTGCATTAATTCCTATTGATTTTTAAGTTCCTTTACCTCTTTTATTATAGTTCCTAGCATAGAAGGAGGATCGACGATATGTTGAATTGCTACGAGGAGGTATTTCTTTAGTTTCTTCTCTTTATGATGAATAACTTGGAAAGAATCGATGGAATCAATTTGAGCTATAAACGCCTTCTCATAAGTCTTATTAGCACTTTGTGGTCTAGAAATTTGGTGAGATAAACCACTTTTATCATTCTCAAGTGTTTGAATCATTGATGTAAGTTCATCCTTTATGCTCAAAATATCTACCTCGCGTCTAAGATCCAAAAGCGCTTACATAAACTTTTTATTACAACACTCCTTTATTTTCTATTACGCTCAAACTTAAAAGATTTTCTTAATCTAGCAAGGTCATTAGATTTTTTCTCCAGCAATGAAAGAGCCGGATCAATTACACTACTACTGTGCTCAAACGACCCCAATTTGGAAAGAAAATCAACAATGATACATTTTTGGAAGATTTAGTTGGAGTGGTAATAGGAATTTCTTATCTTCAGTTAAATAAGTTCATGTGATTGACACTTGTTCTTAAATTTGTAAGGTACATCTCTAAATTAAGAATATGTTGGTTATGTTGAGCAATTTTCATGTTGTATTCTAGCTGTTGAGGATTAGAACATGACTCAAGCTTCCCAATTAAATTTAAAATCTCTTCATCTTTATTAGAGATTTTCTTTTCAACTATCTCGTAAGAAGCTTTTAAAAAAATTCACTTGAATGTACTTCTCTTACCATTTGTTGGCTTCATCATTGTCAATATGGTTGACGAACCAAAAAATAGAATGAGTGAAATGATGCTCCATGGTTGTTACTAATTTGGACTGAATGTCTTTAAGACATAGGCTAAGGCTGGGATCGTCAAGAGATAAAGACAACTTTTCATCCTAAGAATATAAAATCAATTATACTTAATTTTTAGTAAAAGAGAGAAAAAGCAGTAATAAAGAATTTTATTAATAACTTAGAGAACAACTAGAATCATTACATCCATATGTACATAATAATGATACATGCATATTATTTCTAATTTCTAATCCCTAGAATGAGATATGACATCTCAAATTCTTTGAAAAGAAGAAGGTGAAATGGAAAATATAGTGCAAAAGGGAGCTCCAATGCCGGAGGGAGTATTAACTGGGGAGACTCGATATTCCCATTCTTTGGAAGATGTGCTAAGTTCGCCACATAGTAATTTTAGTTGAAATCTCATTAAGGAACTGTTTTTTTGGTCTCTTGAGAAACTGAAGTCTATGTTAGGAAAATGAGTGTGTGTATAGTAAAGGTCGCAAAAAAGCAATATTTTGATACATAGGCTTGTTAATCAAGGAATAATTTTCTTTAAAAGATCTTTTTGATCTAACCTATTTACTTAAAGTATCTCTTGAAACAGAAAATAAGGAAGAAATACATGAAAACTTGGAAACTTGCACGTCAATGATGCAAAGAGTAAAATATGAATTCAACATATATGTATCATTACAAGATCAACTTAAGCACGAAATTAAGGATATACAACAATAACACTAAGGTTCATAAAGAATAAACTCCTTAACAAACTCAGCAATGAACCTGTCCTTACTAAACTTTATCCTATCAGGAGGAAGAAAGTCAATAGTTAAAGGAGCAATAGGAATTCTAGGTAAATTCCAACACTCTCCTGGATGGGGATCAGTTCCATGTTCATCCAAGTAACTTTTATGAGATGCCTAATTAAAATTCACAACCATCGTTTAGGAAAGAAAAGTTGGTCATGGGAATCGGGTGTAAACCAGGTAGAGTCATTCCATCAATTCAGCCCTGTCCCTAATCAACATCTAGAAAAGGGAAGTAAGCTCTTCATTCTCCTTATGAATTTGGATTGATGAAAGCAAGATTTTAGAAGGAGAGGTGTGACTCATTTGTTCTTAGAATCCCCAAGTTATTTGAGGAATTTTAGGAGCCTCATATACTTCTCGTTTGATTCATTCAAATCTTTGCATAATCTTTCCCCTTCCCTATGAAATCTTAAAATTTCATCTCTCATTTTATCTAATAAGATCTACTTTCTCTTTATCTGTGGATAGTTACGTAATATAAAAAGTTATCAACTATAAAATAAAATAATCTAAGAAAGAGAGCCCAAAAATAGAGGTTACTGGTGGAGGAATCATCGTAACACTCAGTTTGAAGGGTCGGACCTCTTGAATTCCATAGGAGGATGGATCGAGTCTACTTAAGCTATAGGGGGTCAAATTGCTTGGATTATTTGTCAAGGAGAGAGTACCGATGGAGTCTTTATTAGCATAAGGAGAAGAGAAGTCGACAACATGGCTTAAATCTTAGGAAGCTTCTAGCCAACCATGGCTCGAACCTTCCATCTCTATCTCTTCTCGATGAACTCTCTTAAGTATGGTCACCAGCACCACCATCTCCATCATCATTGTGATCATTATTATCATTATCTATCTTGTTTGATTCGTCGCTTTCCAACTCTTCGTCGTCTGATGGAAAGTCATTCAAGGTCAAGAACTTTGCAGGTTCAATTGAGTCATCATCCTGCAGAAAGGTATCTCAGAATACAGTCGAGGAGAATGTCAATTTTTCTTCTATAGTAAATCCTAGTAGAACTAAGAGAAGGGAAATTCATATCCAGACATCGATCGACATTGTCTTGGTAGGCAGCGAATAATATAGCCTCAAACCTTTGATTCTTCCAGTGAGGAAGGACTTCATTTAAGAAAGAGGATATTTTGTATTTAGTGTTGCACAAAGAAGATTTTGACCTTGTGAGGGAAAGGCGCTTCTTTCCAAGTCTTTCTCCAGAGCTGGGGTTCTAGTTGAAGTTACATTAAGGTGAAAATTTTCCAATTGTGCCCATATAAGGTTGCCTTCCAAAACTCTCTCCCTCTCCTTTACATCTTGAGATTTCTTTTTCTTCAAATTCAACAGGGATGTAATTCAAGTATATTCAGAGTTTAAGGAGCTGTTATTAGATTGGAGCTTTTAAATTTGGTCTTTAAGAGCCTTTGTCTTCTTAAATAATGAAGAGTTTAGCTTCTGTAATGATGACATATTCTGAGAAGAGAGCTAGGACGATTGTTGAAAATTGAATAACTGTTCTCCAATCTGAAAAGAACCATAATAAAGTTATAAGAAAATAATTAAGCACTACATTATGATAAAACAAAAAAGAAGCCGTGCTAGGACAAGATGCTACGAGGGAGAGGAAAGAACTTCTTTCAAAAACGGGGGACAAAACTTAGTAGTTACAAAAGAAGCAACAACAAGACATTGAAGAATTTTGGTTAATAATTCCTTAAAGCTTGAATAGTGCGGAGTTTCCATTCTAAGATATGGAGGAAGAGCACCAGTGAGAAGTGGAGAATTAAGTCCTAGTTCCTGGTGGAGGAAAGCTATAGAATCATTTAGTAGAGAGCCGATAATATCAATAACTGGACTCTAAGTAGGTAAAGTTAAAGAAGAGATGGTAGCACCATAAGTAGAGACCAAATGTAGAGATGGAGTGGGATCAAGTTCCTTGGATACCTTGAAAGAAGGCTCAATGCAAACATGTGCATCGCTAGAACCCATTCGCTTTTCCTTGGCTAACACCAAAATGTCTTCTACCGGTGAAGTTAAGGACGATAAAGTGGCTTTGGGATAAAGAGAGAGTGGTAATTTCGCAATAGCCTTTGAGGGGGTAGGCATATCTAAAGGATCTTTATCCAATGACAAAGCAGTAGCAATGACTAGCTATACATCTACAATACATGATGTGTTAGGAACAACCTATTTCCCTCAACATAAAAGAAAATAATAAAACATGGGGAATATCTGGGACCATTGATAGTCAAATGCTGGACTGGGGAATTTGTAGTGCAAGTGTCAAGCTTGACAACAACAAGGGTTGATGAGCCATATCTATTCCTCTGTATCACTGGAGGGTCACTCAAATGCGATAAGATGGCTAGATTAAAGAAAACTTTCCTAACTTTTCTTCAGTAAGGAGCCTCAAACAACTCCTTAAAAAATTAGTGGCATCTCCAAGTTGATTGATCTTGGATAAAACTTTAGGATTGATTCTCTTCGAACTAGTAGCTAACAATGATAACCAAGAATAAAAGGCAATAAAATTAACATAAATGGTGATTAAGTAAAAAATTGTCAAGTTAAAGCGACTTACAAGGAATAGAAAATTTTCTAGTAATTTCTAGAGAGAAGCACCTCACATTGAAGAATTGGTACCAATCTCTGGTTTTGTTAATGGAGTTGGTAATCATCCACCGTCGACGGGGCAAAAATAGTATACAATGCCTTTAAGTTGGTTTTTATTTTTTTTATAGAGTGGCCAATGAACAAAGGACAGATGGAGACAAGTCTTCCAACTTAAGTTCTCTAAATAGTATGAATAGAGAATGGATATAGCTATATGACTCTGGGTTTAGTTGAATGGTGCATTTTTGAGAAAGGACAAAATACTAGATATTGAGGTTATAGGGTAGGTAGCAAGAATGCCAAATGTGAACGGGAGTAAAGGTAAAGAATCCTTCTGGAGAGGTATCCATTCTGTCATTAGGACCTAGAACCCTGGTATCGATTCCAAAGATTCCAAAATGTCGTAGAGAGTCCATATCCTCTTGCTTTGAAAAATAAAATTGACAGGTGGTGTAAAGTTCTCTTTTAAGGATTTCTTAGGATTAGAAGATTTTTGTGATTCCTTAAAGCTTTCTTCTTTTTTCCAGCCATAACACCTATAATATTATCATTGAACATTCGAGTAAATAAAACTTTAATTAAGAGAGACAAAATTTTAATAATAAGACTAAAAATTATTAAGCTAAAAGCTTCCAAGACTATTGAAATGGGATATTTCTAAGTAATGGAATGATAAAACAAGGCCATTTCATGTTAAAAAAAAAATCAAAGTTGTCGCAATGATATGGGATGTTACATGTTATTATTTGTAAGTAAAGTAGGATAAAATAAACAAGCTTTCATGTGGTGAGCCATCGAGTGTTAAAAAAAGAGTGGCTTTCAAGGAGTGAGCCATCGCATGTCATTGGTAAAGGAAATTATTTTTAAATAATAAGATATCGAGTGTCGGTAATAAAATAAGCTTTTACATGATGAGTTGTCATGTGTCAATGATAATACGCTTTCGCATGATGAGTTATCACTGGTCGAATATAGTAAATAAGACAAGGTATGTCATATCAGATTATCACAAGCTAAATAAGGTAAAATGACCGATCACATGTTATGTTGTCGTAGGTCGAGCAATGAAAGCAGAATGGGCTATGAAATGGTGAGCCATTACACGTCGATACGAAATGTATTACCGTAGTAAAATCCCTAATTTAATATCGGGTAAATAAAACCCAAAACCCACTATCAATAAAAGTTGCATAAGCAAATTAAAATATGATCAAAACAATAATTTGAAAAGGATAAGAAAAGCTATCAAGAATCATGAAATCAACAAATTCACAAGGACACAAAATTAAAAAGAATTAAGTCAAATCGATCAATGATGATAAACTGACAGTATGACTAACAAATAAATGGTAGATAAATCATTGCCAAAGGAAGTGCTTTAGGAAACCAGAGCTTCTTTAAAATAAATGGCGATTTGATTTTTAGAATTAGTAAAAGGGGAGAAGAAGAGAAAGAAGGTTATTTATAGGAAGAAAAAGAAAATAATTTATAAAAGAGGCTAAAAAAATGAATAAAATAGAAAGATTCGGGAATATGAAAAGCTTAAGATAAAAGAGGCTTAAAGAAGAAGAGTTTTATGCTAAAGTATAAGATAGTATTATAAAAGGGGGGATGTTATACCCAATTTGTACTAGCTATTGCATGTTAAAGATGGGCCATTGTAAATTGATGAAAAATAGAGATATCAAAAGGTGAAAGCCAAAAAAAACTATCAAGAGTTGAAGGTCTTAAAGCTATCGCAAGTTAACCAAACTAGCTATCGAGCATAGGTGGACTCGACATTATCATAAGGTTATGATAAGTAAGCTACCAAGGGATGATGTCTTAAAGATGTCGCACGATGGCTAATTACGCTGTTTGAGGGGTGATGTTTTTAGCATCTTATGCTGGTTCGATAAGATGATGATTCCGAGCTATCATATGTTAGTCCAGTAAGATGATGATTCCAAGCTATTGCATGATGATAAAACAAGCTATCGAAGGTTCATAATCTCAAAGCTATCACAGGTTAACTGAACAAGCCATCGAAGGTTGATGATTACAGAGTTATCGCATGATGATCAATGAAATATCAAGGGGTAATGCCTCAAGGCTATCACATAGTGATCAAGTAAGCTATCGAGGGGAGATATCTCATGGCTATTGCAGGTTGATCTATTCAGCTATCGAGGGGAGATATCTCAAGGCTATCGCATGGTGATCTATCGAGCTACCAAAGTTACTGAAGGTCGACTTTACTATGTTTTAGCAAGTTGATAAGGCAAGCTGTCGAGTGTTGGTACTTTTTCCCTATAGCATGTTGATCAGTTATCATTAAATCATCATCCAGTTATCCACATGGTAAATATTGATTGGGTCAGTAATGCCACATCACTTTGAACATGTGCTAGGTCAGCACATCATGACCATTCCTTTCTACCAAACGACATGTGTCATGAATCAATAGTCCAAAACTTCTATAAATAGCATATAGCTCCTACTAGTAAAGGGCTGAATTCCAATTAATTCTTCTTTCTCATTTTTATTTTTTCTTGAGTGTTGAAGAGAACCTTGTAGTTAGGATTTCAGTGGCCACTAGGTCAATTTGAAATTGAGTTTTTGTAACCAAGGACTTGAGTTAATGACAATTTGCATATTTAACTTCATTTGGACATTTGCCTTGCATAAGAATCCATGACTTGCCTAGTGAACAAAGAGGACTAGTTATTTAGACTTGCATATTGACAATCAAATCTATCTCTATAATTGGATACTTGAACAATGGGACTCTCTCTCTATCTCCCTATCTAAAGTTAAGCATTTGATCTTATACAAGACCTAATTTTAACCTAACAATTATTGTCAAGAATGCATCGGGGGCCTTTCTTCTCATTCCATGCCACAATTTGTTCTTAGGTTTGGGTAACATTTGCCAGATGAACCAGTTCCATAGAGCCTAACTTTGCTAATCCCTTAATGTTCACACATACCTTCTTAGCATGAATTAGAGCATTGTTTGGTTCATGTGCTATCTTAGAATATGAAGATACCAGAGGTGCTGAGCTCATCCCCAGCACAGAAAGGAGTGCATGCATACCCTTGTGTTTGAAGGAACTAGGCTAGATTGCATTTGGAAAAAGGGTGGATTTCAAATATTTTTCCTATTTTGGATCTATTGGGCCAATGAAATCTTAAAGGTAGAATTTGTTCCAGTCTATTTAATTTAAATAAAATCATATTTTATTTTATTTATTTTGATTTATTTAACTAATGAATTTCATAAGATATATTTTAAAGTATACGAGTATATCATTATGTACTTGTTATCCGCGTTTTTAACCCAACAGAATCCAGCAGAAGTCGAGACAACTTGATCGGGTCAGAATGGCTTAGAACTCAACCAAAAGGGGGGAAGCAATGACCGAGTTTGAATAAACCGAGAGACCAGCGTCCGTCCAGTCTAATCAATAGCTAAATACAACTAGCTAGTAAATCGTCATCAAAACAAAGCAGCGTGCAACGAGACTACACAAACAACATTAATACAAGGCAATGAAGGCATTCCAGATATCAAAGTCTAGAAATAATCTAAGTGCATGAATCGCTAGCTATCCATACTCCATGGATCGTTAGCGATCCATACAAGATCGTTGGGTTGTTATGGCACGCAGAAGCATAGGAGGCTTAGAGAACAAAGCGCAAAACATGCTAAGTGTATGGATCGCCAGCGATCCATTCACCATGGATCGCTAACGATCCATAATTAATCATGAAATCTTGGTGACCTAACTAGGCGAAGAAGGGGAAAAAGGGGATAAGTAATTAACTCCAACGCGAGCTAAATCTATGGAATCATGAATTGCTAGTGATCCATAGTTTTGGCTCGGGTCGCGAGCTATGCTTCATTGCATCTTCCCGTGTTCATCTGCATGCGGTCAGTGAGCAGACCTGGCCCAGAAGCTATCCGATCTCTATAAATACCATCCGACCTATCTTCTATAGATTGGTTGCTGAAGCTCTGCTGAAAACTTTCTTCACTCTTTGTTCCCTCACAACAATCTTCAAAGGAATTCATTGTGATTCACTAGTGGATTCTCACCTTGGAGATTCAATCTAGCTAAGGACAATCAAGAGCCTTGTAACTAAACACTACTTGTAACAGCAATACGTCTATAATAAAAACTATAAAGTAGACGTAGGCTTCATTATCAGCCGAATCACTATAAAAATTTTCTTGTCTTCTTTCTTTTACTGTTCTTTTCTATACCTATTATCTATATTATTGCTCTTTAAGAACAGGACTAGTGCTTTCACACTGAAACCAGGGTGTTGATCTAATTTTTGAGTTAATATTTTGGTGGTTTCACTGAGAACCCAACTCAGGAAAAGGTCTAGCTATCTACTTTGGATCAGATAGGTTTAGAAGTTAGATTCTTAATCTCCGTTCAAAAGATCTAGCTATCGACTTAGGACTAGATAGGTTCATAACATATACCGTAAACTTCGAGGGAATTGCCCTCGAACGCTCATCTCCTATAGATTGCTAGCGATCCATGATGTTCTCTTGTGGGTCAATCAACTCTCTCACATCATGATCCAATAGGCACCCCAGAAGACAAAAGACTAAAATCAGCTAAGTATATGGATCGCTAGCGATCCATGTACTATGGATCGCCAATGATCCATACTATTTTGCCAGGTCGCTATGAGCTTCGAGGCAGAAGGTAAGGGGAAGCTTCTCAAGCCAGTGGATCGCTATCAAGCCAGAAGCTATGTATCGCAAGTGATCCATAAAGTTAGCCCGGTTCGTGATGATTTTTGCATAAATCGTAAACCTCAGGGGTTGCCCTCTAACCCCCAACAAGGGCCGTGCTATCCCCGAACCCCCAAACCAGGGTGCTTTGCCCCTGGACCCCGACTCGCTGACCGGGGAGCGAGACCCCCATCTGTTTCGTTCGAAGGGGATATTATCAATTGGAGGCATATGTAATAGAATGTTAAAGATGCTTGAAAAAGCCCCAACTAACCAGCTTCCAATACAATCATGGAGCTCCCATCGTCGAATCACAAGTGGTCGTCGTTGAAAATCATCAAAAATCATCAAAATTGTCGTTGAAAAACACACTTCTGGGTTGACACGAAGTCGAACTCAGGTAATCGCCTATTTAACCCGAAGTAGATTTTGAAAGTCCTTACTCAAAGTCGAACTCAGGTAATCACCCATTTGACTCGAAGTAAACCTAGGAAATTCTGGTCCGAAATCAGACTCGGGTAAAACCAAAATTTTCTCCAAGCAAACATGCAAATGGCACCAAAAGACGTTGGTCACCAACCCAGCACTTCAAATTCTGTGACTCCATGGGAACCATGTGCTGCTCCAAGCAAATGGAAAATTTTCTCAGGACGAACTCCAAGTAAAATACCACCGATCCATCAATGCCGATCCATCTTCTTTTGCCTATAACTTGAACATGCGAACTCCAAATGCCTTGAAATTTAGAATGCAACCTTATGAGGCCTTCTTTGTCACCTCAGAGCGATCCCACCAAGTTCAAAATTTTTTGGGATCTTAGTTGATCCATGACCTTATTATAAGTGATTTTTCATTCAATCGGCACATCCAATCTTTCAAGCACAAACAATCATGCGTATATCATTCTCAAGCATTATAATCAACCATAATTTGGAATGAACCGGTATGATGATGATTAGAGTGTCTTCCCCAATCGAAAACCATTCACCAAAGCCATTCAACATGCAGAATATTCAAAGAAGTTTATCATGTTAACTATACCTTTTGTACAACTATACAACTGATTCCAAATTTCTTTTTTACAGGTATGACTAGCATATGGACGAAGCGAGGGCGATGGATGCAGTCTACTGCAGGGGCCTTAGTAATCATTAAAGGATGAAACAACCGACTATCCTAGAAAATTCTGTAGGAAGGAAAACCGGTTCTAAAGATAGAAGTAGTGCGATTGGAAGATGGCATACCCGGCAGTTTGCCAGAGAACATACCAAATAGTGAAGGAGCTACAGGACCCTAGGGACCTTCTCCCCAAGCAAGGCTACTAAGACCCAGTAGAAAAGCGCCACAACTAACTGACGAAATTAGACGAAAGGATGATTATCAAATAACACTCTAGCTGGATAACAACTAAGGAATGGGGCAGCGACCTAAAGCGATGCCTTCTCATCCATTCTTCTCTACTTTTCTTTTCCAAATGAGCCATACGGGACACCAGGGGCATTGTAGAAAGCATGGTGAAAGAAATGCTTCTAAGCCCTCGACGAGCCATGTCGATCCTACTTCTGAGAACCGGGTTGCTCTGGTAGCGTAGAGAAGTCTTGTCCAAAGGATTGTGGAACAAATAGATCCAACCCTTAGTCTCCAGGAACCGATAAAACTGTGTTCCTGCAAGCTGAATCCAAAAAACTCTTCCGAAGTTGATGAATCATCGCTCCAAGCCCGTTTGGTCATCGGACATCCAACCAAAATTCCTCTCGGAATCGATGAATTATCATTACAAGGCCGTTTGGTCGCTGGACATCCCACCATAAAAAAACCCTTAATGAACTAAAGCATCGTGAAGGCGAACGATAGATCAACGGTTATCTGATCCAAAAATCCCTTTGCGAACGTGAGGGCCTTTCACGAACTTAAGCGTCGTGAAGGCGAACTTGTAGATCAACGATCATCTGATCCACAAAACCCTTCGCGAACGTGAAGGTCTTTCATAAACTAAAGCATCGTAAAGGTAAACAGGTAGATCAGCGATCATCTGGTCGAAAAAACCCTTTGCGAACGTGAAGTTCTTTCATGAACTAAAGCACCGTAAGGGTAAACCGGTAGATCAGCGGTCATCTGAACAAAGAAACCCTTCGTGAACATGAAGGTCTATCATGAACTAAAGTGCCGTGAAGGTAAACTTGTAGATCAGTGGTCATCTAATCTAAAAAACCTTTCGTGAATATGAAGGTCTTTCACGAACTAAAGCGTTGTGAAGGTAAACTGGTAGACTAGTAGTCATCTGATCAAAAAAATCCTTCGCGAATGTGAAGTCTTTCACGAACTAAAGCTTCATGAAGGTAAACCGGTAGATTAGCGATCATCTAATCCAAAAACCCATCGCGAACGTGAAGGTCTTTCACGAACTAAAGCGTCATAATGGCAAACCGGTAGATTAACGGTCATCTGATCCAAAAAACCCTTCGCAAACGTGAAAGTATTTCATGAACTAAAGCGTCGTAAGGGCAAACTAGGAGATCAACAATCATCTGATCCAAAAAACCATTCGCGAGCTTGAAGGTTTTTCACGAATTGAAGCGTTGCGAAGGTAAACCGATAGATCAGAGGTCGTCTGATCCCAAAAACCCTTCGCAAACATGAAGGTTTTTCACAAACTAAAGCGTCGTGAAGGTTTACCGGTAGACTGGAAAAATTTATATATGACTGACATCCGCGAAGGTGAATTAGAAGATCAATAGTCATTTGATCCAAAAATTCTTCACGAATTAAAGCGTCGAGAAGGTGAACTGGAAGATAAGCATCCTTCTGATCCAAAGCTCCCCGAAGTCAATGAAGTCATGCTCTAGGGCCACAAATTGACAATTATATCAGTCACTCCACATAATTAATGGAATCACTTCCAACGACTGATGAAACAAGTAGTTCTGAACTCTAGAGCTTCAAAGTCTCTTAAAGGAACTAAGCCAAAACCGAACCGATCTTATGGTTAATCAAAGGCTGACTCGAATCAAGCCAAGATTTAGAACTCGAAAGAACCGCACCTACTGGACTGGCGGCAACCAAATGAGTTATAAAGAGACCCTGGGTACAGTTCAAGTGCCCCAATAGCCTTGTGGCATAAGGAGCACCACACATACTTGAATAGCTACAAGGAAGGCCAAGACTACTCATACCATAGTTTTGTTATTCCCGATAATTTTTTTGGCATTTTGGCAACTACATACTTAATGACCTAGCTAGCACAACAAACAAAATAAAAGCTTAATACTTGCTTACTTCTTCCCACCTCCTCCTTTACCACCCCTGGTGACTGGATCCTTTTCTTCTTAGACTGTATGCCAGTTGAAGACTAATTCTCTAAAAGCAGTTTAGACCAAAAACTGAGAGTCATGCCCTAAACTTCCATAGGCTCTTTCTTCAATCCAACTTCATTTGGTTAGCTATAGATCTCTCCACCTTGGCAACCTGATCTATCTGGATGTGTACATCTTCCAGAAACATGGAAGGATCATCCAAGCCATGGTTACCTGAACCAAAAACTGTTTAGCTTCTTGAACCAATAAAACCGTGTTCATGTAAGCAACCTACCGAGTCGATGGAGTCAAATCGACTCGAAAATCAATATTTAACTGCTTGGATCGGTCAAACTATGCTAGAATATGCTCCATCAATTCGCCGAGTCGATGAAAGCTAATCAACTCAAACCGCTGGATTGACAGGAAATCTCGATCCTAGCCTTCTAAGAATTGGTGTTGCTCCTTTAACATCGGGAAGGCCAAACCCTTGCGCATCACTTCTTGAGTCATGGAACCACGCTCTTGAAGCATGAACTCCTCACGTTACCCAAAGATTGGTGTTAGCACCAAAATTGGTCACTAACACCCTTGAGTAGAGTTATGTAGAGAGATTAATGAAGAGAGTAAATTAGGACTGAAAAATAGTGTAATTCAATGAAAAAGAATAACAAAAACGAGAACACCAGATTTATAGTGGTTCGGCGTAACTGCCTACATCCACTTTGAGTTTAATCTTTATTGCTTTCTCAATTACTTGAATACAGATGCAATCCGTAAACCAATCACTTGGATACCAGTTTGAATTAAAAAGAGGAGAGTATAAGAAATGGCAGAGTCTCCCCAGTGTTCCCGGAAAAAAGGGTCCATTTCACTGTGCCCCTGTCCCTCTATTTATAGACGAAGGTGGGTTGGACTTTCCTGGTGGGCTTGGTAGCTGAATAGCTCGGTCCAAATAGAGTAAACGGACCAAATGGAGTAAGCTCTGTGTACCGAACCAGGGAGGCCGAACGGTAAGATGCCGAGCCAAGGCAATGGCGCCGAACGATGCTCTCATGCCGAACGAAGCTGGAGTGCCGAGCGATCCAAGGTTGCCGAACCAAGCTGGATGCCGAACAATCGAGGTTCGCCAAACGTACCCTTTAGCCGAACGATACCCTTTAGCCGAAGGATGTTCCTAGGTCGAACGAAGCTGGAATGCCGAGCGATCCAAGGTAGCCGAACCAAGTTGGATGCCGAACAATCGAGGTTCGCCGAACGTACCCTTTAGCCGAATGATACCCTTTAGCCGAAGGATGTTCCTAGGTCGAACGAAGCTGGAATGCCGAACGTTCTTCTGAGGCTGAGCATTCTTCTGATGCCGAGCGAAGCTTGCCGAGCGACGTGCGCGTAACCGTTCTCGCTGAACCATGCCTAAATGCCAAACATGTTGTCCTCATCAAACCCGTATGCCTCCAGGCTCTTCGTGGTCATAATCTTGTCTAGTGCTGATAGTAGTGTCTTCAACTGTCGTTTTGTAACCGGGCCAAGATGCCGGTTAACATTTGCCCCCCAAAGCGTGTCGTGTGAAGTAACACAACACGCTTTGAATCAGTGAGTATTCTTTGTCTTCAGAAAGAAATCCATCATGTTTCTTTAATAGTCATTATCCTTCGACTTTATCCTCCCAAGCTGTCATATCCTTCTTTGGCCGTCTCGACGCTTGGTTGATTCCCAATATTATAAATCCAGGGTTGTAGTTCATCAGTGACCACTCGTGTCTGATTCTACAGAGCTAGCAAGCTTCGGCTATCTGATCTAGTATTTTCTCAATAACCCTTAGTGAGAATTTAATTTCTGTTGATTTCAAGAAGTCGGACTTGTTCGGATATACACATGCACGTTTGGGTACATGTTCTTTCCATTGGCTCTCGAATGCGTTTTATATGCTCATAAATCGTCGCCAACTCCGTCCAGTTTAATTGCAATTCAATTGCGATTCCTTATTTGTATTTTCTGTGAAATAAGGGTTGCAATCAGCCACTTGAGGAGTTTTCCAAACCCCTCTTCAGTAAAAACTCTATGATTTTGTTCACAGCTTCAACCTTTAGGATTGGTAAGAAGAGGACGTCAATGCCCCCAAGTGGGAAACGGCCGTGGACTAGCCATTTGAGTAATTTCCATCGGTGGGGTTCCTGGATTTTTGCAAACATCTTGCACTTTTCGCATTGTCTAGCATGATCGACCATATCTAGATTGATAGTTGGCCAGTAATACCTGTAGCAAAGTATCTTCTTTATCATTGTTTTCCCCCTGATGCTATTACCGCATTCTTCTTCATAGAATTTGCTCAAGATATCATCATGGGCGATGCGCCGAAGCATGGGGATGGATAAACTCCTTTTGACAAACGACTTATTCTTAGATGATTTGGTATGAAGATTTGAGGAGGATCTGTCATTTTCCATTCCTCTGTTCAGTAAGAATTCCTCATTGTAGATAGTCTTTGATGGGAGTCAACCATGACACCTTTTCATTTTGTTCGCTGAGGTGTGTAATGATGTAATACGTGAAGTCGGTTAGTGGCCCTTGGACTTGGTCGAGATAAGGAGCAAGACAATGCCCCCTAGCAAGATCAACTTCCTTAAATTTGTATACTACCAATCAAGAATCACAAAAGATATGTAAAGTTTTCACTTCAAATCCTCTAGCAAGTTTGAGGCTGGCAGCCAAGGCTTCATACTAAGCATCGTTGTTTGTTATAGGTAAATCGAGTTTCAGGACGTAGCAGATTGATCGTTCCTCAGGAGTTACTATCATGACTCCTATGCCATAACACTGATCATTGGATGCTCCATCCGCATACATTTTCCATCTCATGGTTGGTTCTCTGCTACTCTTCGAGTAGTGTTCTGAGGTAGTGAATTTGGGTGTGAGGTCTGCTGATTTCCGTCCTTAGATAGCCCTTCGAGGGAAATAAGTGATATCGAATTAGCTTAGTTTGATATTTTATTTAAGTAGTCTTTCAGACGTCTCAGGTCATTGGATGCCCTGTCGCAACGGCTGGTAGGCATAGACGTTGATGGATTGAGCCTAAAAGTAAGAGTGGAGCTTTCATGGTGAAATCAATAGATATTATGCTAGCTTTTGTAGCTTCGGGTTGATATCCAATGCATGGCTCGCGATAGTTAATGAAATCACATATGCTTATCAGAATGGGTCCAAGGGAACATAACATCATTTATTCAGAAAATCCAACTAATTCTTTTGTCATCACTACACTGAGTTGTGATTCGATATTCAGCACCCGGAAAGGGTCGCCATGGCTGAGTGTAATGTCGATCGTCACCTTAGCAGGTGCCATCCCAGATTCTTTGAGTATAGATGTAATTATTTTGCATAACATTCAATGTGAAATATGGTTGGGACGACCAATAATGATGGTTGCTCTAGTCGAACCCTAGAGTCTTGTCATGAGTTTTTAAGTCTAATAGCGAAGGACTCTGAATGCTCTAATAGATTATCAACAAATGGCCAAAGATCAGGCTTAAAAGCGCATTGAAGGAAATGTCGAGTGGGGGTCAGCCTCGAGTGGCGTGCAACTGTATAGCTGGATCTTGCTATGAGTTTGAATTTGCTTGTGTATTCGAGTAACGCACTTTCTATTCAATGCATTCATGATCCTTTACTCGTCCTTCGGGTTGGAGTGAAAGTCAATTGCTCATGAGCTAAGGTGTCAATTCAATGATTCAATCTCTAGGCATCCTTTCGGTCGTCTCCTTGAGCAACTGTAAGCACTATATATAAGTTTTAATACTGAGCTATCGTAGCCAGTTTTAGGATGACCATGCGTCTTCTCCCAGTCTCGGGTTGATAAATGTACTGCATGGACGGTTAAGTCTCGTCCTAGCTATGTTTATGTTTTCACCTAAGTTCCAAAGACATAGAGGTGATCGGTGAATAGTCGGTTCACATTCATCTTGCTCCTCGCTCGTGCCCCCAGGTCTGAGGCATATACCGATAAGTAGGAAGGCCAGCCACGCCCACTTTAGCTTTACTCTCTTTCCCGTTGAATCGTGGGATCATGTCAATCGATGGGAGACTAGGTCTCACCTATCTTGGATTTTATCGTGGTTTTTCATTCCAAGAGGAATACTTCGATGCCACGTCAGTTTCAGGGCGTAATTTGGACAGTGGATGGTCATCTACGTCCACTTTGGTTCATGCTCTGTAATCAGTTCTCGGGGTAAAGTTGGCTACAAATGCAGTCGGGTTATGCTCATCCAGTTTCGTACTCCTCCTGACGAATCGAATGAGGGTGCTGGAGAATTTTTGACCAAGTATTCATGGTTTACCCTCCTTTCCACACTCTGGAGGTCATAGTTTTTCAAGAAACATCAGAGTCACATTCGTATGTGCTTGGTGCGGACCGGTATTGACCCTTGATCTGAGGTATGACAAAGTCGATTGCTCGTAGCTTTGGATGCCATTTCGATTGGTTTTGTATTGAGGCTTCCCTGCATTCGTTGCTTCAAGTTATAAAGAACGCCACGCTGGAGCTATAGTAAGATGTCATATTCAGCTTTTTAGTGATTTGTACCCATGCTCCCAGCATTGATTTGGTCAGGCCACTAGTTGGATGGTCGAACTCCATCCTTAGCGGGTTAATAATCCTTCGGTCGATTCCATGCCGAAGTTTGCGTAATAGAGAATGGTCGGAATCCACTCGTCTATTTATCGATGTTTATACACCACTCTGCATTCTGGTGACTTAGTGTTATTCTCCCCCCGTTGATTCGTGCCCAATTTGTACTCATGCTTCGGTCCATGCTCCGGGGACTTAGAGATTTGTCGAACGGTTTATGCTTTAGTCCACAGTTCGAGACGCAGGGATTTTTGTCAACTCGTTTATACTCCAGTCCGCATTCTGGGATTTTAGAGTAATCTAGTCCGCTTCTGGGATTTGGAGATTCTTCTCAAGTCTTGTATAATCTAGTCCGTGCTCTGGGGACTGAGAGTACCGTAGTCCGCACTTTGGGGATGTAGAGGTTTTTTAAGCCGTTTATACTCTAGTCCGCACTCAGGGGACTTAGAGCACTCTAGTCCGTACTCCGGGGATGTAGAGGTTCTTAGGTCGTTTATACTCTAGTCCGCACTCAAGGGACTAGGAGCACTTTAGTCCGCACTGTGGGGACATAGAGGTTTCTGAGTCGTTTATACTCGAGTCCGCACTATAGGGACTTAGAGTACTCCAGTCCGCACTCTGGGGACTTGGAGGTTTAAGTCGTTCATATTCTAGTCCGCACTCTGGGGACTTAGCGTACTACAGTCCGCACTCTGGGGACTTGGAGGTTTAAGTCGTTTATACTCTAGTCCGCACTCTGGGGACTTAGAGTACTCCCGTCCGTGCTCTGGGGATGTAGAGGTTCTTAGGTCGTTTATACTCTAGTCCGCACTCAGGGGACTTAGAGTACTCCCGTCCACGCTCAGGTGATTGGAGCGCTTGATGAAGACAAGTCCGGAACCTCCTCCTATACCGACGGGGGTTATGAAGTAGAAATTACAGGCGCCTCTAATCACACATCCGAATTGAGCATGAAGGAGCGGCTCGAGAAAGAGAAGGTCAGGGTCAAGGTCGAGCCCCGAGTTGTGGACTTGGACGATCCTTTGAACAAGCCGTTGAAGGTCATCCTTCCTGGCGGGTCCAAGCCTATGGAAGTTCTCCGTACTTCTTCAGTTGCTACCCCTCTATCAAAGAAGAGTACCAAGGGTAAATGCTATGGAGAGGAGCCGTCCGGAAAGGAGTTGAAGAAGTACAAGAAGTGATTACTATCCTCGTTCAACGAGAGTTAGTTTAAGTCATGTAATTATTTTCATCTATTTCCTTAGTCCTTGTAAATAAAATGTCGACTCCGAACTTTGGAGGGGTTGTAATAGGAACTCATTTCTCATTAAAGTTTAGTTCCTTTTTCCGTCTTACAAAAGACTCTTATTGTTCAGTTTTCTTTGTGATTGTGATGTTGATCCAAGAAGTTGTGAGTAACATAGACTTCTCGGTCCATCTTCATATAACTCGGAAGAAATTCGGGAGTTGTTGAACTTCCATTCTGTGCTTCGAGCACTTAGAATACATTCTAGCCCGTATGTCAGGGATTTGACAAATTCAAGTCATCTGTGTCATAGTTCATATTCAGGGAACTAGGAGATCCGAATTGCTTATATTCGAGTCCGCACTCTGGGGACTTAGAGTACTCCAGTCCGCACTCTGGGGACTTGGAGGTTCAAGTCATTCATACTCTAGTCCGCGCTCTGGGGACTTAGAGTACTCCAGTCCGCGCTCTGGGGACTTGGAGGTTTAAGTCATTTATACTCTAGTCCGTGCTCTGGGGACTTAGAGTACTCCAATCCACACTCTGGAGACTTGGAGGTTTAAGTCATTTGTACTCTAGTCCGCGCTCTGGGGACTTAGAGTACTCCAGTCCACACTCTGGGGACTTGGAGGTTTAAGTCATTTATACTCTTGTCCGTGCTCTGGGGACTTAGAGTACTCCAGTCCGCGCTCTGGGGACTTGGAGGTTTAAGTCATGTATACTCTTGTCCGCGCTCTAGGGACTTAGAGTACTCCAGTCCGCGCTCTGGGAACTTGGAGGTTTAAGTCGTTTATACTCTAATCCACGCTCTGGGGACTTAGAGTACTCCAGTCCGCGCTCTGGGGACTTGGAAGTTTAAGTCGTTTATACTCTAGTCCGCGCTCTTGGGACTTAGAGTACTCCAGTCCACGCTCTGGGGACTTGGAGGTTTAAGTCGTTTATACTCCAGTCCGCGCTCTGGGGACTTAGAGCACTCCAGTCCGCGCTCTGGGGACTTGGAAGTTTAAGTCATTTATACTCTAGTCCGCGCTCTGGGGACTTAGAGTTCTCCAGTCCGCACTCTGGGGACTTGGAGGTTTAAGTCATTTATACTCCAGTCCGCGATCTGAGGACTTAGAGTACTCCAGTCCGCGCTCTGGGGACTTGGAAGTTTAAGTCGTTTATACTCTAGTCTGCGCTCTGGGGACTTAGAGTACTCCAGTCCACGCTCTGGGGACTTGGAGGTTTAAGTCGTTTATACTCCAGTCCGCGCTCTGGGGACTTAGAGTACTCCAGTCCACGCTCTGGGGACTTGGAAGTTTAAGTCATTTATACTCTAGTCCGCGCTCTGGGGACTTAGAGTTCTCCAGTCCGCGCTCTGGGGACTTGGAAGTTTAAGTCGTTTATACTCTAGTCCGCGCTCTGTGGACTTAGAGTACTCCAGTCCATGCTCTGGGGACCTGCAGGTTTAAGTCGTTTATACTCTAGTCCGCGCTCTAGGGACTTAGAGTACTCCAGTCCACACTCTGGGGACTTGGAGGTTTAAGTCATGTATACTCTTGTCTGCGCTCTGGGGACTTAGAGTACTCCAGTCCGCGCTCTGGGGACTTGGAGGTTTAAGTCGTTTATACTCTAGTCCGCGCTCTGGGAACTTAGAGTACTCCAGTCCGCGCTCTGGGGACTTGGAGGTTTAAGTTGATAGTAGTCGTATTTTCACTCTTTAATTTGTATTCATCTACCGTATCGAGGCTAATGTTGTCGAATGAACAGTCGAACCACGTTTGCTCAAGGGACGAAATTTGAAAAATGGACGATCGATTCTCGTCCGCTTGGTAATTATAGCTCTTCCAATCGAGTCAAGGAAGGAGGTATATGACAGATGGTTGGATCACATCCGTGTTGGGTTAGATAGCAGAATCTCTTACAATTTGCTCCGTATCTCCTTCTTTTGTGTTGAAGGCAGGATTTGGTGTGTAGATGATCAAATCACGTCCACTCTAGATAGATCTTGGCGTCACTGAGCTTCAGAAGAGGCCTCTGTATTTTGTCAAACTTTGTTCTATGACTTGATTTGAGTGGGCGATCAGGCCATACTAATTCCAAGCCTTGTTCAGGTCTCCGAGTCAAACGTGGAGGTCAATGAATAGATGGTCAGTCATGTCGACTTTATATTTGGGCTCTAATCGTAATGAGCTTTTCAATCTCTAGTTCTTGGCCCTAAATTAAAGGCACATGATTGATGATGAGCGATTGAATTATTCTCATCTAGATGTACTCCACACGTCCGATCATGGTCTGCGTGGATTGGTTGGTGACCAAATCTGAGTATCCAATCTCCTGCATCGTTTTGAAAGTAGTTTAGTTCAAGTTAGTCGTAGTTCATAGAACAATTGAAATAGAAATAGAAATGATTCAAAGAAGATTATGATAAATCTCATTGATAGATGAAGTAGCATCGTGTGCTTGCTATTTGACTTTTTCCCTTGGCTCCTTTCAAAGGGATGTCGGCCGTCAGCAGTCCAATTGATAATCATAGCCCTTTATTAATAGGCATCAGATATTCGCTGCCCGCCATTCTGCAGGACATGTACATACTATTGAAGCTTTACTTTCTAGATCAGCTTTTTGATCACACCTCGGAGGTGTTTGTAATCGCCCGTGTTAGGATCAGTGAGCATTTGGGAATATACAACATTCCCCTGATTTTCTTTAGACTTTGGTGTACTCTCTCGAGGTTGGTTTCCAATATCACTCTGAGTCGTGAGTCTTCAAGTAGAGGTTGTCAATTGAATCTTTCAAAGAGCATATGAGCCAAATTTTGAGGTCTTGTTTCGGCTACTAGGATCTACATCCTTAGTCAACGAGCCTTCATTGCTATTTTCCTTAGTCTGTTCTGCTACTCCACACTTTGATTTAGATTCATTATTGTCATAGAGACGATCCATGGTCGTTGGAGGCTCTCCAGCTAACCGGCTGCTAAAATATATATGGAGGTCGATTATCCTCAAGTGATCAATATAATATCCCTTTGAGAGTATCGTTCGAGTAGCAGTTGTTTGTCCGCTCCCTTGTTGTCGTTCAAAAGCTGTCGCTAATCCTCTATGCCCCGGTCGATCAGGGGATGTAAGGGAAGTAGATAGAATGTTCCTTTATTAAGTTGAGTTTTGAATTCACTATAGGGGTCGTATAAGAGACCGGTGTAACTTAAGTTTGGAACGGTCTGGATGCCGCTCGGCATATACAATACCGTTCGGCATTATAGAGGTGGTCGGCATAGAGGTATGTTCGGCCTGGAAGAGCGTTTGGCCTAGAGGTTTGGATCGGCCTGGAGGAGCGTTCGGCCTAGAGGTATGGTCGGCCTGGACGAGCGTTCGGCCTAGAGGTATGCTAGGCCTGGAGGAGCTTTCGGCCTAGAGGATCGGCCAGGAGTGTTCGGCCAAGATGGTTCGGTCAGGAGTGTTCGGCCAAGATGGATCGGCCACGAGTGTTCTGCCAAGATGGTTCGGTCAGGAGTGTTCGGCCAAGATGGATCGGCCACGAGTGTTCTGCCAAGATAGTTCGGCCAGGAGTGTTCGGCCAAGATGGATCGGCCAGGAGTGTACGGCCAAGATGGATCGGCCAGGAGTGTTCGGCCAAGTGTAACTCGGCATACACCTTTTCTGCAACGATCGGCATAGACTTTTTCTGGGGCGATCGGTTGAATTGCCTTTAGAGGAGGGTCGGCCTTCATTCAACTTGAGTGCAAACTTTAACATCCAATCGCCAAATCTTGCGTACATCAGTGAATCCAATCTACGACTATCAGCTTCCTTTAGATTTCTTTCAAATCTGAGTAGAATAGGAAGTTTTCTATTAGACAACTGGATCTATCTCGCGAATTTGGAAATCCAATAATAGATGATGAGATCCAATCAAGCTGAGAATTCAATTCTCAGTGAAAGCACCAAAATGTTAGCACCAAAATTGGTCACTAACACCCTTGAGTAGAGTTATGTAGAGAGATTAATGAAGAGAGTAAATTAGGACTGAAAAATAGTGTAATTCAATGAAAAAGAATAACAAAAACGAGAATACCAAATTCATAGTGGTTCGGCGTAACTGCCTACATCCACTTTGAGTTTAATCTTTATTGCTTTCTCAATTACTTGAATACAGATGCAATCCGTAAATCAATCACTTGGATACCAGTTTGAATTAAAAAGAGGAGAGTATAAGAAATGACAGAGTCTCCCCAGTGTTTGCGGAAAAAAGGGTCCATTTCACTGTGCCCCTGTCCCTCTATTTATAGACGAAGGTGGGTTGGACTTTCCTGGTGGGCCTGGTAACTGAATAGCTCGGTCCAAATAGAGTAAACGGCCCAAAGGGAGTAAGCTCTGTGTACCGAACCAGGGAGGCCGAACGGTAAGATGCCGAGCCAAGGCAATGGCGCCGAACGATGCTCTCATGCCGAACGAAGCTGGAGTGCCGAGCGATCCAAGGTTGCCGAACCAAGCTGGATGCCGAACAATCGAGGTTCGCCGAACGTACCCTTTAGCCGAACGATACCCTTTAGCCGAAGGATGTTCCTAGGTCGAACGAAGCTGGAATGCCGAGCGATCCAAGGTTGCCGAATCAAGCTGGATGCCGAAAAATCGAGGTTCGCCGAACGTACCCTTTAGCCGAACGATACCCTTTAGCCGAAGAATGTTCCTAGGTCGAACGAAGCTGGAATGTCGAACGTTCTTCTGAGGCCGAGCATTCTTCTGATGCCGAGCGAAGCTTGCCGAGCGACGTGCGCGTAACCGTTCTCGCTGAACCATGCCTAAATGCCAAACATGTTGTCCTCATCAAACCCGTATGCCTCCAGGCTCTTCGTGGTCATAATCTTGTCTAGTGCTGATAGTAGTGTCTTCAACTGTCGTTTTGTAACCGGGCCAAGATACCCGTTAACAATTGGCAACATCGAGAAGTTCCAAATCATTTTGGATCAACGGATCATATCGATCTCATAAGCTGCGCACTTCGTAAGCCACACACCCCTAAAAGCCGTGCATCCCACGAGTCGAGCACTCTCATAAGCCACGCCACCCATAAGCTGTGCACTACTAGAAGTCGCACATCTCATAAGCCACGCACTTTCATAAACCATGTGTCTTATAAGCTGTACAAACACTACTCAATGTCACTCCAGTATCATCACCGGACCGTCAAAATTCTCTAAGTATCGGTGTTGTCTTGACAACATCGGGAAACTCATTTATTTCAAGATTAACAATAATCGATCCTTACTACCCAAAATGATCGACATTGCCCCGGCAATGCCACAAAGTCCCCAAACCAAGATTTCAACAAAGAATTCTGATCTCTGATGAAAATCTCTAAAGTTAAGACATTCAAGTCACGAGCTCCCAAAGATAGGAGCTACGACACAACTTTGACCGGGGGCATCCAGAGAGCCGCCCAGAACATCAAGTCTCGCATCAACTGTTCATAGTAATCATCCCTGTAGACCAACGACACATAACACACTAACACTTGGTTGGGACCAAAAATCACTCCATTGTTCTATTATGCCAAACAGAGAATTTAGGCAATTGTAACAAAGCTAAGTAGTATAATAGGCTGGACAAATGTGGAATTAAAAGGGAAACTGTTCCAACCTGCTAGACATCAATATTGCCTCAGCAACGTTGAGAACTCCAGACAGTCATACGAATAAGAAAATCGAACTCCTTATAGTTCACCATCGCTCGAAAATAGGCGATAAAAGGAGGAATTTACCGACGACTAGAGATAGATAATGATGGAAGACGTTTCCAGATTCAAATCGTCAAACCAGCTGCTTCCAAAGATAGAAGAAGGTGCTCGAATGAGGTCTCAAACCCTAACTTGCAAAAACCAGCTGTTATCCAAAGACAAACAACGGCAAGGAGAGAACGCTCAAAATTAGCAGCTAAACCATTGATTCCCGAATATTGGAAATAACGAATAAGGTTGAAATCTACAACAATGCTATTAGTCTAGCATAATGCATATGGCCTGAAACAAGCAAGGTTAGGTGTCATGGATTCAGGAAAAACACTACCGAACTCTACTGGTTCATGATAAGTATAGGAATGACATGGTTGTACCGGGGGCAATGTGATGACTTGCTCCACAATTTCAAATTTTCTATAAGAACCTGGAGTTTGAGACCTAGAAATGAAGGGTTTTACTAATAGTCGTCAAATCATAACAAAAACAGGTTGGAGGAAATTCAATTTTTCATGAATAAGAATAATTATGTAATTGGTTAAGCAACAGCCTTGCATCTCCATGGGTATTAATTGATGGTTATGAACAAAGCTAGGCAACAGAAACGCTTGGGACACTCACCCTTCCAGAACGTGGCGTATCCCAAATTTAAGCAACATTGAGAAAACAACCACATAGGGTTAAAAGGAATCTACTCAACTCTATAGGATCAGATAAATGATTCAATCCTCACCAACGTGACTTTAACACCGCCCCAAGATAGGAAACACTAAGAAAATACTTTTACAATCCAATCATCGAAGTGTTAGTTTCTGAAGATCGAAATTAGTACCCAACTGGACTAAAAGTACCGATGAATTGATGGGGAAAATCGATCCCAAACCCCCAAGTGTCAGTGTTGCCTAGGCAATGCCAAGCCCTTCTTTTATCTTTCAAGTACTGGTGTTGCACCAGCAACGCTCGGAAAATTTTCTATTACCTAAGTAATGGTGTTATGCCCGCAACGCAGGGAAACTTTCTATTTCATAAGTACCAGTGTTGCCCCGGCAACTCTTGGAAACTTTCTACTCACCTAGTACCGGTATTGCCCTGGCAATGCCAGGAAAATTTTAATCTATAAGGCTGATGAGAAACACTCATCGTAGTGACCCATCGATGCACTAGCTTCCAAAGATAGACGTTGAAACTCAACTTAGTTTCTACCCCTATCTTCAGAAAACTATTATTTCCCAATGACATGGAACGATTGAAAGACATATCCTTTCATAGGTCAGCCGGATGGTTCAACTTGACATCGCAGGAATCGCCACTGCACGGAAATAGAGCTGTGCATAAAGGAAATCCTAGGATTGAATTCCTCCTATGCTAATTTCTAAGGATGAAAGATGGTGGACAATTGAATTTCCAAAATTCAACATAGAAATTTTCTAGATACAGCCAAAAAATAGGCAACATTGAGGATATGTTGTTTAGAACTAAGCAGCTAGGTTATCAATTCACAAAGACAGGAGTTGACATATGAACGAAACTTCCACGATGATGTCAGTAACCAAGAAAAGCATGCATGTCCAAGGACAAGAGGGAACAATCATGGAAGATCAGAAATAAAATTCTCGAACTTCCTCAACTTTAGAATGGAATTGAGAGTCAGACCGAGGCAATTGAGAAATTCATCCTACAGATCTTCATCTCTCACAATCGCCCAAATACAAGCATTCAAAATAGCTAGTCCCTCAAGAAGAGATAGACACAAAAATACTTGACCGAAAGAAATGTTTCAAAGTCCAAACACAAACAACCACAAGGTTGGTTAGATCATGGTTCTGTATCACAAAACAGAGCATTCTGGAAATACAATTGCCAATAAAGGAAATGAAGTGTTTAACGTTCAGAAGTCAAGTGTCACTCATAGTCTGGCGATGACAAAAATATCGATGACCTACTTATGGTAAAACTAAATCATTTGGTTCAAACTTGCAGAAATATGCCGTTACCCGAAGTTTGGTGATGCTAAGAAGAGACCGATAAAATGGAACCGTCAATACATTGGCTTTCAAAAACAGAAGCAAAAGCTTAATCGAATCTTTATTCCTACCTTCTAGAATCTTATGTTACCCAAAGATCCACAACATCAAGGAAAAATCTACAGATTTGAGTCATTCATCTATGAGTTTCTGAAGATAGAATTCAACACATGATTAGGATCTAAATGCTGGACTCAAAAGAAATTACTTTAGTAAAAGATACCATAAATGCATATTTTTAATACATTCCGACATCATTACAAAACTCAGATCTTGGTGTCAAGCAACAAAGTCAATAATTCCGAAAGATAGGAGCTATCATGTCAATTAAACTAGGACAATCAAACTTATTGCCTAGGAGACATAGTCTTCCTAAACATGTTGGTCAATAGTCAAAGTAACCATTGCTATGGACTAAGGCATTTACACAAACATTTTTTTGAAATGAACTCAATTGAGCATAACTAGGGATTACTATAGAACTGGCTAGACCAAGCTACTTCATAGTTCTAAACAAATGAAATAGAATATGATAAAATGACTGCAGAAGCATTACTTTCACGTATAGAATTACAGTAAACGAGTATGCTGCTCATGAACACAAGAGGTGCAACAATGAGAAAAAGCAATGCTCGGAATCGAGCAATTAAACTAATGGTCCTCGAAGATAGAGGCTGGTGTGTAGGTTGAATTTCGAAAAACATAAAGGTAGGAAATCACAACCGCACAACTCATGTGCCAGTTTCCAAAGATTGAAACTTTACCTTGTAATTTGACTGTAATCAATCATTCCAATATAATAGGAATAATAAGCGGAGCCTAAGTTGCAAAGGACCCAGCTTCCGGAGGAGTGAAAGTTCCTCTGCCAGACTAAAGATTGGATGACCAAAAAGTCATTTTCAACAAAAAATTTGGTATTCAACATCGCCAGATATGTTCTACTTTAAATAATATCCTCGTATAACCAAAGCCGGGAATCCAATGGAAATCGATGTATGTTGACCGGTCGGGTTCTGAGCGATGACCGGGGCAGATTTAGTGTGTTATCTACATGAGAAGAGTCCAGTATCCCAAATGCTGCAAACAAACAATCTAGTGTAGATAGCTTGCTTACATTTGAAAAACAATCCATATCGTCCTTTGAAATTATCTCTTCCACACTTACCCATTATCGATCAACGATCGAAAATGGAGCCGCCGTCCGTAGCGATGCGTGAAGCTAGATCACCGGAGTACAGAAACAAGAAGAGAGATACGATCGAATCATCCACTATATCCGATTTTGGAATAAATCATCGCATTGGAATTCAAAAACATCGATGAAAATTAACAAAATTCTCGAGAAGAAAAAGCTACAGACAAAGAGCGAGACTTTTCTCCAAAACAACGTATAATTGTTCGAGACAAAACATAGCTTCACCACTGATCGAATTAAAACTATACAGGACAACTCCAAACCTACATCATGCACCCACTTGCCGACCTAAACCCTTGCATAAACTACGGAGCAAATATTTCATCATCAATACTAGAATTGAAATTCAGATCGAAATCAAAAAATGAACGGCTATCTGAAGTCAGTCAATTAAAAACAGCATCTTGAGGTGGACTCTGATGATTCACACTGAAAATTCAACAGACGGCTGAAAAGCCAAAGCCAAATTTGCATGGTAACCTCAACATGATCAACTAGATTTAACAAAATGAAAACTCAAAAGCAGTTACTTCTAGAGCACGCCATGCTTTCATTGAAGGCATGCTCTAGGGGGCAATTGTTACCTGGATTTTAACCCAGCAGAATCTAGCAGAAGTCGGGACAACTTGATCAGGTCAGAATGGCTCAGAACTCAACCAAAAGAGGGGAAAGCAACGACTGAGTTTGGCTAAATCAAGAGGCGAGCATCCGTCCAGTCCAATCAGTTGCTAGATATAACTAGCTAATAAATAGTCATCAAAACAAAGCAACGTGCAACGAGACTACACGAACAACATCAATACAAGGCAATGAAGGCATTCCAGATATCAAAGTTCAGAAATAATCTAAGTGCATGGATCACTAGCGATCCATACTGCATGGATCGTCGGCGATCTATACAAGATCATTGGGTCGTTATGGCACGCAGAAGCAAAGGAGGCTTAGAGAACAAAGTGCAAAATATGCTAAGTGTATGGATCACTAGCGATCCATACACCATGGGTCGCGAGCGATGCATACTTAATCATGAAATCCTGGCGACCAGACTAAGCAGAGAAGAGGAAATCGAGGCTAACTAATTGGCTCGAACGCAAGCTAAATCTATGGATCGCTAGTGATCCATAGACCATTGATTGCTAACGATTCATGCTTTTGGCTTGGGTCACGAGCTATGCTTCGTTGCATCTTCCTATGTCTATCCGCAAGTGGTCAGTGAACAGGCTTGGCCCAGAAGCTCTCCGATCTCTATAGATACCATCCAACCTGCAACATAGACAGGATCTTCTCCGGACTAGTTGCTGAAGCTCTGGTGAAAAATAATCTTCACTCTTCATCTCCCTCACCATAATCTCTAAAAGAATTCACTGTGATTCTCCAGTTGATTTTAACCTTGGAGATTCAATCTAGCTAAGGCAATCAAAAGCCTTGTAACAAACACTACTAGTAACAATAATCAGTTTATAATAAAAACTATAAAGTGGATGTAGGCTTCGTTAACAGCTGAACCACCATAAAATCTTCTTGTCTTCTTTCTTTTACCATTCTTTTCAATACCTATTATCTATATTGCTGCTTTATAAGAACAAGGGTGGTGCTTTCACATTCAAACCATGGTGTTGGTCAATTTTTTCAGTTAACAGTACTCAAGTTTGTAGTGTGCACGTGCAACATAGCATATGGTATACATGGTTATATATATATATATATAAATAGATGCTAATATTTACATCTATTATGTATATACTTGGCATTGTATATAAACCCCTTTTGCCAAATTACCACTATATATATATAATACGCATACTATAGATATATATATATTTATATGTAAATTGAAAATATTATTTTAAATATATAAAACTATTACGTAAAAAATATCTATTGAATTCTGAACAAGTTTAATTTCAAATCTGAATTTTAAAAAAATAGTTTGAAATGGCAAACATAATTTAAATTAAAACTAAATCTAAGATTCACATTTGTAGGTTTATCAATATCTCAATATTAACTTTTAATTATTTTAACAACAATAAAATTACATACTTTAAATTTAAATCTTTTAGAATTTAAGATCTAGGTTTGTATGTTTTAAAATATCCCAATACCGACTTTTATTATTCTAATAAAAATAAAATTATAAAATTTAAATTTAAATTTGTTGTCAAAAATTAATATGATAAAATTAAATAATATAAATAATGTTTAAGATATTTTACAAGTTATTTAAATATTATAATGTGTGTGCGTATGTAACATTTTAGCCGATTTGTTTTAATAAAATTCGAAAACATTTTCTTAATTCACACACACACACATGCATATATTAGTGGAAATTAGGTTGGAGGGCTTCTCATTCCAAGGTAATAAGTTTTAAGGACGTCACTTCTAAATAATTTGTTTCAAGGACAATTTATAGGAAAATGATAAATTCATTTATCTTTTTAAGTTATACAGGAAAATGATAAATTCATTTATCATTATCTCTGTATAAATGAAAATGATATTTTCATTTTTATTTTTCTTGTAAATTGTCCTTAAAATTAATTTTTTAGAAGTGCTATTCTTAAAATTATTATCCTGCACAAAGAAGTCCTTTGAGGGAAAATCCCCTATATATATTAAGTGCTTGCGTGTATGTTTAAATACAAGAACTAGTTTTATAATTTTATTAAAGGATAAAATTAATATAAAAATTGTACATATTTAAAAAAAAATCAAATTATATATGTAAATTATACTTATATCATTTAATTCAATACATACATACATACAGTCATATATATATAGTTGTCTAATAAATAATGATTTGAAATATACAAATTTAAATTTAAATTCATATATAAATGTAAATATATATATTATGGCTGAATATATTATATATATACATATACATCAATTTTTTTATTGTAACAATGTTGAAAAGTTAATAATCAATTAAAACCAAGGACAAGTACATATGACTTTTTATGTCAATAACATACATATAAAAGCGGTGGTAATTAATACTACCACACTATTAACATCATATGTAAATATTTACATACAACTATACGACTATAAGTAATAAATTACCTAATAAGATGTGCATATAAGTCACACTTCGATCTTTATAGATCTGCACCCTCCTTTGTAAAAGACAAACATGAAAACACCAATTAATATTTTTTAAGTGATTAGATGTTAGATTAGATATTAGTTGAATGGTGTGGTAATAAAATGATGGAGATGGGATGGATATTTCAGCCATAGAGCGAGGAGGATGGAGGCTATAGGGTTCAACAAAAATTAGAGCATTAGTTCACCTTTTACAGGGAGATATTGGCTAAAATATCTAGCATAAAAAATTCTTCTATACTAAGTCAATATTTGATTCCATCTTATCCTTTATTTGGCCTTCCATATCAAAGCTTCCAAATGGATCTAATACCTCTCCAAACCTACTAGTAAATTATATCATTTAAATCCTTATCGATGTCATATATCGATACGCACAAATATAACTTATATATACACACCGAATAAATTACTAATAGCATCCCGAATAATTCTATAGGCAACTACATTTTACTAAACACAACCCATACAATGTCTAAAACAATAATTAATATTTCACAAACATTAACTAATTTATAATATTATAAATCAAGTGGTGTTAGGGAGTCTGAATAAATTCGATTGTGCAACTTACAAGTGTGAATTTAGCCAGGGATTAATATTTAAACAATTCAAATATTAATGTTCACATGACATCTTAACTAGTGTGATAGTCTTACTTAATTCACCGCTTATAAATCTTATTGGTAAAACCCAATTTTACAATTTTAAACATTACCTTTTAGTAAGGATTATTTTACACCAACTCTTTTCGTCAATACTATATCATTTTAGGACATGTAGAATTTGGTTTCGGTCAACATTTCAATATTTTCCACACTCAACTTGGCTAGTCCATAAACAATGTCCTTAGTTCAATAATTACATTTATTATTAAGCATACTATGATGGCCAAAGATTTTGACTTTGAGTTAGCTACAGTTGACCAAGACACTAACCTCATACAACAGAGGAGACGAACGCTCTATTAAATAGTGTTTCACTTCCAATTCTTTAATAAGGACCAACTATAGGTTGTTTGATAGACATCATGGCATGATTTAACTATAATTAAAGTGGAGTTTCCACATTGAAGTTCAATAGCATTCTTAAGTCGAGAGAACTGTGTAATTTCATTACTCAAGATTTCCCGTTTAACCTAGTTATTATTAACCAACACGAAATTTTCGGATGAGTCATTTCATATTTATCTAATAACTATCAGTATGTGACCCTTTGGTACCCCCAATAGTCATGATTAATACACTACCCAACATTTAGTGAGAGTTACACACTCTTGTCTCAATGGATGTATCAATATCCTTTCTTAGAAGATCTTGACTAGGAATATTTAAAATAACATGTTATTATATAATGAGACGAATTTTTTTTTTGTGATTACAACATTTTGTAGCTACAATCATATAACAAATTATTTAAGAATATTCTAATCAATATACCTTAATTAATTACTTAGTTAATTATGTCACTATATAACATAATGTATATTAGAAATAAAATACCTTTATTATGAATAAGATTGGTTATCAAGTTAGATATATGTGCTAATAGCCTTTATGGCATATCCCTAACTCTATCAATCTCCCACTTTCACTTGAGATCAATCATGGAACCTTATTCTCATTCCTTCGATCGGTTTTCTTAAAACTGATCGAGGTGGTCCCTTAATGAACAAATATGCTATATTGTCTTAACTATCTACTCTATCAACCACCTCTCTCTGATGCTGATAAACGGTCTTATCATGTGGAACTTTTCAGAGTATGTTTATCACTTCTAGTGAGCTATAGGTTCTTTCGTGATCTATATCACGATATTGTTATCATACAATAAAGACATGGGATTCTCAGCATTTGGAATCACCCATAGCTTAGTTACAAATTTTTGTGTTTATGTACATTAGTTCTATCATGGTGCTATTCAAGGTGTTGTACTTAACCATTTGGGTGATTCAACCACTACATATTATTTGGAACATTTTAACTTAAATCTTCTTAACTATGGTTTGAACATGAATGTGAGGATTGACATATTATGCTCGATATTACTCTTGAAGTTCAGGTCTGAGCATTCTTCATAAGGAGTTCGTTATTTCTACATACAATTCTTTGGTATTTAGTATATACATGAGAACATTCTACTACAATGTAGCGATCTTAGTTTTGATTTGATACTCGCTCAATATACCAGTCACATAAGCAAATGTGATATAGTAGACTACACACCATATATGATAATTCCTATTATCAATGCATGAGTAATTCATCTCACATTCTGCATATCAAACATTCTAATATGGTGTTTATATATATATATATATATATATATATATATATATATATATATATCATGTAGGACTATCTCGATATCATTTTTTACCGATTCTAAAACATGTCATTTTCATATCCAATATTGAGAATGAAACAACTAATTAAAATGATTCCAACATGAGTATATAGTTAATAATAATAAATTTTTCATTTACCTGTAGTTTTAGAAATATTTTAGTACTTCTATAGTTCTTTCTAATAAACATAGTTTTTGTCTACATTTTGACCAAAAATCAAATTATTTAATATTTCTATCAAAATACTTGTTCAGCTCTGATGCTTGTTGAATGATACTTCCAAATCAGTTCTTGGATCATATCCAAAGCCTATAAACTCAATATCGCTCCACCGACTTTTTTGATTGTTATTGGCAAATAGTATATTCCAAATCATTATTTAGAATTTCTATTTCACCATATATGTACAAAAACTCAAAATCATACCAGATGATAATTTTGTAACAAAAATCCGAATTTATTTATGCATATTAAATGATGAATTTGTTGCATTAATTTCAACAACTGAAATTTACATTTCTATTCTTATCAACATTGCTTACTTTATTTCAATTAGAATTGTCTTCTTCTCGAAGATAATTTTGCATCTAATGGATCATATCTTTGCTAGTATAACTATCAAAACAATATTTTGATAATGTACTTGGCATCCATTCTGAATCTGTTCATCATACCATATGGAAGAGTCAATACTCTTAATTATCCTTTTAACGATTGAGGAGTACTTTTCTTGACATCAACAAGAAACTTAAAATTTCACTTCAACGTGCAAGAGTTCTTATTAGACGATTTAATTAGTTGTGTCCATTTAGGTTTGGTTAATTTCATTTCAACATTCGTAATCAATGATATCTTTGATCGTATCTTTATCCATTACTACTAAAAATTTCTAAAAGAAATTCCTTCGTCATGAAATTGTCATTTCTTGGAAAAACATTTGTTTCTCAATGCAAAGAATAGGCATTCATGGCTGTGTAGTTTCACGCTACACACCCGTCTTGCTAAAAAAGAATAGGCATTCATAAATATTGTATGAATTACCTTTATATATATATATATAACCTATTTAGTTTTAATTTACATAACTTATGCTTATGACATAAGTTGATCAATCAATATTGGTCGATCCCAAACTCTTTTGGGATGATTTACAAAAGATCCCTCATAACCAAGTAATACTTGCAATCTATCGACTCACACAACCTGTCGACTCTTTAATCTAGGATACATGGGGGTTTCTAATAAACTCTTATCTTGTATAAACTTGTAAACTATACTTTGGATGAAATTAGTTTATAACCTTATATTCTTACTTTTAAACACATGAGTTATAGAAAGAATTTAACTCAACTTTACTTATCATCGATTTTACTTTGTCCTAAAAAGTTCAATTACTCATTATCGATACATCATTATGTATCATTGGGAGGAGTGGCTTTTGAGGTTGATCTTATTCATTTTTAGGTATTTTTGAAACCCTTTCCAATACACTCACCAATTTGATCAAAATAAAATTTTATTTTCTTTCGCACGTTATACTACTCACTTCTTATATATTGTATAAACTTATTATAGACATACTACATGTGTGTCAAGTACACATGTTCATTTTTATGATAATTTATTAGTGAATTTTAATGAAGTATATAAAATAACTTTGGAATCATTAGACTTACGACTGCATAAACTTGTATGTACCAATTCGAAGAGTTCACCAATTCTTATGTCGATCCCACCGAGTGGGTGCTTTGGACTTAATTATTTGAGATATAATTCGCAAGTACCATATGAGTCATATTCATATGATTAAAGAACCATTTGGCAAATTGTGGCATAATTAATAATTCCAAAATAATTTTAAAAATATTAATACTTCTGTATTTTCTAATGCATCACTTTTGTTATAAAGAAAATATTATTACATTTTTATCTTACAATGGATATTTATAATATTAATTTTGAAAATAAAACTATGACTATTTTAAGTCAATATTGAAAATAGTTATTATTTTATAATAGTTTCTTTATATTTATGAAAACATTTACGTAACATTGATGCATCCACTAAGAAGTGTTATTGGTATGCTCCTGCTATTTTCGCCATTACTTAATAACATACAAAACACAAAGCTCCATTTGAACACTTAATACAGGCTATTTGTTTCATCTATTGTAACGACCCGGATTTTTCATCTTTTGATTTGGAATATTTAAATGGTTTTAAATATTAAATTTGAATTATAGATGATTTTAAATAGGAAAAATTGGTTTTTATTTTATAAAATAAATTCAGAATTTAAAAATAGCGATTTATTGAATAATTTAAGTTTATAATTGAATATTGGTTAAATTTTAGAATCTTGAGTTTAAGCTTGTTAATTTAAAGGCTTATAAAATTCTTATTAATAACAACGAAGATAATAAAAATTTTAAAATTGAATTTAAAAGCAATCTATTCAATTTTAAAAATAGCTGTTTAAATTGACATTTAAAAATAGTCTTCCGAGGCACGGTCTTAGAATTCGACGAAACTAGTTCCATTTAGTCCGTAATGATGTATTATTATTGGATTTCAAATTTTGTAGCATTTGGCATTATTATTTGGTCTTATGGAATGTAAACACATTGGGATTAATATCGAAATCAATATAAAAATTTGGTTCAAAAATCTATTTTCTCCATACGATCAAACTAGGACTCGAAACCTTTTCCATTGCATTCCGAGTAGGGGTATAATATTATGAATGCCTAGCAGCATGCCTCGATAGGAGTTTGAGATTTTAAGTTGCATTGATCGAGACAATTTGAAATTAAATTACTTTAGTAATGAGTCAAACTTCTTTCAGCTGTGACTTTATCTTATCACTGTACCTTAGCCTAATTGAACATGCAAGGAAATCAATTCTTCCTTTTCTTTTATATTGCATGCAACCTTTATTTCCTTCTCTTTAAAAAAGCACGAGGCTTTCTCCTTCTTCTTTCAGTTTAAATGAAACCATGATTTCTTTTTTCTCCCTCAATCAAAAACAAAATCAGTTAAAACATATAAAAAAAGAAACGAATGAAATCAAATTTCATTCGTTAATTAAAAAAAGAGAAAAGATAGGTGAACGCTCGAACTCGAGCTGGGATGAATCGCGATCGAGCAATCGTGCAATGGTCGTACGCGTTCGATGAAGAGGAGGCGCCTACGACTCTAGCGACTCGGGACTGGAGGTGGAAGTGGGTTTGAGCTCGAGATGCGATGTCGAAGTCGATAGCTGGGAAGAGGCGGAGGGCGGCTTAGCAAGTGAAGCCGTATGCTCGAGTAACTTTGAGATTGGATCTGGGCATGGCAGTCGCAGTGGAAGGCAGGCCGAGTTAGGGTGGCGTCGCTAGAGGAAGTCCAATGAAGTTTGAGGGAGTGCGTACGTGTAGTCAGAGAGTCATTTTCTTGTGCGAGGTTAGATCGCTTAATTGCATTTAGTAATCTGAAATTTATAAATTAATTTAAATTTATCTTAGTTTGATAAATTAATAACTAAAAATCTAATGATTGGATATGCGAGGTTGGAATCACATGAAAACCAAAAATGTTGGATTTGAAATGATGTAGGCTTCAATATGAAATTGATTGGGATTTTTTGAAACCAAAAGGATTTTTTGATAAATTAAAATTTGGATGTTCTGCAAATTAAAATTGAGGTGAGAAAATTCTCACTTTTTTGGATTACTAGTATTTACTTTAAACAGTTAAAATAAAATGTTGAGAACTGGTTGTATCCATAAATTTTTATCTGTTGGATGTTAAATATATATAGTAATATACATTTATATATAGTAATATATATATATATCTGTGTGTGTGTATTAGTATTTGGAGTGGTATTCCCGCACATTATAGCGGATGAGACCTTATACTCCCCGCATAATAGCGAATGACCCTATATACCATGATATCCTCCTCGAAGTGGGATTGGTGTTTATTTTATGTTGTATCAGCATCTGTGGATGCAAGAAAATAGGTTGGAGGGATCCAACTGGATTACTCAAATATATTGTTTATCTTTCATATATAGTGACATATAATTTTTGTTGAATAATCTATTATAGATTATTGTAGTGATTGGACGTTATTGTAGCACTGGCCTGAATTTTAATATTTTTAAATACCATAAATATTATTTTTTGAAATTCGAAGGAGTTAAAAGAAATTTTGAATATAAAAATATTTATACTAGAAATTGGGTTATTTTGAAGAAAATTGAATTGAAAAATATAATAATAAGTTTTTGTTTAAGTTATACTTAAATATTCGTAAATTGTTTTAAGATAGAATTTTTTTTTTAAATATGAATTATATATAAAAAAATTATAAATGATATTCGAAAAACAATAGAAAAGAGTTGGAATCAATATTAGAAATAGATTGAAATAAAAAATGGGGTTTATTAAGGAAGGTATTTATAAATTGAAGTTTTATAAATAAAATTGATTTTATGAATAAGTGAAACGCAATGGAGTTTATAAATTTATAAACAAGGTTTATAAATAAGGATAATGATATCAGTGGATAAGTAGGAATATAAGTTTATGATGTGAATTTATATCGAGTTATGGGAATCGTTTTGGTAAAAGAATAGAGGAATCTATTTTGAAGGTGAGAAGAGTGGTAAAAAGTCGAGATATAAGCGATGTGACATGAATCGAGAGGGATCTATAAACTAATTTTGGTAATATGGGATTTTTAAAATGGATTTTTGTCGAGAAATTGATTTTTTTTTAAATGGGATATTTAAGTACTATGCTATATAACTTAAACTATTATTTAGATTAGAATATTCTGAAAGGCTAGTTATTATAATATTTAATATTTATTGAAATAAATTCTAATTTTATAAACCAACTTTGTAAATTAATTAGTTATATAAAAATGACTTGGAAATGGGTTATTGATGTTATTTAAAATGTTTTGATATTTTAAATTTACTTAAACATATTTTACAAATAAACTATTATTCTACAAAAATACTTATTTTATATATATATAGTTTTAAAGGATCGAATTTGTTTACAAATCCTCTCGAGATTGGAAGTGAAATTGTTAAACAAGTATGATTTTATAAGAGAAGTCTTATAGTGGAATTTGGGAGCTTGAAGAAAAATTCCAAAGTGTTAAAATACGAGGAAGTCGGAAAATGAATTAGAATTCATAAAAGAAGTTAGAAATGGATATTTGGAGATATAGTCAAGTGCATCCGATTTTGGAAATATTAAAGGGTTTTACAAATAAAATTTGTATAGAATTGTGAGAGTAGGAAATAAATGAGCTATTTCCTGAATAGTGGGATAAAAAGGATCTTAGGAAATATACTTATAAATATTACTAAGTATTGGAAGGAAATGATTTGAAAATAGTTAACTTGATATTTTAATTATAGAAATATTTTCAAAGGGATGAATTATAATTAGAAGCGAGAAAAATATTCTAAGTATTGAAATGACTTGAAAATATCCTGTTAAGGATATAAGAATTTGAAGTTGATTTCCACTATTGAAATATTGGAAGGGATTTGAATATATATCTTAATAAAGATATTTTGAAACAAATGTTTAAAGAATAATAAAATAAGGTCTAGTGTCTGATTATGGACGTTTTATGGATAGTTTAATAACCAACTATCAATAATTGGCCAACTTTGTTGATCGTTTCGAAGATACCGGGATCAGATTTAATTATCCAAAAACCACTTCGATCCGTTTTGAACATTACGAATGAATACCATAAATATGATGAAGATGGTGATTTGGTTTGTCCAGACCCAGGACAACTTATATGGACGAATGCTATCAGAACATCTTCATTGGAGGACGATGAGCATTCTAAGTAGAATTATTTCTTGAAAGGTAACGGTTAGCCTCGAGCCTTATCAATCGAAAATGACTAAAACAAAAAATGTAGTAAGGCTAAGTGGGTCGCACCCAATAAGGGTATGTTATCACTTTTCTATATGTCCTCGAAAACTTATTTATTATGGATATGGTTGTGCATGGAAGAAGGAGCGCTCGATAGTAAGGGTGGGAACACCCGGGGTGATAACATATTCGGTCTATCCATGTAAGGGGTAGGCCGGTCTTGTGTAGCAGAGGATCCGGGCGTGGCCCTCTGTACATTCTTCTAGAGGTGTACTGTGATGGGTGGCACCCAGTGGCCCAGTCATTTGTTGGAATCCATTCTCTAATACGAGCTTACAGTTTTGTTTGTAGAGCTAGTATGCTGGAATTTAATTAATGTAACAATATCAGCTATTTGAATAAGTATTTGTATTTAGACACTATTATAATATCACGGGATTTTCTATGAAATATTTTGGTTATCGTAAGGGAAAAATCCATCGTGTTTATATGTGAAGCAGTCTTACAAGATACCTTTGTTTCCAAAGAGTTTTCATAAACCTAATAATTCAAGTTGAGTGTGTTTTCTCACGCTTGTTTTCTAGACTGACTCGGATGTTATTTTATTATGATGCTCGGGTCAGACCGAGTATTACACATTCAGAATAAAATGCTATGGAGCTTAGGAGGCGAGCTGGAGGAGTAGAGATGTATCTCTGTACTTGATTTATATTTTCGCTGTATGATGACATGTTAGTAAACTGTCCATATTGATGTATCGATTGTTGTACTCTGATGATTGTATGTATATAAACTGTTACAGATTCTTTTGTATAAAAACCTGTTATTTTATATTATATTTCTTTCCTCTGCGATTGTGAGATTCTGTGTTGTTTTTCTATTTTTCTTCTACCTTTTGCTTTACCCTAGTTATTCGCTCTTCCGTACAATTTGTGTTGGACACAAGTGATTTATTATCAACTCAAGGGATACAGAACTGTGGGTCGCTACACTTGGTATCAAAGCTGAAGATTAAGCGAGAATCTTGGCTCTGGTGGGGATTTACTCATTAAAGATAGGGCAGTAGTACTCTAGAATGAGTTTGAGTGTATTAAGAGATATGAGCGCGTATTTGTTAGTGAATATAAATGGTTTTATATTGTGTTGACTTATCTGTTAAGTAGCATATAAATTCTGTTTGCAAAGTGGGATGCCACCTAAATCGATAGGAGTTTCTAAACTCTTGAATGAAGTAATTCGACACAGTATGGTTTTGAAGCAGGTAAATGAAGTAATTTTACCCAAAATTATATTCTGATATAAAGGAATAATTTTCTAAAAATTATTATATTGTGTGTTTGGCTGTTATTATATAATCAAATAACATTATAAAATTGAAAATGGTTTATATAACCACACGAAATTTTGTATAAGTATGAGTTATACAAAGGAATTATAAAATGTATTCAAACTAGAATTTGGAGATTTAAACTCTGGGAAGCTTTGAGAAATGTTTTAAAAGGGTTTGAACTAAGTATTGGAAGAAATTGGAATCCTGGAAGTTTAAAAATGTTTTCCAAAATGGTTGAAAGGAAAATGGAGTTAAATTTGAGATTTTTGAAGAGAAAATTTGTTTTAAATGGATTTTTGGAAGGTGATAATAGCATTGAACTCACTTCAGTTGCTGGAAAATAATCCTGGTGATGACTTTGCGGCATCATCAGTATTCATTTTCGAGTTTCTAAGTGACAGATTGCTACCGAATATGATTGTTAAGATTTGTTGGCCAAACAAGTTTTGTTTTGGAAATCCCAAAAAGAAATTTTTTTGGATAAAAACCAAGGTTGGTTTAAAAATTAAAAAAATGTGTGATTTGGAGTATTGAGATTTCAAAATGATTTGGAATAAAAGCCAGGTATTTAAATTCTGGAATCCTTATTTAAATAATTTAGAGATCATCAGGAAATAAGTTATAAACTTATGAATTGAGAATGATATAAGAGAAGAAAAATATGAATTTGAGTTTTGGAAATGAATTTTAACTCGAGTAAAGTTAAAATGGATAAAAAAAATAAACTTAAGTAAAGCAAATTGAAATAAATAAAATGAATTGAATTTGACTCATGAAAGTTAAATGGATTGAATTGGTAAAAGAAAAATTGAATTCAACTTAAGCAAAGTAAACGAAATCAATAAATGAAGTGATTATAATAAATGGGGTTTTAACTTAAGTGAGTTAAATTTAATTGAACGAATTGAAATTTAACTTAAGCTAAGTTGAATAAAAAAATTGGGTAGATTTGGATTGAATTGAAATAAAATTGAATTGAGTTATAGATGATTTTGAATGAAATAAATAAACTTCAATAGCTTATAAATATTGAAATGAATTGAATAAAAATATATTCTTGGGCTATAAATAAGTGTATAATCTCGAGTTAAAAATAAAATGTGGATATATCCGAGTATAGAATTGATGGAAATGTGAAAAATAAGTTGTGTGACTTATAAAATTGAAAAGTGAAATAGAAAACTCAAAATAAAAATGGTATAACATTTTAAAATGAAGAAATAAAGCCCAAACTTGAATTATAAAAAGAAATTTAAACTCAAGAAAATTATAAGAAGTGATTTTTGGGATAAAAATCAGATATTGAGTTATAAATTTGAAGTGAACTAATTAGTTAATTAATTAGTTAGATGAATGTGAAGATGGGATTTAACTTGGTTAATTTATAATTGGATTGTGAATTGAAAATGGATATTAGCATTGGAACTTGGATTATTAAATGAAATTCAACTTAAATGATAAGCGAATTAATTATATAATTGTAAATATTGTCGAATAAAATAGAAATGGATTGGGATAGTAATGACTCGAGTTACAAATAAATTCAATTTGAGTATAAATAAATTGAATATGGCCTTGATCATTTAAATAAAATCAAAAATGAATTCGAGTATGGAATTAAAATCTAAAGTGGATAAAATGAATGAACTAATTAAATAAATTAGTAATTGGGATAAAATTTGATTGAATAAAAATCAAATCAAAAATTTGAAATGGAATTTGGTTGCAAAGGAAATAAACTTAAGTTATATAGTGAATTAATTGGTAATAGATGGATTAACTTAAGTAAATATTTGGATGGAGGCTTGATTCAAATAAAGTTATAATGGGGTCATTAAATAAAGTAGCATGGAATGATTCCAAGTTAATAAAATGAATTTGAATGTAATCAAAATAGATATGAATGGAATTCAACCATATTTATCATGAATAAATTTGAAATGGGACAAAGTTGAATAAAAATTGATTTGGAGTCGATTTAAAATAGCTATAAGTTGAAATGATTATTTGATTAAATGAATATCGCCGAATTTGCATAGAAAAAAAATTCGCGTATGGCGAAAACGGAAGTAAATAAAATTCTATGAATAAATAAAATATGAATAAATTGATTTTTAATCAATTTGGAGTGAATATGGTTTGTTTGGTATAAAAATGAATTGAATGCAAATAATTTGGTTGTAAATCATTCGAATTGAATCAAATGATATATGGATCGATTGGAAGTAATTAAATTAGTGTTGGAACATTAAAATTACTTATGATTATGTGTTAGAATGCAGTGTCTATGAAATCTATGTGTTTATCCCTTTAAACGAATGAAATGTTATAAAATTTCATGATTTTGTTACTCATGTGTTTAAAATTGAGTAAGTATAGGTACAGGGGGGCTATTTGGCTAGATTTGGATTGCGTATTTGCATATGAAGTAAATGCTTGCTTAATAATGTTTAAAGATGCTAAAATAAGATACGTTTTCGGATTAAATATCGAAAATTACAAAATACCAACATATTTTTTTTTTCCGACCGTGTGGGTCGATGTATATATATTTATCTCTCTTGTCATATTGCAAAAAGTCTTCCATACAAAAGAGACTCTGGCAAAAAAATTCAGAAAATTACGGTGTTAAATTTTTTTTTGAAAATTATTGTTAACTACGAATTGATTTCGAATTTATAATAAAAAAAGGATTTTAGAATTAAAATTGAAGACTATTTGCTTTGGGTGGAACTAAAAGATTAGAAAGTGAAATATCGACTTTTCACTAAGTGGGTTTTTGGATAAGTTAATGGGTTTGGAGCATTCTTCTATCTTAGCAATTTCGAGGACGAAATTCTTTTATGGGGGAGGAATGTAACGACCCAGATTTTTCGTTGTTTGGTTTGAAATATTTATATTTTTTAAAATATTAAATTTTAATTATAGATTGTTTTTGAATAGGAAAAATTGGTTTTTATTTTATAAAATAAATTCAGAATTTAAAAATAGCGATTATTGAATAATTTAATTATTTAATTTTGTAATTGAATATTGGTTAAATTTTTGAATCTTGAGTTTAAGCTTTTTAAAATAATTTGGAGGCTTAAAAAATTCATATTAATAATAATGAAGATAATAAAAGTTTTAAAATTGAATTTAAAAGCGATCTGTTCAAATTTAAAAATAGCTTATTTGAATTGACATTTAAAAATAGCCTTTTGAGGCACAGTCTCGAAATTCGATGAAATCAGTTCCATTTGGTCTGTAATAATTTATTATTATAGGATTTCAAATTTCATAGCATTTAGGGTTATCATTTTGTCGTACGGAATATAAACGCATTGAAATTAATATCGAAATTCAATATAAAAATTTGGTTCAAAAGGATATTTTCTCCATACGATCGAATTAGGACTCGAAACCTTTTCAATTGCATTCGAAATTGGGGCATAACATTATGAACGCCTAACGGGATGCCACGATAAGAGTTCAGGATTTGAAGTTGCATTGATCGAGATATTTGGAAATTAAATTATTTTATTAATTAGTCAAACTTCTTTCAGCTGTGACTTTATCTTATCACTGTACCTTAACCTAATTGAACCTGCAAGGAAATCAAATCTACCTTCTCCTTTATATTGCACGCAACTTCCATTTCCTTCTCTTTAAGAAAGCACGAGGCTTTCTCCTTCTTCTTTCAGTTTAAATGAAACCATGGTTTCTTTTTTCTCCCTCAATCAAAAACCGAAATTAGTTCAAACATATTAAAAAAAGAAACGAATGAAATCAAAATTCATTAATTAATTAAAAAAAGAGCGAAGATAGGAGAACGTTCGAACTCGAGCTGGGATGAATCGCGATCGAGCAATCGTGCAATGCTCGTACGCGTTCGATGAAGAGGAGGAGCTTGCGACTTTGGCAACTCGGGCCTGGAGGTGGAAGTGGGCTCGAGATGCGATGTCAAAGTCAATAGCTGGGAGGGTGCGGAAAGTGGCTTAGCAGGCTCGAGCAACTTTGAGATTGGTTCTGGGCATGGCAGTCGCAGTGGAAGGCAGGCAGAGTTTGGGTGGCGTCGTTGGAGGAAGTCGCATGGACTTTGAGGGAGTGCGTACGTGCAGTGAGAAAGTCGCGTTCTTGTGCGAGGTTAGATCGCTTAACTAAATTTAGTAATCTAAAATTTAGAAATTAATTTAAATTTATTTTAGTTTGATAAATCAATAATTAAAATCTAATAATTTGGTATGCAAGGTTGGAATTGAAAACCAAAAACGTTGGATTCAAAATGATGTAGGATTCAATCTAAAATTGATTGGAATTTTCTAAGGCCGAACAGGATTTTTGATAAATTAAAATCTGGATGTTCTGCAAATTAAAGTAAAGGTGAGAAAATTCTCAATCTTTTGGGTTACTAGTATTTATTTTAAAAAGTTAAATAAAATGTTGAGTACTGGTTGTATCTATAAATTTTATCTGTTGGATGTAAAATATATATAGTAATACACACACACACAAATATATATATTAGTATTTGGAGTGGTATTCCAGCACATTATAGCGGATGAGACCTCATACGCCCTGCATAATGCGGATGACCCTATATACCACAATATCCGCCTCGAATTAGCATTGGTATTTATTTTATGTTGTATCAACATATGTGGATACAGGGAAATAGGTTGAAGAGATCCAACTGAATTCCTCAAATATATTGTTTATTTTTCATATATAGTGGCATATGATTTGTGCAGAATAATCTATTATAGATTATTGTAGTGATCAGAATTATTGGATGCTATTGTAGCACTGGTCTGAATTTTAATATTTTTAAATACCATAAATATTGATCTTTGGAATTTGAAAAGAAATTTTGGATATAAAAATATTTGTACTGAAAATTGGGTTATTTTAAAGATTGAAAAGTATAATAATAAGTTTTTGTTTAAGTTATAGTTTACATTGTAAATTGTTTTAAGATAGAGATATTTTTTAAGAAATTGAATTTTATAAAAAGAATTTACAAATGATATTCGAAAAAATATAGAAAAGAGTTGGAATCGATATTAGAGATAGATTGAAATAAAAATGGGATTTATTAAGGAAGGGATTTATAAAATGAAATTTTATAAATAAAAATTGATTTTAAAAACGAGTGAAACTCAAAGGAGTTTATAAATTTATAAACGAGCTTTATAGATAAGGATAATTATATCAGTGGATAAGTTGGAATATAAGCTTATGACGTGAACTTATATCGAGTTATGGGAATCGTTTTGGCAAAACAATAGTGGAATCTATTTTGAAGGTGAGAAGAGTGGTAAAAGGTCGAGATATTATCGATGTGACACGAATCGAGAGGGATCTATAAACTGATTTTGGCAAATTGGGATTTTTAAAATAGATTTTTGTCGAGAAATTGAAAATTGTTTTATTGAGATTTTTAATTACCATGCTATATAACTTAAACTATTATTTAGATTAGAATATTTCGAAAGGCTAGTTATTATAATATTTATTGAAATAAATTCTAATTTTATTAACCAGCTTTGTAAATTAATCAATTATACAAAAATGATTTGGAAATGAGTTATTGATTATATTTAAAATGTTTTCATATTTTAAATTTACTGAAACATATTTTACAAATAAACTATTATTCTATGAAAATACTTATTTTTTATATATAGTTTTAAAGAATTGAATTTATTTGTAAATCCTCTCGAGATTGGAAGTGAAGTTGTTAAATAAGTACGATTTTGGAAGAGAAGTCTTATAGTGGAATTTGGGAGCTTGAAGAAAAATTCCAAAGTGTTAAAATATGAGAAATTCGGAAAATGAATTAGAATTCATAAAAGAAGTTAGAAATGAGTATTTGGAGATATAGTCAAGTGCCTTCGATTTTGGAAATATTAAAGGGTTTTACAAATAAATTTTGTAAAGAATTATGAGAATAGGAAATAAATGGGCTATTTCATGAATATTGGGATAAAAGGATCTTAGGAAATATACTTATAAATATTCCTAAGTATTGGATGGAAATGATTTGAAAATAGTTAACTTCGAGATTTCAATCATAGAAATATTTTCAAAGGGATGAATGATAATTAGAAGTGTGAAAAATAATCTAAGAGTTGAAATGACATGCAAATATCCTGCTAAGGATATAAGAATCTGAAGTTGATTTCCGCTACAGAAATATTGGAAAGGATTTGAATATATATCTTAGTAAATATATTCTGAAACGAATGATTGAAGAATAATAAAATAAGGTCTAGTATCTGCTTACGGATGTTTTATTGATAGTTTAATGATTGACTATCAATAATTGGCTAATTACGTTAATCGTTTCGAAGAGACCGAGATCGGATTTAATTATCCGCAAACCACTTCGATCCAGTTTGAATTATGAACGAATACCGTGAAGATGATGAAGACAGTGATTTGGTTTGTCCAGACCCAGGACAACTTGTATGGATGAATGCTGTCAGAACATCATCATTGGAGGACGATGAGCATTCCAAGTATAATTGTTTCTTGAAAGGTAACACTTAGCCTCGAACTTCATCAACCGAGAATGACTAAAACAAGGGAGATGCAGCAAGGCTAAGTGGGTCGCACCCAATTAGGGCATGTTATCACTATTCTAGATGTCCTCAGAAACCTATTTATTATGGATATGGTTGTGCATGGAAGAAAGAGCGCTCGAAAGTAAGGGTTGGAACACCCAGGGTGATAACATATTTGGTCTATCCAGATTAGGGGTAGGCCAGTTTTGTGTAGCAAGGGATCCCAGCATGGTCCTTGGTACATTGTTCTAAAGGTGTATTGTGATGGGCGGTACCCAGTTGTAACGACCCAATTTTTCAACGCCCGAAAGTTGACATCAATACGTCCACTGTATCGAATGCCGAACAGTCGAATGCCGAAAGAATAAACCGTTAGGGTTTAAAGATGAAGAGGTAGAAGAAGAAAGAAGAAACAGAATAATAACAGAATCTCACATATCGCAGCAGAACAAATATAATAGATAAATGAATATCTTTACACAAAGAACTATTTCAGTTATTACATTACATCACATTACATTTTCAGAGTGTACAACAACAAACAACGGAAGGAAATATTACATATATAAGCGATACGCCTCGCCATCTGGCTCCAACTCCTGATTTCCATAGCAACTTCTTGACTTCGCTTTCGAATAACTGCTAACCTGACTCTAGGCTGCATGTGTGGAAAATTGTGGGCACCTAGAGTTTAGAAAGGGAACAATAAACTCCAGGTCAGTCGTGGGACTGGTGTGAGATCTTTAAAAAAAAATATTTTCACAAAGAAAATAAAAAGAAACCCGCTATGCTTTTGGAAAATGGAACTACCATAAGGCCTCTCGCCACACACACAATGCAAACGCAGAATTGGAGGAGATTTCTCCTTATGATAGTCAAACATGCTTAATACGCAAAATTCTTTCGATATTATTATTAGTGCATAGTGCAGAAAACATTCGAAAGTAAAATATTAATCGTAGCCAGCATACAACCATTATTGTATGCCTACTATAGCTACCATGTTCAATAGCAGGTTACCGCCACATTCCATGGCAGGTTATACAACAAAAACCGTACATGGCACGTATTGTTTATTTGTATTTCAACAAATGGTCAGGCTAAGGAACTTCCTACTGCCACATGGGCACGCCTTTGGAGGGATGTCCCGAGAACTTAACCAGCTCTCTGCCAACACAAGGCCGGGTTACCTCTGTAACTACTATACGAGTATGCCATCCCCCGGTCCTTTGGGACCTTTATCCGAGGATACTCTACACCAACAACCACAAAGAAAAGTATTTGCAGTAACCACACAGGTTAAATATCAGGGCTCCATACCTGACACCACCCATTTCCAGAAGGAAATGACATACCCTAAAGGACGCGACCCTCATAACCTTGCCGCATCTTTCTTGTTTCGACCATTTCCGGGGTGTGAGGTCCGATAAGGTCTCGTCCACAAAGCTACATTTTTCACAAAGTCATGCTTTGATCAACAAATGATCAGCAGCACTTCGTGTGCCACATTACAAAATTGGGAATGTATCAAAAGCAACCATCAACTACATAACCTCTGAGCTCGTATGTCTCAGAGAAGGGTGTTAAGCTAAGAGAATAAATTCTTCGCCACCAACAGAAATATATTCGATAGAAACCAACTTTACATTTCAAAGTGTAACGTCAGCCACACATCCATACAAGTCCGTTCCGGGATCGAACAGAACCGAAGGCACTTCAAAGAAGCCTTTGCAATCTGAATATTCACTAATCATGTTCGAAATCCCCATCACAAAGGGTGATAAAATCTCTATACTGGAGCAACTCGGTGCAGAGACATTCGACAGGTAATCCTTTCGTTTTCGAAAATACCCGGTCTTCAACAACGTCTTCAAATGCAATCCCATTTCGTCGTATCGTTATTTAGAATGGGTTTTATGACACAAAGTCCTCTCCTGGCTAATCCGAATAACGAGCGCTTATTTTTAAAAATAAGTGTTCATTCAGATTTCAAACAATTCACAACAATTTCCACTTTGATCTTTAAATAAAAGATCTATCACAATCACAAAGATTCGATGTGGTTTCTAGATATCCACTTGGAATCCGACCCCCGGTCGCATCGAAATTCAAACGCCATTTGAAAGGCAAATATTGATAGTCGGTTATTTAACTATCAATCAACATTTACAACAATCACTGGATTTCAATAATTTTCCCAAGTTATTTATTTTCAAAATATTTTCGCAAGGTATATTTCACACTTCGACCTTTTGAAAACGAATTTCAAATTACTTCCCCAGTTCAATACTTTGAAAACAAATTTCAAATCACTTCTTCTTACGCGGAATACATTTCCAAATATTTATTTGTTTCCACTGAAAATTTTGCCAAGTTCAAATAACTTAAACTACTTATCCAAAATATACTTGGAATTATTTAAAATAAAACTATTTTAAAACACTTACTTAAATATTAGTTATGAAAATATTATATAAAAATCTCGTATAAAAATTCAAGGCCAAACTAATTTTAAAATAAAATTAGTAGTTAGGATATAACTATTTAGAGATCCGTTTCTAAAACAAATATCAATTTCATATTTATAGACCATATTGAAACACATACTCGGCTTTCCAGGGAAGAATTTTCTTTCCATTTATATCAATTAATAAATCTTCTTGATTTATTTTAAATTACATTCCAAATCTGTAAATTTCTCTTCACACCTTTTAAACATAAGACAGTATTTATTTTAAAACAAATTTTCCTTTCTTTTCTAAAATTCCATTGTGAATTTAGATTTCTAAATATCCATTGATATACGATTTTCAAATCGATTTCCAAATATTCATTTTCAGCATCGAATTAAGTTCTAAATTGATTTCCAAATTTATCTTCAAATACTAAATCAATTTCCAAAATTGATTTCTAAATTTATTTCAACACTAAATTTATTATCTTTTGAAACAAATTCCTCCTTTTAAATTTATTCAATTTTCTAAAACTAATTTACTATAAATTTCTACTAAATTTCAAAAATCCAATTTTATTTATTCCTGATATCCTATGATATCAAAAATATATTCGCTAAATTATAGCCTTCAAGGGTTTCAATTACAAATAATCACACACGGATTATAAATAAACCAACATACAATATTGAAACTGATTCAAATATTTGAGGAATCCAGTTGGATCCCTCCAACCTGTTTCCCTACATTCACAGACGTTAGCACAACAATTAAATACCAATTCCACTTCGAGGTGGAATATCGCGGTATATGCGATTTATAAAATATCATCCGCTATTATGCGGCGCAATAGGGTCTCATCTGCTATATAATGCGGAAAATCAACAACTCCAATATGTACTATATACTACTATATATATAATATCATCCAATGAATAGTCATTATAATTCAATCACCCAAGCACATAGTCAATCAATTTAAATTTAACTATTCAAAACTTAAATCCGAATAATATTGATTGAGTGAGAAGATCTCACCTTTGCTTTTATTTTATAGTCCATTTCCTTTCCGGCATGTTTCTCGATTTTAGATCTTGTAACCAAAATTTATATGTTTTATTAATATGTGAAACAATCGACAAATCAATTCCCATGTAATAAATTTTATTTTATCTGGTTAATTAATTTCAAACAAATTTTCTTTTAATACAATATTTGAACTAATTGAAAAATCACTTATTATCAAATAATTTAATTAACATATACGTTTTATTCAAACTGATAATTTCCTTTTTAAAACCCTTTTTATAATAAACTAGTAAATTTAAAACACATATGTATATATCTATTTTCATTTTCAAATTACATAACAAAATAATCTATATAAGTCAAAAAATCAAATTTTCTATATAAACCTTTATATATTATTTTTTGCTTATTAATTAATTTAATTTTTTTTTCACTACTACAAACAGACAGTATTTTTCCTACTGTCAATACCCTCTCTGTTTTTATTTTATCTAACTTATATATACAGATAGACATACATATAATTCAACTAAAATTTGTTTAATACCTTATTGCAAGTTCACATATATCTCAATTCAAAGAAATCGGAAAACAAATTTGAATCTCGCCTTAAACTCGAGAACTACAGCACCAATTCTCGCCACCACTGACTACTCGAGCACAAACCTCCAGCACCCAAAACCCACTCACCGACCGCTTCCCATGAGTCTGCTCGCGTATGCGAATGCTAGCCTTCGACGATTTCGCCTAGGCCTTGCAACAATCGCCTGAGCGATCGAGCATTCACCTGGCACCATTGTCGCCACGATCCGTTCACCCATGAGTAATGTCTCGACTTCGAGCTCACTGACGACGCTCAAAACCCCCACGACAATTGCCTCGCTTCGAAGCCCTAGATCGAACTACTTGAATCGAGCTCCCAATCTTGATTTGAATCCTTTTTTTCCATGCGATAGCCTCACCAATTCATCGAAGTTGCCGTCGCCCCACGCGCGAGTTTGCCGTCGCAACACGATCGCGATCCCCTTCGTTGCCATTTTTTTTCTCTGGGCGAATTGATTTCTTTTTTAGACCATTCTATCTGGGAACAGTGATCGACGCTTAAAGGTCTGGTCGAGAGCCGGACTCGAGGGCAGTGCCGCAGCAAGGAGAAGGCTAAAAGACCAAGTTGCTAACAAAGGGGGAGGTTTTCATTCTCCGGGATAAGGGTAGCCTTTCGATCTCTCTCCCAAGAAAGCATTGGCGTCGTTCCGACAAAGGGAAAGGCAAACCTCTTACCTTAGGTACCACGAGGAGGGCTTCGGCCATTTAGATATTTCTTTAAACGAAGGGTTTGCGTGCTTCTAACGAAAGAAAAATATCTGCTTTATTTTATTTGATTTAAACGAAGAAGCGTATTAAGGAAGATAATGTGGGTTTGTAAATCCCTATACGTGATGCTAGCGACAGTATCCAATGCAATTTCATTAACCATCTTTAAATTAAAATTAAAATTAAAATTGTTGAGAAAACGAAGCCAATAATCCCGATCACCAATCAAAGGTGCCGCTAGGCGTTTATAATGTTTTATCCGCATTCCGAACACAATGGAACGTGTTCTAGAGGCTAATTCAATCATATAGGCAAGTTACATAAATGAACGATCAATTTGAAATTGAATCAATTAAAATAGTTTCTATGCGTTTTGAGCTGCCAGGGACAAACGACAACTCCGATTGCTACAAAAATTGGAATCCGATAATAACTAACTATTAAGGATCCAATGGAACTAGTTTCGTCGAATTCCGAGACTGTGCCTCGGAAGGCTATTTTTATATATCAATTTAAACGATAAAATTTCAAAACCGAACAAATCATTTCCAAAACAAATTCTGAAGCTTTCATTATCTTCAGTATCATCAATATAAATTTTCTAAGCCTTAAAAAAATATTTTTAATTAGCTTAAAACTGAAGATTCAAATTTTTATCCAACTTCAATAAATTAAATTCAATAATCAAATTGCCAAATTCATAGTTAATTTTGAAATTCCAGTTTAAAAACAACTTCCAATATTTAAAATCAATTAAATATTTCATTTCAAATGTTAAAAATTTCCGGGTCGTCACACCAGTGGTCTAGTCATTCGTTGGAATCCGTTCTCCAATATGAGCTTATGGTTTTGTTTGTAGAGCCTAGTATGCTAGAATTTTGTTAATGTAACAATTTCAGCTATTTTAATAAGTATTTGTATTTAGACACTATTATAATATCACGATATTTTCTATAAAATATTTTGGTTGTCGTAAGGGAAAACCCGTCGTGTTTATGTGTGACGCGGTCTTACGAGATACCTTTGTTTCCAAAGGATTTTGATAAACCTACTAATTCAAATTGAATGTGTTTTCTCACACTAGTTTTTCAGACTGACTCGGATGTTATTTTATTATAATGCCTGGGTCAGACCGAGTATTACAGATTTAGGATAAAATGCTATAGAGCTTAGGAGGCGAGCTGGAAGAGTAGAGATGTATCTCCGTACTTGATTTATATTTCCGCAGTATGAGGACAAGATAGTAAACTGTCCAGATTGATGTATCGATTGTTGTACTCTGATGATTGTATGTATATAAACTGTTACAGATTCTTTTGTATAAAAATCTGTTATTATATATTATATTTTTTCCGCTGCGACTGTGAGATTCTGTATCGTTGTTCTATTTTTCTTCTACCTTTTTCTTTACCCTAGTTATTCGCTCTTCCTTACAATTTGGGTTGGACATGAGTGATTTATTATCAATTGAAGGGATACAGAACTGCGGGTCGCTATAGTAACTTGTTTATAGTCAATAGTTTTCAAATCAAACATATTAAGCTTAAATAATTAAATCTTATATAAAATAATTTTCTATATGAAAATATAATCTTGTAATAGATATCATATTTCTCATTCCATGTTAAGTATCTACTATTATTTTATAAAATTTTTGTTTACAATGTCTCTTCATGAAGCAAAAGCAACCATTCATTCTCTTCAACCCAAGTGTGCCTTAAGTTAAATCCACTCTTGTACATTCACTTTTGTAACAGACCACCTTTTTGTACGCTTTAAATTGACGATAAGCCATACAGGTCAGGCTCAAACCACACAAAAGAGTGGATTTTTATTGGGGTGAATAAGAAAAGCAGAGAGAGAAATAAAACAAAACAAAATCTTACAGCGGAATGACAAAATATAATAATCAAATAACAGTTCATGAAGCTGTTTACAAAACATTTGATTATACTAGTATGAATAAGAGTTTTATAACAGAGATGAATAACAATGTAGCGGAATAGTATGAATGTAGTGGAATGATATAATAAATAATAGTAATACAATCTTCGTCTTCGTCCTTCAGAAATAAGGTCTTCAAAATCCTGTAATGCTCAGGCAGACCCGAGCGAATTGAGAAGACAAAACACTTGAGTCAGAACTAAAAGATCTTATGTAAGCTAAATCAACGGTAAAATCAAACTTTATTATTAAACTTATTCTATATTAAAACAAATTTATACATAGCTTAAAATCAAGAATAAAATAACATTTATATAATATCTAAAATCATTATTTATATAAAACCATATATTTCTTTACAAAACCATAGAAATCATTTCAAAATATTTTTATATATAGACCACGGTGCCTGTATATAATTTTCTATCCAATGGTCAAGTGATATAGATATTTATCATTTCAATCTGCAATTTAATATTTTAGGGTTGTATATCATTTCAAACCGCAATCCCAAAATAAATGAAAAATCCAAAAAAAACTTGCAGTTTATATTTTACAGTTTATAATGATATAAAATAAAACATCCATTCATCTAGTATCAACATTTAAAGATTTACCACAATCATCATCCAATTCAGTCCATAACATCAATATAGAACAGATAATAAATAACAGGTATTTATTGGCATTTTATATTCAAAAATAAATTAATTAACTATTTAATCCAAATAAATTCAAATGAACTGAGATGATGATTCAAAATATGTCAAACAGTCATAAATAGATTTTTAATCACATCATAAATCAATTTAATAAACATAAGAAATTTTAGAAGTTGTGAGTGGGTTAAAACACTCATCTTTGAATTTAAATTGAATTTAAATTCAAAATAATCCCAAAATTCAACAATCTCAGAATCCGTCCAAACCAACGTCAAAGTCTTCGAAATTTTTATACGATCCCAGAGGAGAAAACCACGCCTAAAATCGAGCTTGTATGCAAAAGTTATAACCATTAGAACCTTCAAAGTAAAAAGGTTAAATTAAATAACATAATCATATAAGCTAACCACCTTCTACCACGTTGTCACGCGCATCACGTGTTCATTTTCCACATTTCGAACGAAACCCTAACAGTTCGCTCGTGCATGACATTAAATGCCGCCACCATCGATGATCACACGCGATCACTGCCGCAGCCCAGTCGCGGCCGCGCCGTGCCAGCGCACGCCGGCCTGCAGCCTCGCGACTCCCCACCTTGACCACGACGAAGGCTGTAGCCACCGAAACCCATCACCGTCATCAAGTTATTGCCGAGCATCCAACCTTTGATTTGATGCAAAAACTATACCGATGAACTCCCCTTCGTCCACTCTACCAAACTGGAACTTCGATTTGTCGATCAGCCGCAGTCAATCGCGAAGAAATAAACAGCCGAGAACAGGTCAACAATTTCTGGCCACACCGAAACCTAGATTGAAAAACGAATCATATATTTGACTTGCGCTCATCGAGAGCTTCAAATCCATATATAATTCGATATATATTGAGGAGTTTGAATTTTTGGAATTAAATTTGGAGTTGAAATTGCAATTTGAATTTAGGGTTTTGATTGTCTGCCATTGGGATGAGGAATTGAGAAGGAGATGTGCGTACAAACAAATGAATATGAGGAGTGACTAGGGTTTATAACGAGATATATATAGGTAGGTTAGAAAATAGAAATAGTAGATCGGATTTGAGTTGGGTTGGGACGATAAACGACCCAAAAAACCCGTTCTGCCTTTGGACGAAAATGGGTCAACCCATATCAAAATAGATGTTTTTAAATATTTTAAACTTAATGAACATGTTTCAAGTCCAAATTCCATCGTATGAAGAAGTTACGTTAAAATCAGTTTATTTCAAATTGATTTCAATTTAATTGATTTCTAGGCGTTTCAAGCCCGTATGATCAAACGACAAGCCCGATCATTATGAAACTTGAAATCCTTCAATAATTCACCATTACGGATCCGATGAAACTAGTTTCGTCGAAATCCGAGTCAGTGGCCAAAATGGCTATTTTTCAGTTAATTAAATAAATAAATTATTAATTAATTAAATCACCTTTCAATTCTAATTCTATAATTGACAAATTTTATCAATTTTGGTTGCTTAGACATTTATAACAATTTAAAACAAATTTCCATGTTAATTCCATGCTAACTAGTTCACTAATTCTCATGTTTACTCACAATCCAATAATTTCAGTAATTTCATATTGAATTTCAATAATTCCATTTAATCGACTTTTCATCATATTATTCAATCTCTTATTTTTAAATGGATAAAATTAACATCGATTCGTGATTTATTACATTAATATTATCAAATTTCATCCTAATTTTCATTTATGAATTTTTTTTAAATATTTAATTTCCTTTATTTGCAATTAATCCAATTATTACAAATTAAATCCCAGTTATTTATAATTAATTTCAATTAAACAGATATGATTCAATTCCAATCTTTTTATTAAGTCTATTATTACTCTATAAACCTAGTTACTATTGTTTACCTTTCATTACTTAACATATTCTCATTCCCACCTTTTATTTGTATTAACCACCATAATTCTGCTTATATTGAAATTTTATCAAATCTCATACATGAACTATAATTACAATCTTAATTAATGTATTCAACTTGGTTTAATTCTTTTATTTATCTTATGAATAAAATATACATTTCCATCCATGTTATTATGTCTATTATTACTTATGAATAAATTTACGTTTTAACTTATTTTATTACATTCACACTTTTATAAGTTTATCATTTCCAAACCAATATTATAATTACTTGCAGAACATTGATTTTATTCAACATTATATATTAGTTCATTAATTAATTCAATATTTACGTTTGTTTTCTTATATTCAATTGATAACCAAGCACAGCATTTAAACGATAATGAATTAGAATTTCATTCAGATTGTTAACAGTTAACTTGAATTAACATTGTTTCATTTTAATTTAGTTATTATTTCATTATGAAATTACAAATTTTTATTTCCTTCAATATTAAATTACCAAAATTTTATTAAATTAACAATTTTAAACTATAGAAAAATTACGGTCGTTACACTCTCCCCCGCTCAAAACTTTTCATCACCGAAAAAGGAAAAAGAAGGGAAAAGAAGGAATTAAGTAGTCAACATATCTTATCTAAAATATTAAATTTATAAACAACAAATTTACAAAATAAAATAATTTAAACAAAATATATAAATTTATAAACAATTAAATCTTTTATTTTCAATTTAACAAAAGTTTTGCAAACATTTTCATAAAATTTTCTAAGTCCAAAGTTTATGAAAAATTTCGGCAGAGTCTCCTTTGTACGGAGAGGCTCGGGAGAAATTATAATATCAAATATACAATATACAACATATATTTTACAAAATAATATATATCCAAATATGGGAAAAATAATATAATAACGTTATAAAACCGTATTCCGAAAACGTACCTATTTGTCGGGCAATTAACGCTGATTTTATGAAAACAAAAGCAGTAGCAATTGCTTCCATAACTTGTATTTCACTTATATAATCCAAAAAGAGTTAATAATTATATAAAATGAAACATTTAAAGTTGTTTCAACCACTAACAAACAAATCAATATAAACAACAATCACTTGCAATCAATATACAATCATTATACAAAATCAACACAAATCAATTATCCATTTATATCAAACAAAACAAATTGTTATTCGAGTTCAAAAAATTTAAATTGTATAGAATGAAAAATAAACTACTAAGTGCACCATTTACTCAATAGTCTTAGATGAAACTAGATAGATTATTCATACATCCAAACAATTTTAAAGTATCCTAGCCCAAACAACCATAAACCAAACAAACAATGACGCAAAGCATAAATTAAGTTCATACTTATTAATTTCATTTCGAACATTTATTGCTTCACTTCCTTTTCATTCATATAATAATTTATCTTTTAAATTTTATTTCTTACAGTTTTCATTTGCATTCTTTTATTTTCATACGTTATCTTCGTTTCTCACGTATGTTACTCATATACAATTTAATTTAAACATATGTAAGCATATTCTTAGAGTACTATATAAGCTTCTTTGTAAATAATTTCACATTCATTCATTCAGTCTTATTTTCATTTATTTCTATCCACTACTTACAAATTCATTTTCATTTATCCATATAATGCAAATTTATTTTATTTGCATTACATTCATTTATTCATTACTTTATTTCATTTATTTATAGTGTTCATGTGTAATTCAATTATTTAGCATTTCAATATATTTACTTAAGTTTCTAATTACTCATTTGCAATACTTACTTTCTATCTCATTTTATTGCAGTAACATTTCAATTATAACTTAAGTTTATAACAGGTATAACACTAAATTTCTTATTTGTAAAAGTAATTCATTGAACACTTTCATTACATAAGTTTACTTGTACAATTTCCATTACATTTTCTTATTTAACATGACAACTTTTAATATTTTTGAAAAGCAAGCAGGGTTGAATGGACCCTTACCATATTTATTAACCAGAATACAAACACAAGTTACAAGTGAGCACTAACATACTAGAGCTCACAAAAGAGAACACAGGGAAAACAATGAAAGAAGAAAGAAGACTGAAACAGAACAAACAAAAACAGAAGAAAGGAAAAGGAAAAAACAAGGCCCTAAACTGCAGAACTATAAGCATTGTGATGATCAGACTTTTCTTTGACCCTAGAAATGATTATGTTAATTAAGGAACTTTCAAGCTTCATCTTGTTTTCAAAGACACGGGCATTTCTTTCTTCCCATATAACATGCACAAACACCTTCAGAATGAGCAGCAACTTGTAAGTAGTAGCATTCTTCCATCTAGTTCTAGTAAACAGCCTATTCCATTCAGCTTCACCATGTAATACCATCTCAGTATAACCATTACTGATAAGAACAGTCTCCCAGATTCTATTAGTAATCAAACATTCAAAAAAGAGATGAGCACCATCCTCAACAACATTATTACAGTATGCACACATCAGGTCAACAGTATAACTTCTTCTATACAGTTTAGCCTTGGTCATGATAGCATTACGAAGAACTTTCCAAAGAAGGAAATTCAGTTTTTGTGAGGTAAGAGAGTTCCAAACCCTAGCATGCCAAACAACTTTTAATATTTTGGTAAGTTAATATATATTAAAGAATGCAAATTGAAAAATTATACAAGTTTATCTCATTTCTTTTAAATTAATTCAATGTTCAATAATTATCTCTTTTGCTTTATAAGTTACAAATTTCGACTTGCTTGTAATTTCATTCATAACCTAGCATTAAATCTCTTATTTCATTTAGAGGTTCCAATTATTAATTAGTTACATTCCATTTCACCACCATAATTGAAACTATTAATTAACAAAACTTAAGAACTAAATACCGGATTTAATTTCAAATCATTTTAAAATAATAGATAAAAATATATACTTACAACTTATATATCCAATTATATGTAAAACAACTTAAAATTTATATATGTTTATCAAAATAAATCTGTAGTAAAACTACTATAGTGGCCTTCCCACTTAGAAACTTGAAAATAAATGTCGATGATGCGTGCACTCATCACCGAAATTATTTTCCAGCGACAGAGAGGGGAGTACAGAACTTATTTCTTTTCAAAATTTCTATAAAGCAATTCTTTCAAATCTTATTGAAATATTTATATCAGAAAATACTTTTAAATAATATTATTATTATATTCCAAAATCATTTGAAAGAAATTTTCAAATACCCTGGAACTTAAGTTCTAAATTTCCAAATTTCATTTATCTTATTTTTAAGTCTTATTTCCAACCTATATTCATAAATTTCACTACATAACAACCAATATATTACAACCAAATATATCCTTTATAAATCATTATTTTATACATAAAAATATACAATAGGAAAAATTATTTCATTCACCAATATTTCAAAACAAATATTGTGTCGATCTATCCTATTAAGTATTTAGAAATTCCTATCGATGTCATAACATCCTATGCACCAACCGTAATTTTTATAAATACAAAACGAAACAAATTAACACAATATCAAAACCTTTTATAACACTAACAAATATGCTCTTCCATATATATACTGTCAGTGACTCATCCTAGGGTATTACGACCCTATTAATAAAGAGTCAGATCCCACAAACCTAAGGTTTATCGCTAAACCAAAGCACTGATACCAACTGTAACGGACCACCTTTTTGTATGCTCTAAATCGACGATAAACCACACACGTCCGACTCAAATCATACAAAAGAGAGGATTGTTATTGGGGTGAATATGAAAAGCAGAGAAAGAAATAAACCAAAACAGAATCTTAAAGAGGAATGACAAAATATAATAATCAAATAACAGTTCATGAAACTGTTTACAAAACATTTAATTATGCTAGTACAATATGGAATTAGAGTTACCTATAAAAGAGATGAATAACAATGCAGCGGAACAGTATGCATGTAGTGGAATAATATAATAAATAATAGTAATACAATCTTCGTCTTCATCCTCCAAAAATAAGGTCTTCAAAATCCTGTAATGCTCAGGCTGACCCGAGCGAATTGAAAAGACAAAACACTCAAGTCCGAATTAAAAAATCTTATGTAAGCTAAATCAATGGTAAAAAAATATGAGTGGAACGTTGTCAGAGATGTTTACGGGGTTTGACATCTCCTATCCAGTGTCTAACGTGAGTGTAGTAACTTAAGAGATGTTTGGGATTCACAACTCTTAAGGATCCGTTAAACTATCTGCTATGTAGTAACATACGCTATTATAATAATTTCTAAAGTAAAATATAATATATTTAAAAATAGTATTAAGGAGTTACCCAATATCCCACTTAACGCATTTTATAGTACCAATAGTCTATACAATACCGTAGTCCCTTCAACAAGGGAGGCTCGGCTTGGGGTTGGCCAGAGTGGAGGTGGTGATGGTGATGTGCTCAGGTGGTGGTGGAGGTGGCATGGCTGGTGGAGGAGGTAGGCCGATCCTATAAGAAAGAGGAACAAGTGCAAAAATCAAATCAAAGAACAATAAAGTGAAGAAAAAAAAGATTACCAATTTTTTTCTAAAATAATGGAGGCCGAATATTTTTCTTCAGGAATGAGAAAAGGAGTTGTACGTGAATGAGGAATGATGTATGCGGCTGAAGAAGTGAGGAGTTAAGGCCGAAATGTGAAAAGATGTGGTGAAATGTGAAAAGGTGGAAATACCAATGGCCATTAGAAACAAAAAGTCACCAACCATTAAAATTTCTCAATTTTCTTTTTTATAAGTTTAAATAACTGAAAATAAATATAAATTCAGTTTAAATTCGAAAATGTAAAAAATATATAAAATATAAATAAATAAATAATAATTATATTTGATTAAAATAAGAAAATAGCACAGAAAATGAAAACTAGTCTAGAAAATTTGAAAATAAATAGAATAAACTTTGGAAAATTTATATAGACTTGGAAAATATTTATAAACAAAGATAAGAGCATAAAATAAAAATGCATTCACAAAAATAAATAAAATAAATTTAATTAAATATAATTTAAATGAAGAAAATGATAGAAAAATGGCCTTTAAAATTAGGAATTAAATGCAATAAATTTTGGAAAAATTCTATTATCACTCTAAAAATATTTAGAAATGATATCTCACAAACAAAACAAATTTAAAGTAATTTAAAAATGAAATAAAGTCAAATTTAAATTTATATTCAAAAAATCTAGGGTTGTTACAGTAAAGGACTAGGTCTTGCGCACAGCTCAAAAAAATATATTTTTTAATTTTAAAATACTTTTAATTTAATTATCGATTCGAAATTAATAAAATATTAATTAAAAATTCATTTCAAAATTTTATGTATTTCCAGTAAATTCAAAATGGTATTTAATGCTTTAAAAAAAATTCCATAAATTTTTTGGTTTAAAATAATTTTAAATGAATTTTTATATTCGCCCGAAATTTGAAAATTGATTTAAAAACATATTTTTATTTTATATGGGAGCTTCTTTACTACTTATATTATTTTATAAAATATAATTTATAATTTTCATCATATATTTAAATTAATATAATTTATTTATGTAATAAATTGATTTAAATAATATTAAATAATATATAAAAATATTTTCGCGCTGCCAAAAAATATCATAGTTTAATTTATTATATATAAAATTATATGACTATTTTTTATTAAAGTATAATGTTATAATTAATAACAAACTCTATACACACACACACACACACATATATATGTCTAATTAAATTATATATATTAATTCAATAAAATTAAACAAAATATTTTATTCAAATCCGTACTGGCCTGATGTATGTTTGATAAAAAAATAATTTTTTTGAATATATATACATACATACAACCAAATAACTTTGTGATAATATTACCTACACATCAAAATCATCACTTAGCTAACAATATATAATATATACATATATAATGAAACATTAAATTGAGTATTAACAATTATATTTTGATTGGAAATGCAACTTAATTCCAATATCTTAAAGTACACCTTAAAAAGATGGTACCGGCCCTTAGAAATTATTTCTGATTCAATAGAGTGCTAATCCTTGAAACGTTGACCATCGCCTACCATATAACAGCTAACTTGATTTGATTTGAACTCTAGATATATGGAGAGGATAGTAAAATTTCCGCCAGTAGACACTTGAAGTGGAGGCTAAAAAGAATTAATAATGGAAGGAAAGGAGATAAATATGGATCTCATCTCTTACTCATTCTCCTTCAATCTAAGCCATCATTATCTAGCCCTTCTAACCCCAATTTAGCCACCTATGCCCCTAATTTACACCGAAAGTATTAGCTCCAAGATGGGCTGGCCTTAAATCCATTTAATCCCAAATAAAATATTATGCAACTAAATCCAATTTAATTGTTTATCGATATCGCATATCGACTGATATATATTTATAACTATTATAAATATATTTAATAAAAATTACTCATCAAATCATAATATTTCATAAATAATTTATAACAACTATAAATTAATTTAAATCGTTTGGTCAAAGGAGAATTCATCATTTCGGTTATATGACTCATTAGGTATAAATTTGGTCAGCGATTAATATCGAACTATTCATATATTATCATTCACACATCACTTAGCGGATTGTGTGACGTTTTGGCCAAATTTATCGCTTACTTTGTTTTGGTAAAATTCAATTTTACTTTATTAAGCATTACCCAGTTTGTGGCATTTATTTACACCAATTCTCTTCATCAAAACTATACCAGTTTTGGCTTATGGAATTTGGTAATGGTCAAAATTTCAATATCGTCCATATTCAACTCTATAGTCCAAACAAAAATTTCTTTGTTCAATAATAATAATAATAATTAACCATGATGCTTTGGTCAGAGACTTTGACTTTGAGTTGTTCATAATACTAACACCTTATAACCGAGGAGACGAATCCTCTCTTAAATAGGCTTCACCTCTAATACTTCCACTCGACCTTGTTAGTCCCTGAGAAGATGGTTTTGATGACAACAACCTTAGAATAAGATTATAAAATAATAAATACTAACATTATAGGTTATACATATATGTGTATGCAGGATTTAACCATGCAGGTACCAAGAATGAAGACCGTATAGTATAGAGATTCAAGATATCAAGATTGAAGACTCATGAGTATCAAGATTATCAAGAGTTCAAGATTTCAATAAAAAATAATTTAATTAGGAATTTTGTTAAAATTCCTAAAAAAGCACTGACATCTTAAAATCCAATTTATTCATGGAATGGAATCCACTTCGAGCCAGTTAAAGGGATGGAACCCTAAGTAGGATGAAACCTACGAAAAATCTAGTGGAACATTGTTTTGTATCCGCTAACTTTTATTCAAATGTTTTTACAAATTTATATCTTGTTTTCAAAATGATTTCAAAACCTTTCTTTTAAAAGAATCAAAAACATCTATCCTAGTTTTAAATACTTTTAGCCTCAAAATAATCTTTATTTTCAAAATCAAATTATCCTTTGTTTTAAACTATCTTTTAATAAAAATATATTTAACTTTTAATATTTATACTGAGATTTAAATATGAAATTATAGTAAAATTTTATATATATCAAAATATTATTCTCTATATTTATTATGTATTTTAACTATAGTTAAGTATATTTATAAAGTTTAAAAAATAGTTTTAATACAAGATAGAAGTTATTTTCAAAGTAAAACAAATCACCAAAAATACCATAGGCTTGTCGACAACCCCTAGGACCCCTTGTCGATAAGGTGGCAGTTGATTTCAAAATTTTGAATTTCAAAAAAGTGTCTTCGTCATATCCTTTCACGAATGGACATGGATGTTGTTCTACTATAAATAGGGGCAGTTTTAAACGAATTTATATTCATATTTTCTCTGATTTCACTCCTCTTCGTCTTCCACATTTCCTTATATATATTTTTACCATTACTCTACCGAAATCACCATTGAATCTAACTAGATTATCTCCGGTTTGATTCTCTATCACTATCTCATCAAGATCTCAGTGCTATTCAGAGTTATAGGCTTCTTTGTAATAAATTAAGTGAGAAAGGTGTGATTGTATCCTGTGAAATCAATCAAGAGAGAAAAGATGTGATTGTAGCCTGCGAAATCAATTAGGTGAACTTGTTGCCCGTAAAATCAAGTATCTCTACCTAGAGGATTGTGAATCTGGAGTGGTGTACCTCGTGGCCTTGAAATCGACGGTGTAATTGTAACAATTGATTTTGAAAGAAAATCCGTACTTGTGTGCGGGACTGGATGTAGGGCAACTCCGAACTAGTATAAAATCCGGTGTGTTCTTTCCTTTATTGCTTTTACTTTATTTTCTGCATCCGTGTTTGATTCTGTGATCATATTTGTGTATGAATATTGCATACATTTGTGTTCAAATTGACATAAACTCAAAAAGATTTAGTAATTCCTTAAAACACTATTCACCACCCCTCTAGTGTTAATTGTAGCCTTAAAATCTGTAATCCGCATTTTTCATATTTGGTATCAGAGCAAGGTTTTCAAAGTTTCATGATCTGAATTTTGAAATTTTTTCAAAATGGCTACCAACACTGGTACTGTTAATACTACCAACAATGGTTTTATTATCCCTGTCACTAGTTCATTTGTAGAAGGTCAGTCTACTGTCAGACCACCACTTTTTAATGGCAGTAACTATGCATATTGGACATGTAGGATGAAAATATATTTACAATCTATAGGACTAGACACTTGGAATATCACACAGACTGGATATTTTGAACCCACAACTGATTTTGCATAGTGGACTGCTGAACAAAAGACCGTTGCACAAAACAATTCTAAAGCTATGAATATTTTGTTTTGTTCACCTACTAGAAATGAATTTAATAGAGTGTCAGTTTGTAAGTCTGCATATGAAATCTGGAAAACTTTGCAAGTTACTCATGAAGGAACAAGCAAAGTTAAACAGACCAAAATATCCATGCGTACAAACCAGTTTCAATTATTTAAAATGAATTCTAATGAGTCTATTTCTGATATGTATAGTGGATTTCAGAATATTGTGCATTCTCTAATATCCTTGGGATAGGAATTTTCGGAAGAAGATCAAGTCAGGAACATCTTAAATTCTCTTACTCCTGTAACGACCCAAAATTTTCAATCCCGAAGATTAATTCCAGATAGTTAGGGGAAGAAGAAAGAGGTAGAAGAAGAAGAAGATCGGAACATCAATATCTCACATTCGCAGCGGATAAAATATAATAACAAATAATATCAGTTATACAAAGGAATTCTATATCTGTCAAATACATTTATAATACATCAGAGTTACACATATATACAAACACTGGATATACACAATCATCATGTCTCAGATATACATCAATATATTACAGTCGGAAACACTCCATACGTTCCTGCCATCCAACTCGCCTCCTGAGCTCCGGAACGTCCTTACCTGAAAATCTGTAATACTCGGTCTGACCCGAGCATTACACCAAAGTAACACCCGGGTCAGGCTGGAAACCAGCGCGAGTAAACTCATCTAACATGAAATTCTAATACAAAGAACTTACTTAAAACCCAAGTAACTACAAATTCACAATTTGTTATAGACAATGCTTATTTCACACATCAATTTCTAAGTACCAAAACTTAGATTAAATAATTCAATTTACTTAAATCATTCCATTCCAGCCTATTAATTTCACATGTCAAATCTATATAGAATTATTATAGATTACGAATCGAAGTGGTTTTGGGTATTTGGTAACACCCGACCCCGGTCTCTTCGAATTCAGTGTCATTTCTAATCTAAGTTGATAAGTTTTAAATAATACAATTCATATCCAGGATATCATATCTCAAAAACAATTCAACTCAGATAAGTACCTACATTATCATAGTTCAACCCATTTGTATCACAACACATCTCAATTGCCCATCCAACATATCATTAATTCAATTCATTCAGTATCATTTAACCATCCATAAGCAAAATCTATAAGATATAAAATTTTCAATTAATTTAATTAATCTCTAATTAAGTTAATCACCCACTTTAATTACTTGGATTACCTTATTTCTGCGTGCTTAACATTAATTAATTACAACTCAATCAACAAATGATCCTTTAATTGTCATTTTAATTAATCATCCTTGATTAATTATCCTTTAATTACATTAAGTAATTAGCCCTTAATTAATTACACAAATTAATTATCCTTAAACCAATTGCACTAATTAACCTTTAATTACCATCTTAACTAATTTACTAAAATTAATTAGTTTAACCCTTAATTTATTTACATTAATTAATTATTCTAAAATCACTTCCTTTAATTTATTATCCTTAAATTTATCTCACTCATTAATCAACTAACCTTAATTAATTCAATTAATTAATCCATACTTAAACTAATTACACTAAGTAATTAATACTCAATTACTTCTATTAAGTAATTATCCTCTAATTACTTCCTTAAGTAATTACCCTTTTATTAATTACATTCAATAATTATTCATTAATCACTGATTACATTAAGTAATAAATTTCATTAAGTGATTACCTTAATTTATTAAACTATTTAATTGTTTTAACAAATTACATTAATTAATTATCTTTAATTAATTGAGTAATTTTACCTTAATTACTTTTATTAATAAGGTTCTAAAATTAAGATAAACCATTTATCTTAATTAGATCATTAACATCTATAACTTCTTAAAGAAGATACATGAAAACAAAATCATTAGAGAATACTTTTATTTATTTAAAGTTTAATAACTCTTTCTTTTCCACAACTTGATTCAAACATCACCATTTTACTTTGAAAACACATAGTAATTAAATTTCCAAAATTTATCTAATATATACATAATTTCATTAAAACTAAATAATTTTAAATCATTTAACCCTTACATTTAAACTTAAAATTTGTTAAACAATTATTTTGCTTAATAAAAATTCCTGTACAAACCTTAATATAAAATCCAAAACTAGGCAACGAGAGTAAAATCCCGAGCCCTGACTTCGAAAAAACCCGAACAAAACTTCGAGCCACCCGACAATTCCACTCGAACCCTTCCTCCTCGAGAATTTCACAAATCCACTTGAGATCCACCCGAGGAAAGCGCCATCATTCCCATGCCCAGATCAACCCAGACATCAACGTGCACGTGTGTACGTGCATGCCGTAACCACGCCCTCCGATGAACTCTCCAGCCATCCTCCAAGTCGACGATGACTTCCACAGTCCATCCGATTACCCAGCTTCGTCAATAGCGACGAAGATCAAAATCGAACAATTCAATTCAGGCTGGACTCTCAACCCAGTTGACAAATCCTCACCGTATCGACGATCTCCCCTACCAGATATTCTACCGTCCCATCTAGAGATGCGCCACAGCCGACATACCCATTTTCCCCTCACGCGATCGAGTTTGATGCGATGACAATACCGAAATTGCCTCGAAACCAACCTCGACTAAAAACTCAGCTAAACCCTAGATTAACTCACCGTGCCACCATGATGCTCCAGAAAATCTTTGATTATTTTTCCCACAATCAACGATCAACCAACAATCCCTGGCTTCAACCCCGACACGTCCGAGCATCGAGATCGTCAGAATTTGATGATAATTCAAATATCATTCAACTTCGAGATTCTCCATAAAAACAAACTTAAAATTTATTAAATGATTTTTAAACATCATTATTTTCTATTTCAAATCTGAATATGAAATCCAAATACGAAATTATACACATCGGTTTTGACTTGTATTAGATTTTCCACTGTAATTTCAATTGTTTTAAATATTTATTAAATAATTTTGCTTGTAATTTTTTTATATTTGTATTACATCACATCGAACAACTTTCATTTAAACACCAAGTGGCAACAATGATCAGGGAGGAAGAACTCGATTTTTGAATCAAGTTCAAAACTGGAACAGAGTTATATATGTGTTTATAGACATGCATACTTACAACTCCTTTTATATTTTTTTATAGCATAATTAAAACACAACTGCTAACACATCATCTTTCCAAACATCCTTCACATGCATCAGATTTAAACAATTTTTAAGCATTGTTTTACTCACCTGCACATGCAAGGCAAAGGAAGCCTGGAATCTGATAGTTGATTGAAATGATTTAGCTTGATAATCGAATCCTTGCAATTGACTGGACTTGCTTGATGATTTTGCTGTGGATCATGGATTTTGAAAATTTGATTGTTGCCTCTTTATTATTCTTCTGGTTTGAAGTTGTTAGCGAGATTTGTTTTGGTCCCAGATTTTTATTTTGCATTGATCTTGTTGAAACTATTTGATCTCCTCTTTTTTTATTTTTTTAGAAGATGAAAAGGGGGTTTGAGAAATATGTACAGCCTATATATTTTCTTAAGTATCATGTATTTACATTCTAAAAATGTTCATTGCCACTTGTCTATACAAACCAACACTTGTTGATTTATATCCTACTTAGCCAACATTTGTCACAATTTTTTTCTTTATTTAACATTTTTTCTTCTTCAAATGTTTAAAGAAATAATTATTAATACTTATGTTAATATATATAAACTATAGCTTATTCCAAGTGTTGAAAGAAAAGTATTTTTTTTAATTTTTTTTATTAAATCTCACATATATATTTACAAATCAATTTTTAAGCATATATATGTTTTTTTATTAATTTACAAAAGATATGTATAATTAAAAAAAACTTTTATTATTCCTTGTTTTAATACCATATTGAACTCAAACAATAGCTCTCTAATCACAATATACACATATACACACTTGTATACATGTATATGAACACATTTAAAATTTCAAAAATAATAGAGTTTACAAATGTTTATATATATTTAATGATTTACTATTAGATTCATCATTTTATTTCAACTATTATTATAGTTTTCAAATTCACTTATATACATCCAGACATCTTTAATTATCAATTTATCTGTTTAATCCAAATAAAAATCAGTATTCCCTAGTTTAAAAACAGTTAATCATCCAATTAACAGTTGTTCAAAATCCGGGTTATCACATTCCTCCCCCCTTTAAATCTTTTCGTCCTCGAAAAGGAACGAAGCCAGAATTATTAAAATGCTTAAAATCAGATAAATTTTCTTTGATTATTTTTAAACTACTTTAAAAATCTAGATAATATTACTAAAATAGTTTTTATACAAATACCTTTATAACTCGATGTTTCGACAAGTCCATCCTTATTCTCACAGAAATTCGGTCATACATTGATCAGGCGTACGACTGAAAATCTATAAGTGCTTGGCAGACCCGTCTTCAACACCCAGTGAAAATACTTGAGAAATAATTTTATTGAAAATATAGAAAACATTTTGAAAATAGAAGAAATATCTTTTGGTGAGAATGCTCTGAAAATCATCACCCTCGTCCATAGTCGCAGTTACATCCTAGGTTACGTTGCCATTATAGCAAAAGTCCATGTAACTGTAGGCACTCTGCGCCCCTCGATTACGCCATGGAACCCACAACCGATCGCAGTTACATTCCAGGGTTACGTTGCCATCGCAGCAAAAGTCCATGTAACTGTAGGCATCAGCGCCCTCGATTTTCGCTGTCAAAAATGAAACTTCTCCACTACTACAAAGGTCGCAGTCTACCGACGTAAAATCAAACGCAGACTATTGGCTCTCAACGGCACACACGACTTTCCCTATGTTACCATAGGTCGCAGTCTACCGATATAAAATCAAACGCAGACTGTTGGCTCCCAGCAGCACACACGACTTTCGCTATGGTCTGCAGTAGATCGCAGTGACATCGAGTTACACTGTTGTCACAGCATAACCCAAATGACTCTGTAGGCATCAGCGCCCCTCGACTTCCACTACACACTACTCATAATCCTCAGGAACTAGTTTTGTCCGGACTCCTCACAGGATCAACTTTAGAACCCCCCTTAGGGTTTAAGGCAGTACCACCCTATGGTACTCCTGAGAAGTTCATTTCAAGGAAGCGCCTTTTTCCGCAGAGCCATTTCAAAACACTTTATACTATACACATATGATATCGTCCAAATCATACACCTTGTATGAATCTCATATAAATCTCTTTTCTCAAAATCAATTATCCCAAAATCGATAATTCTCAAACTAGGCTTTCCAAATTCCAATGTTGATTTTGCCCAAAAATCAAAAGCCTTTCCAAATCCAAAGGTTCCCAAAACCTTTTTTCCAAAATCCTCATAAGATCCTTTATATATATATACACAGATATATATATATATATATAATTTTTTTTAAACTTTGGATCATTTCAAACTTGTATAAAATTCCTTTTATACTTCAAACACTTTCAAAAATCCTTTTCTTCCGGCAATAGATTCAACAAAGGGAGATTTACCTTATATAACAAAGATATATAACTTTGTTTATTCAAAATCAAATATTAAAATCTGATTACTTTATAAAGTTACTTACCAAATTACTCGCTTCTAAAAAGTAAGTTATTACCATAGAAATATCCAATTTCCACTTATTTTATCATATATTTCACAAACATACTTTTCATTTCAAAAACCATTTCACATTTCTTATTCACAAATTCCCAGTATCAATTTCATTCAAACCCATATGATGTACACATATCATCTGTATGCTATGCCAATCCGATCGCTCACTCGATCACACAATTTCACTTCCGAACTAGTATCGTCCACCCGACTTCCTAGTGCGGACTCAGATCTGGTTTCTTGATCAGAAATCGTCATTCTCCTTGCATAGCCATAACTATGATAGAGAATATCCAGAACCAATCAACAATCCATATCCAGGTTCGCCGTCGAAAATCAAGTGAAAAATCCCAACTCGGATCAATATAACTATCTCGAAATTCTGTGCTCGAATCTGGATCAAATCACTATGCGAATAGAATAATATACGTACATCCTACGTATTTAACTTCATTGATTATTACCAAATCAATTTCCTTTCTATTCATCCTCACTTTGATTTTATTAACCTATTCACATTTGCCTTAATCCCCATTTGGATTATCACTTCAATTCTTACCTCAGTTGGGTATTTAATCAATAACAGTTTGAACTCTGACCAGTTTATATTTAGAAAATAGCTCGAAAATTTTAAAAATAGATAAATAGTTGAAAAATAATTATTAGTCTGTAAAATAGTTGTAAAATAGTTAACTAATTATAAAATAGTAATTAATTTGTAAAATAGTTGGAAAATAGTAATTAGTTTATAAAACAGTTGAAAAATTGTTAAATAGTTCCAAAAATAATTGTAAAACAAGTACAAGATAGTTTTAGGTTTAAAAGAAAAGTTGTATAGTAAATAGTTTGGAAAAATAGATTAAAACAATTTATTTTGAAAATAGTCCAGAGTCAAACTGTTCAATTTCCAACCTCCATTTCCAATCCATTCAATTTAAATTTCCACATCCATTTAAATTGACTCAATTCCAATTTAAATAACTTCAATTTCAATTTAAATTGATTTAACCCCAATTCAAGTTGAATTAATCCTCAATTTCGTTCTAAATTCAAATCAAATCCTGTTCGAAATTACTTATTCAACTTTAATCACAATTTCAAATTATTCAAATCAATTTGGACTAATTTCTAATTGAATCCCCTTCAATTTCAAATCATTTCAATTTCTTCTTGAATTAATCTCAATTCCCATTTGAATTTGAACTTATTCATCTTCAATCACAATACCAATTAATTCAAATCAAACCCAATTTGAACTAATTTAATTTAAATCTCGACTTTAAACCATCTCGAATTATAAATTCGAGTTAAATTTTAAAGGTTGATTTAATTCTTTAAATCAAATTAACTTTTATTTTTAAATCATCAATCCAAATATTTAATTTAATTCCGAGTCCAATTCTCAAAATTCCATTTCCTTAATTTCAAATTAAAGTTTAATTTCCCTTTTAACTGAATAATGGATATATTATCACACTTCACTTCTTCATTCATTTAAACAAATCCAATCCAAAATTTAAAGATTATTAATAACAATAGAATGATATCATCTAATTTATTTTAAAACATCCATCCATTTCAATTTTCCAGATCTCAAACCCATTTTGAGATCACACAAACTCCCCATTCAAATCAACCATTTAACTTCCCAAGTTAAATTCCAATTTTATATTGAAATTTCCAATTCAGGTTGTTTGTTCTAAACTTATTTAACTTTTCCAAAGTTAAGTTTAATTTACTTGATCCATTCAACCCTACCCAATTTGAATTCCCATTTCAAATTTCAGACTTCACATTAAAAATCTTCCTAATTAAGTTCAAAAACTTATCACTTTGGGGATCACATCTTATTCCAAATAAAAATTTAAAACTCAACATTTAGAGTTTACTTCAAATCATCTTTGATATTATGTATATCCACATATATACATATTAATTTCCTTTACACACCAAGTTATATTTAAATTTTAAACAACCTTTGGTTTTTAGTTCAAAACAAATTCCTTTGAATCTTCAAACAACACTTGTTTGAAACAGGACCCTTCATTCAACTACATTAAATAACATTATATATTATTTCTTTATTATTTTGAAACAATTTTCAAATTCTGGATTGAGATTTAAAACTTCACAATTTAGATCATCTTTAATTCAATTAATAAATCATACTTCCCTAAATGTTTTACTTCCCTAAAACATTTCATTTTGCTTACTCATTAATACACATTTTATTATTAAACACAACAATCATTTATGATAATAACCAAGATTATCATATCTGGACCAATTCATTATCATCTTATTCTTGCTTCTTCCCAAATTCAAGATTTTAATTTCAGTTTGAATCCATTTCAAACTTATCTTTATTCAGTTTCAATTTGGTTGTATTTTATTACCACTTAATTTAATTCCAACAATTTAACAACCAATTACCTTTATATTTATTAGAAAGAAATATTGCTTTATATATCAAAATATATTCTTATATAAAATCATTTAAAATCTTTATATAAGAAAATAACAAGTACGCTCTCATACACACACACACTCAACTCATTCTAGGGTACCATTGACCCTATCCTTAATGAGTAATCCCACCAGAGCCAAGGTTCTCGCTTAACCTTCAGCTCTGATACCAATTGCGACAACCTGAAATTTTCAATCCCGAAGATTCCAGATAGTTAGGGGAAGAAGAAAGAGGTAGTAGAAGAAGAAGATCAGAAACATCAACATCTCATATTCGCAGCGGATAAAATATAATAACAAATAATATCAGTTATACAAAGGAATTCTGTATCTGTCAAATACATTTATAATACATCAGAGTTACACATATATACAGACACTGGATATACACAATCGTCATGTCTCAGATATACATCAATATATTACAGTCGGAAACACTCCATACGTTCCTGCCATCCAACTCGCCTCCTGAGCTCCAGAACGTCCTTACCTGAAAATCTATAATACTCGGTCTAACCCGAGCATTACACCAAAGTAACACCCGGGTCAGGCTGGAAACCAGCGTGAGTAAACTCATGTAACATGGAATTCCAATACAAAGAACTTACTTAAAACCCGAGCAACTCATATCAATTTACAAATTCACAATTTGTTATAGACAATGCTTATTTGACACATTAATTTCTAAGTACCAAAACTTAGATTAAATAATTCAATTTACTTAAATCATTCCGTTCCAGCCTATTGATTTCACATATCAAATCTATATAGAATTATTATAGATTACGAATCTAAGTGGTTTCGGGTATTTGCTAACACCCGACCCCGGTCTCTTCGAATTCAATGTCATTTCTAATCCAAGTTGATAAGTTTTAAACAATACAATTCATATCCAGGATATCATCTCAAAAACAATTCAACTCAGATAAGTACCTACATTATCACAGTTCAACCCATTTATATCACAGCACATCTCAATTGCCCATCCGAGATATCATTAATTCAAGTCATTCAATATCATTTAACCATCCACAAGCAAAATTTATATGATATAAAATTTTCAATTAATATAATTAATCTCTAATTAAGTTAATCACCCACTTTAATTACTTGGATTACCTTAATTCTGCTTGCTTAACATTAATTAATTACAACTCAATTAACAAATGATCCTTTAATTATCATTTTAATTAATCATCCTTGATTAATTATCCTTTAATTACATTAAGTAATTAGCCTTTAATTAATTACACAAATTAATTATCCTTAAACCAATCGCACTAATTAACCTTTAATTACCATCTTAACTAATTTACTAAAATTAATTAGTTTAACCCTTAATTTATTTACATTAATCAATTATTCTAAAATCACTTCCTTTAATTTATTATCCTTAAATTTATCTCACTCATTAATCAACTAACCTTAATTAATTCCCTAAATTAATCCATACTTAAACTAATTACAATAAGTAATTAATACTCAATTACTTCTATTAAGTAATTATCCTCTAATTACTTCCTTAAGTAATTACCCTTTTATTAATTACATTTAGTAATTATTCATTAATCACTGATTACATTAAGTAATAAATTTCATTAAGTGATTACCTTAATTTATTAAACTATTTAATTGTTTTAACAAATTACATTAATTAATTATCTTTAATTAATTGAGTAATTTTACCTTAATTACTTTTATTAATAAGGTTTTAAAATTAAGATAAACCATTTATCTTAATTAGATCCTTAACATCTATAATTTCTTAAAGTAGATACTTGAAAACTAAATCATTAGAGAATACTTTTATTTATTTAAAGTTTAATAAATCTTTCTTTTCCACAACTTGATTCAAACATCACCATTTTATTTTGAAAACATATAGTAATTAAATTTCCAAAATTTATCTAATATATACATAATTTCATTAAAACTAAATAATTTTTAAATCATTTAACCCTTACATTTAAACTTAAAATTTGTTAAACAATTATTTTGCTTAAAAAAAATTCCTGTATAAACCTTAATATAAAATCCAAAACTAGGCAACGAGAGTAAAATCCCGAGCCCTGACTTCGAAAAAACCCGAACAAAACTTCGAGCCACCCGACAATTCCACTCGAACCCTTCCTCCTTGAGAATTTCACAAATCCACTCGAGACCCACCCGAGGAAAGCGCCATCATTCCCATGCCCAGATCAACCCAGACATCAACGTGCACGTGTGTACGTGCACGCCGTAACCACGCCCTTCGATGAACTCTCCAGCCATCCTCCAAGTCGACGATGACTTCCACAGTCCATTCGATTACCCAGCTTCGTCAATAGCGACGAAGATCAAAATCAAACAATTCAATTTAGGCTGGACTCTCAACCCAGTTGACAAATCCTCACCGTATCGCTGATCTCCCCTACCAGATATTCTACCGTCCCATCTAGAGACGCGCCACAGCCGACATACCCATTTTCCCCTCACGCAATCGAGTTTGATGCGATGACAATACCGCAATTGCCTCGAAACCAACCTCGAATAAAAACTCAGCTAAACCCTAGATTTAACTCGCCGCGCCACCATGATGCTCCAGAAAATCTTTGATTATTTTTTCCATAATCAACGATCAACCAACAATCCCTGGCCTCAACCCCGACACGTCCGAGCGTCGAGATCGTCAGAATTTGATGATAATTCAAATGTCGTTCAACTTCGAGATTCTCCATAAAAACAAACCTAAAATTTATGAAATGATTTTTAAAAAATCATTATTTTCTAATTCAAATCTGAATATGAAATCCAAATACGAAATTATACACATCGGTTTTGACTTGTATTAGATTTTCGACTGTAATTTCAATTGTTTTAAATATTTATTAAATAATTTTGCTTGTAAATATTTTTTTATTTGTATTACATCACATCGAAAAAGTTTCATTTAAACACCAAGTGACAACAATGATCAGGGAGGAAGAACTCGATTTTTGAATCAAGTTCAAAACTGGAACAGAGTTATATATGTGTTTATAGACATGCATACTTACAACTCTTTTTTTTTTAATATTTTTTTTGCAACATAATTCAAACACAATTGCTAACACATCATCTTTCCTAACATCCTTCACATGCATCAGATTTAAATAATTTTTAAGCATTGTTTTACTCATCTGCACATGCAAGGCAGAGGAAGCCTGGAATCTGACAGTTGATTGAAATTATTTATCTTGATAACTGAATCCTTGCCATTGAGTGGACTTGCTTGATGATTTTGCTATGGATGTTGGATTTTGAAATTTTGATTGTTGCCACTTTATTATTCTTCTGGTTTGAAGTTGTTAGCAAGCTTTGTTTTGGTCCTAGATTTTTATTTTGCTTTGATCTTGTTGAAACTGTTTGATCTTCTCTGTCTTTTTAGAAGATGAAAAAGGGGTTTGAGAAATATGTACAGCCTATATATTTTCTTATGTATCATGTATTTACATTCTAAAAATTTTCATTGCCACTTGTCTATACAAACCAACACCTGTTGATTTATATCCTACTTAGCGAACATTTGTCACAATTTTTTTCTTTATTTCACATGTTTTTTTTCAAATGTTTAAAGAAATAATTATTAATTATGTTAATATATATAAACTATAGCTTATTCCAAGTGTTGAAAGAAAAGTACTTTTTTTAATTTTTTTTATTAAATCTCACACATATATTTACAAATCAATTTTTAAGCATATATATGTTTTTTTATTAATTTACAAAAGATATGTATAATTAAAAAAAACTTTTATTATTCCTTGTTTTAATCCCATATTGAACTCAAACAATAGCTCTCTAATCACAATATATACATATACACACTTGTATACATGTAAATGAACACATTTAAAATTTCAAAAATAATAGAGTTTACACATGTTTATATATATTTAATGATTTACTATTAGATTCATCATTTTATTTCAACTATTATTATAGTTTTCAGATTCACTTATATACATCCAGACATCTTTAATTATCAATTTATCTGTTTAATCCAAATAAAAATCAGTATTCCCTAGTTTAAAATCAGTTAATCATCCAATTAACAGTTGTTCAAAATTCGAGTTATCACAACTCCATAATGGGATCAAAAGACATTTGCGATCGAAGAGGCGAATGACATCACTGCCTTAAAGATAGAAGAATTAATTGGAAATCTAATGTCTTTTTGAAGTCCAAATGATTGAGAGAAGGGAAAGCAAAGCATCTGAAAAGAAATCAATGGCATTCAATGCATTGACCGATGGATCAGACTCAAACAATGATAATGATGAAGATATAGCCCTTATGACCAAGAATTTTCAAAATTTTCTGAAATATAGAAAGATGAATAATCTCAAGAGAAACAACTATAAGAACTCTGGAAATCAGAATGTAGTGCCAAACAATATCAAATGTTTTAACTGTGACGAACCAGGTCATATCAAAAGAGACTGTCCGTATCTAGATAGGGAAAATTTTCCTATAAACAATGATTTCACAAAGAAATGAAAACGTGCATTTACTGCTACTCTAGATGACTCAGAGCAATTTTCAAGCGATGATGATCAGAAGACAGATAATTCAAATATGTGTTTCACGGCAGTTCACGACTCTGACGAATTCAGAAAAACGGACTCAGAAAAAGGTACACGTTTACAATACATTGGTTGAAATTGCATGCTTAGAATTGAATGTTTGATTGATTGATTTTGAATTGGTGTGTTGTTTGAATTTTAAAATTTTTATTTTTGTTATTTTTACTATTATTTTATTATTATTATTTTTATATTTTATTTTCTATTTTTAATAGTATCATAATATTTTATGGAATATACTATAATTCTAGTAATATTCTAGATATATATATACATTAAAAATAATAAATATATATTTGAATACATAAAAAATAATCATGGAAATTCAAAGACACCTGCCGACAAGGTCCTCGCTACGTTGTCAACAAGGGTATAGAAATTTAAAATTCATAATTTCAATTCAAAATGTTGAATTTCCCTCCATCTTTTCACTTCATTCATTTCTCTCAAAAGTCACCTTTTGACCAGAGAACATGTCCTTTGAGAATTTATTTATTCATTATCTCTTATCACAACTTTTCACTTTCATTTTGAAATTCAAACTCTTATTCCAAAATATCAAGCTCTCTACTCTCTACTCTAATGGCTTCTTTAAGCAACCCTTCCACAATGAGAATTTCCAGAAAGATAAAAGAGCAACTCTACAATGATCTGGAGGCTATAAGCATATATCAACAATACTAACTATGGAAAAGTCCATCCTGGGAAGTTTGCTTTATTTCAAGATTTCTCTACTTATGAAATTAATTCTCTTTTTGCAAACAATCAAGTTCTTAGTCTCGTTGATGCTTCACAAAATGATTTTGTTTGTTATCAAAATCTTGTTAAAATTTTCTATGCAAATCTCAATCGTAGATTTTATAATGGAAATGATGATGAAATTTGGAGTAGTGTCAAAGGCACTAGAATCGTTTTAAATTATGATCTTTTGGGTACCATTCTCCATTGCAAGAGCATGGGAATGGATCTTTCTAGTGTTAATATTAATGAAAATGATCATGAGACATTTCATCGCATTTTTGAAGGAAATGATACTTTCGACCAAAAGCTAGAATTGTTAATCTTATTTTACAACATACTTTGACCCCAAGATCGGGGAGTTTTAACAATCCAACTTCAAAAGTTTGCAAAGCACTTTTTGCTATTTTTGGAAATTATGATATTAATTGGGCGCAAGTTATTTTGGATGAATTTCGAAATGGGTGAAAACACTTTCACTCGGATTTTAAACTATTTTGGAGTAGATTTCAAAGGAGAAGAATTTGTTTCAAGAAAGGTTTTTAATCACTCAAACATTTCTCTTATGAAAATTCCATTTGTTTTTCAACCTTATGAGACTCTTGTCAAAAAGAAAGAGCGTTTGGCTCATGAGGAGATGGAAGAGGAGGAAGAAGAAGAAGGAGAAGAAGGGATGAAATGGAAATAGAAGAAGAAGATGGTGAAACGTCTTTGGAAAGCATTGGCTATTCTCCTAATCCAACCAACAAAACCTTACTCAAAAATCAAAAGACCATTCTCGAGTATCAATGGATTCTTAAACGGTCCGTTAGTAAGAAATTGGATAAAAGGTCATCCAAGATGAACAAGTTTTTCGCCAATGTCAGCAAGAAGCTTGGATTATCTTCATCTTCGTCATCCTCTAACTAGTTCTACCTTTTCATGTCTTGTTGTATTAGTTTTAATGTGTTTTGATTTGAATGTTCGTGTAGTTCTTAATGTTTAATCATTGTATTGTTCTATTATGAAATGAAATTGAATTACTCTTCTTTTATCTAGCTTATCTTATCTCCAGAATAAATGTTAGTATATTATATAAATACGTATGTGTGTGTGTGTGTGTGTGTATATATATATATATACACACAAAATTATTCACAAAATCAAAATGAGTCATCAAAATTGACTGGCCCCTATCGACAACCCCCCTTGACCATGTCGACATGTACTGGTCAGAAATTTCATTTTAAATTTGAAATTTGAATAACTACCTTGTGTCTATTCATTTCAAATGAATTTCTACACCTATAAATACATATTTCTTTCAGAATTCATCACTCAAAATCATTTCTTATCGACTTTATCTACATTTCTTCTCACAAACTCAAATATGGCCAATCCAATTCATAGTTTAACTGAGAATCTTGAAGAAACCCTTAATTCGTTCAAGAATATTCTCTCTTTCATTCTTTGTAATCAGCGACACTTAGAGTTAAGTCAAATGCAGATGATCAAGAAGCAAGAAAAGCGATTCGATGGATGATTTCCTCCCTGCACAAGGATGATAATGAAGCACATCCTCCAGTCTCTCACTCCAATGAAAATGAAAATATGGATGCCATTAAAGCTGACCTTATATTTGGAGAAGAAGGATGGGTGAAAGGTCCTCGTAATGTTTGATTTTAGCTGATTATTTTGTTTGATTTTAATTGATTGCTTGGATTGATTTGATTTGATTTGGTTTGGTGTGGATTGATATTTGGTGTGAAAAACATGTGTAAAAACACATTGATATTTATATGATCTTTGATTAGTTATCATGTCTATCAGTATAATTATCTCTTAATCTATCTATTATATACTCCATTGAATATTATATTAATGCAGGTATTTTAGTACAAGAATAAGGGGGAGTTATATAGTTTGAAGTTAGTTTTGTTGATGACAAAGGAGGAGAAGTATAAAATAGGATAGTTAGGCATAGATTAAGGGGGAGTTATTAGTTTTATGGGGAGTTATTAGGATAGAAGTAATATTTTATAAACAAAGGTTGTCATCATCAAAAAGGGGGAGATTGTTAGTCCCTGAGACGATGTTTTGATGACAACAACCTTAGAATAAGATTATAAAATAATAAATACTAAATTATAGTTTAGATATATATGTATATGCAGGATTTAACCATGCAGGTACCAAGAATGAAGACTGTACAATATAGAAATTCAAGATATCAAGATTGAAGACTCATGAATATCAAGATTATCAAGAGTTCAAGATTTCAATAAAAAATAATTTAAGTAGGAATTTTGTTAAAACTCCTAGAAAAGCACTGGCATCTTAAAATCCAATTTATTCATGGAATGAAATCCACTTCGAGCCTGTTAAAGGGATGGAACCCTAAGTAGGATGGAACCTACGAAAAATCTAGTGGAACATTGTTTTGTATCCGCTAACTTTTATTCATATGTTTTTACAAATTTATGTCTTGTTTTCAAAATGATTTCAAAACCTTCATTTTAAAAGAATCAAAAACATCTATCATAGTTTTAAATACTTTTAGCCTCAAAATAATCTTTATTTTCAAAATCAAATTATCCTTGGTTTTAAACTATCTTTTAATAATAATATATTTAACTTTTAATATTTATAATTATATTTAAATATAAAATTATAGTAAAATTTTATATATGTCAAAATATTATTCTCTATATTTATTTATGTATTTTAACTATAGTTAAGTATGTTTATAAAGTTTAAAAAATAGTTTTAACACAAGATAGAAGTTATTTTCAAAGTAAAACGAATCACCAAAAATACCATAGGCTCGTCGACAACCCCTAGGACCCCTTGTCGACAAGGTGGCAGTTGATTTCAAAATTTTGAATTCCAAAAGAAGCGTCTATTCATCATATTCTTTCACGAATGGACATGGCTGCTGTTCTACTATAAATAGGGGCAGTTTTAAATGAATTTATATTCATATTTTCTTTGATTTCACTCCTCTTCTTCTTCCACATTTCTTTATATATATTTTTACCATTACTCTACTGAAATCACCATTGAATCTAACTATATCATCTCTGGTCTGATTCTCTATCACTATCTCAACAAGATCTCAGTGCTATCCAGAGCTATAGGCTTCTTTGTAGTAAATTAAGTGAGAAAAGGTGTGATTGTAGCCTGTGAAATCAATCAAGCGAGAAAAGGTGTGATTGTAGCCTCTGAAATCAATTGGGTGAATTTATTGCCCATAAAATCAAATATCTCTACCCAGAGGATCGTGAATCTGGAGTGGTGTACCTCGTGGCCTTGAAATCGAGGGTGTAATTGTAACAATTGCTTTTGAAAGGAAATCTGTACTTCTGTACGGGACTGGATGTAGGGTAACCCCGAACCATTATAAAATCCGGTGTGTTCTTTCCTTTATTGCTTTTACTTTATTTTTTGCATCTGTGTTTGATTCTGTGATCATATCTGTGTCTGAATATTGCATACATTTGTGTTCAAATTAACATAAACTTAAAAAGATTTAGTAATTCCTTAAAACACTATTCACCCCCTCTAGTATTAATTCTAGCCTTAAGATTCGTAATCCACATTCTTCACAGACCTAAATATAGTCACTCGATGAACGTCCTGCCATGATTTGACTACAATCGAAGCGGAGCTTTCATATTGAAGATTGACAGTGTTCTCAAGTCGAGAGAACAGTGTAAATCAGTTGCATCAAAATTTTCTGTTTGACCTTGGTTATATTAACCAACATAAAACTATCGAGTGAGTCATTGCATAGTTATCCAATAACTATCGCTACCAATATGTAACCCCTTAATACACTGCCTAACAGATGGAGAGTGTTGCATACTCTTGTCTCAACGGATGTACCGTGTCCAGTATCAATACTTCTTGACTTTGAATATTTAAAACGTATATTTATTTTTATTATGATAAATTACTCACAGCCATAAAACATTGCAACTACTATCACAAAAAATATCATTCATGGATTTTCTATTAAATATAACTTAAATTAAATTAATTAATTAATATAACACGTTATATAAAGTATAAAATAGAAAGAAAACGCCTTTTATTTCGAACAGGATTGCTTATCGAGTTAGATATATGTAACAAATTACATAACTGTCCCTAGGGCATACTGTTAACTCTATCAATATTTCACTTGTGCTTAGGATCAATTATGAAATCTTATTCCAAATTCTCTAATCGGTTTTCTCAAAACCAATTGGTTCAATCTCTCTGTGAATGGATATGCTATTATGCCTTAATTATCTACTCTATCAATCAACTCTCACTAATCTTGATAAAAAATTTTACCATGTGGAACAATTCTGGGTATGTCTCTCGATTTTTTGTGAGCTGTAAGTTCTGTTATGAACTATATCGTGACCTTGTTATCATATAGCAATGTTACGGATTCTCAACATTTGAAATTACCTCTGCTCGGTTAAAAATTATGCATTATATTTATATACATTATTTTTGTTATGATGTTATTCAAGGTGATGTACTTATCCTTTATCATTTAATCAGCCATAATCTTTCATTTGGAACATTCCCAACTTAAGGATTCTTAACTTGAATTTATTATCGATATATTATACCACTACAACAAAATACTCTTTTAACAACGGATAATACCCATTGTAATAGGGGTTTCACAACAGGCCAAAATTCATCTTATTATGCGATGTTATAATAGACCCAAAATATTTTACAATGGTTTTAAACCGTTGTAAAAGTCATTGTCGTAAATATTTTTACAATGGTCCAGAGCCATTGCAAAAGATTCTTTTACAACAAGTATGGACCGTTGCAATATGCCCTAGTAACAACAGACATTGACCTTTTGTAATATGTGTATTTTATAATTGTTTTTTCCCTTTATTAAAATAATTCAAAATTATGAAAATAGAGCATTGATGTTGTATGTATGCAGATCATACTCACAATTGCTAAAAAGCCAAAACGAATTGAACATTCACATCATTTATAAAGTCTTAATATAATTACAAATCATTATCGTTTAAGCAAAATAAATATAAAAAAACCGAATACAAATAATATAAATGATAATTACAATGGTCTCATCGTTTCCAGCAGCATCAATAATACAAATTATATAAACACCATTATAACTACCGTAAGGTATTAAACTGGCTGCAAATAGCAAAGTAGTGAGCTCGACAATAAATTCTGAGCGACGTGGTGAGCAACTTTCGGACTCTGGCTATAAATAACAAAGTATCTCAGGCTTGACAGTTTCTAGATAAACAAAGAGGAACAACCAATGTTTCCTTGCAAACCCCAAATCTCCAAACTAACCGAATTCACAAAAACCGACAACTCCATATTACTGAATGTGCTACAACAAACACAATCACATTTAAGTTCACATTTGTGTTCACAGTCTTCTTCCTTGATCACTGCCAAAACAACCCATAAGTAGCAAAGTGAGATTTTTGCAATGTAGAAAATAAATCTTATGATTAAACTTACCCAATCAAGAAGATTAGTATGCTTATCCGTAGGTTTGTAACTGGTATTTGCTATTCCACTAATAATCTCTAACAAAACAACTCCATAGCTATAGACATCAGCCTTATCCATCAAGTATCCTCTCAATGCATATTCAGGAGCCATGTACCCACTGCAAAAGCAGAACGGAAAGCATTAAGAAACCAGGCATCCAAAATTATTACATTAACAAAACAGGATCTATAGGATCACATTTATTTTGATTGTTAATTAGCTTCCTAGAATTATAAGAGCAGCAAAAAGTAAAATAAAAATAACAAGTGGTATGATAGTACATATGCATACTCACCTTGTACCCGCGACCCTTGTGCTGATGTGAGTGTTTTCTCACTCGTTGAGCTTAGCCAAACCAAAATCATATATTTTTGCATTGAGATTTTTGTCAAGCAAAATTTTTGTTGCCTTGATGTCTCGTTGAACAATTTTAATTATAGACTCTTCATGTAGAAATGACAGACCCTCTGCAATCCCTACTCAAATCTTATACCTTGTTTGCCAGTCCAACTTCATGCGTGTCCTCTCAGGACCTGTGCTTGAAAAAAATGAATAAAATATTCCTTTATGATGCACGGGCATTTTCATGTGCATCTTCAATGTAATAATTGTTGTAAATATACTGCCAAAAGTAAATAGGAACGACAATTCAATTCTTCTCTTACACATTAATTTCTTCATGTTGCCCTTCTCAATATATAACTCAGTTCTCATTCAAAGTAATTGTAAACTCAAGCCTTGTAGTTCACAAGTATCATAAAATAGAAGAGATCACAATTTATTTTTATTTTTGCACAATAATTCTACCTTATTCTGACATAGGCACAAGTCATTTCACCATTTTAAAAAATGTACAGGGATTGATATACAGAAGTTTGAAAGAAAAGGGAAGAATGATCACAAGTATCAAGGAAGAAAACTGAAAAGGACTCCATTGTTACATATAAACATTCTAGTGATGCACGGTGATTCAAAATTAACCATTAGAGCGATAACGTTGACAGTTAGATGAAATTGAACAAACTTCTGTATATTGATGTAAACTGCACGTCCTTATTTAGCAAATCAACATATGAACCATCTCCTTCAATATACAAATAGCAGCTCCAACTTCTCCAGCCTCACCCACTAACTATCCCAAAACTGCACTGGCTTCAACATTTTTACACAGCCATCAACTAAAACCAGAAAATTCCCCTTTACCCAAATCACCAAACTTCAGCGAACCCCCAATTCCATAACCCGAGCTACAACATGCAACTTCGCAAACCCTAAACCGGCGACCCTCTCCAACAAATCGCGACTCGAAGAACTCCAGCAATCCCCAAATCCACCACCTGAAACAAAAAACCCACAAACCCTCAATCCATAGCCCAAATCGACATATCTTCCATCATTGATTTTGATTTTAGTTTTCGATTTGGATTGGATTTGAGAAGAGGTTCTAATTTGGATTTCGATTTAAATTTGGAATTGGATTTCGACTTGGATAATTTAATTTGTTTGTGACAGCCGTGAATAAAGCAGGAATATAACTAATCTTTTCTTTGTTATAAGAGGAGAGACCTTTTTTTCTCTTATTTTCGTTAGTTAGACAAGGGAGGAGGCGCAGCTAGTTAAAAAACTTGCATTGGAGCCAAAAATTTGCACTGTAGGGAAAAAAATTCTTGTATAGGAGGGGAGGAGGCGGTTGTGAGCTGAAATTTTACATTTATTTCAGAAAATTTAGACTTTTTTATTTGAAATATTAAAAATATCAATTATAGTTTTGAAATATTACATACAAAATAATAAATATTTCATTTTTAGGTCTTGAGATTGGAAACGGTAGGGTTGAACTTCAACCTCACATTTCATAGAAAATAATTGAATTCCATATAAATTAGATAACAAGAAGAAAAATACAGGCTTTCCTAGGATTAGTAAATTATGATAGAAAATTTATCCCTAATCTAGCAAGATTAGTCGGTCCTCTTTATGGCAAAATTTCTAAAAACGGAGAATCACGTTTTAACTCCAAAGACATAAAGCTTATTCAAAAAATCAAAAATGAAGTAAAAAAGATTAAACCACTAGATTTACTATTAGAATCAGATTATATTATTATCAAATGTGATGGTTGCAAGGAAGGATGGGGAACCATCTTAAAATGTAGACCGTCTAAATACAGTGATCGTTCAACATAAAAAATCGCTGCCTATGCAAGCGGTAATCTTCAACCAGACTCGAATTGGACATCATTAGACTTTGAAATACAAGCTTAATAAATGCATTAGATAAGTATAGAATCTACCTTAATAAGTAACTTACAGTACATACCGATTGTGAAGCAATCGTTAAATTTATTTCTAACGAGAACTCCAAAAAGGTAGATAGAACGCGTTGGCTAAATTTACAAAATCTTATTCAAAATAATGGATACAAGATTATCTTTGAACATATAAAAGGTAAGAATAACCGGTTAGTAGATATTTGTCCAGAAAACTATCTTACATATTTAACCAGGTTTGTGATTTGCAGGAAAGAAATAATATGAACAGACAAATAGACAAGGAAAAGGCAAAGGCCGGAAATAGTACCACAGCAAGTAAAGCATAGAAAGTGGAAGTGCAAACTCCATCAATAATAAAAACAGAAGTAAAGACAGAGGCATCATTGCCTATGCCACCTTCACTAAGTTGTCATAGTCTAATTCTCCAGATTGAATAAGTGTTAATCAAATAATGGGTAGTCAAATCCCATGTATGACATTCGATCAGAATTCTCTGACTATTTACATAAACGACGATCCAAGGCGGTTTAAACACCTAGTTCGAATAAACGATCAATCCCAAAAGTGTCTTCTCGATCATCTATGGAACTAAGAACCATAGACCAAGAAAAAAAAACAAAAATTGGGCAATTGTTTAGCTTTTTATTTTTCCAAATACAACAAAAGCCCCTTTCCAGCAATTTCTTTTGTTACATTGTCCTTAAAGGAAATTTTACAGGAATTTTTAAACAGTATAGCCAAGTTCAGATGGCTATAAATAATTTTTATAACCCAATTTTCAAAGGTTTTTATAACTTGAACGATGCTTTAAAAGAGGCTTGAAACTTTTTTAGGCTAAATTATTATGTAGATCCAGAATGTCATCAGTCTTATGCACAAACAACCTCTTTCCCTCCTCCTACTCCAAATGATCTTCTCCAAACTCAATCTATCCATTTAAATGACCTCCAGAATTTATATCAAAAATCTCAAGCCCAGTTAACTCAATTAATCCAGGAAAATCAGCTCCTCAAGGCCCAACAACAACAGACCACATATACCCAAAACACTAATACTCTTCTTGAAAAGCGAATCCAACAGTTAGTCCAAGAATGAGATATTCTTGTTCAAAAATAGTCCAGAAGGCCTAGAACCTTATCTTACCAGCTACTATCTAATCATCTCAAATTGAAGCCGATTCTTATTCTTGAAGAACTTTACTCTAAAACAGGAACAGATGTTTAGCTTAAAATTGAAAAGATGGTTGAAGACAGTTGGAACCAGCATCTAGCCAAGCTCCAGAGAAGTCTAGCACAGATGTATAAAAACGTAACCGAAGGATTCCAATTTAAAGTAATACAGGATCTAAGGTCTAATATGTTAAAGGCAAGAGTAGATGAATCAAGTCTACCCTGCGACATTGATCATGTTGTTGATCTATTTGATCATGGCATGTTGTCTCGTATTACCTTCTCCAGATCCATAGATCCAGCAGTCCTTGAACGTTTTGGAAAAAGATTTGTAATGGTAGCACTAAAATATCTTAAATTATCACCAGATATTATAGTATCCATTAACTCTACAACACCTAGCTATCATTATGGCCAGAACCACAGGATCGTTCCAGCATTTCATCGAATAACAATTTTCAAACATAAAGGATACACGTGCGAGCATGCATCTAAAAGTCTCAGATGTTACTACCAGCTATTTGAAGGTGCCCCAATATGGTTTGAAGCGCATAAACCTTGGGAATTCCATCATAATAAAAAAAAATTAGTTGCGCCATTAGGTTGGAAAGAACTCATTCTACAGTTTGAAAGTTCTCGCTATCAAATTTAGGGAGAACTAGATTTAAAAATTATGCTTCCTCCGCAACTAGTGCATCTTGGCCAGGTGTGTATTTAGTTCACCGGGATTACCGGCAGAATATTGTATAAATAAGTGTGCTTCTGCTTCGTTCAGAACACACAAGTCTTTGTAATATATTATAAGCTCTTCAAAAAATTTAATGGCGAACTAAGCTTCTCTTCATTTCTCTTATGCAATTCTAAGTTCTTCATCAATCCTTAATACTTTGAGAGATCATATGTAAAAAAGGTTTTTGAATTCTTCCGCATCCACCGTGCGTCCTCTATTTTACAAATCACTCCGCCGTATAGAAGCAGTCAAGCTTTCTCGAAACTATTCACAGAAAATAGACTAGGTATGAACATCTGTGACTTGGACTTTTTCTTAATTTCTTTAGTTAGAATAATTATTTTTAATCTTGTAGGCTATGTTTTAGGATTGTTTGTTAATATGTTAGACGATCTCTTCATTTTATATGATCAAATGAAGAGATAAAAATTGTTAATTTTATCACCTACCCCTATTTTATTGGTATCAGAGCATGGTTGTTCTTGGAGTTACTAAGATTTTCATGAAAATAAAGTATTGTTTTAATGAAGAACTTTCTGAGTAAGTTTCTAGGGTAGCATGGAGGTGTAAATCCCTTTATTCAACTAAACATGGTAAACTTTAAAGTAATACGGAGATAATGAAATGATTAGTAACCAGGGAGTTAATCATGCTTTAAATTAATTATAATGTAAGTTAAGCTTTTATTTCTAGTCTTTATTTTATGTTGATCTCTTAGAAGAAAATATATTAAAGAAGAACTTAAATGCATAAGAGGAATGAATTTTAAATTTGAAAGTAAGAAAATATTTAAAATTGATCCTTCATTCATTAAGTGCCTAAATTATCTTAATCTTGAATACAATTTTAAGGAACACAGTATAATTAGTCTTGATAAGTACAAATTTGTTTGTCACTTTGAAAAGGGTTTTCAACATATATTACACAGTGATAACGAACAACTTAATTCAGTAATAGATTTAATTATTAACTCTCATTTTCTGGAGAGTATTCTATTCTTGCTAACTCACTTAGATTAGGACTGTTATCTTCTATTTCCTCGCCTGATAATCCTTGATCATATAGTAAGACATTGTTATTAGAATCAAAGTAATATTCATGAAAAAGCGGAGGAAACATAATTTTTAAATCTAGTTCTCCATAAATTTGATAGCGAGAACTTTCAGACCGTAGAATGAGTTCTTTCCAACCTAGTGACGCAACTAAATTGCAAGTAACTATGTTACAAAACGACATTACACAGTTAAGAGCTAAAGAAAAATATTTTAGCCAAATAGAACCAGGAAATTCATCAAAAGAAACACTAATGAAACAAACAGAAAATTTAAAAAATAGTTTAACAGAAAATAATGAATTATCAGTTAATATAAATAAGTATAACACATCATTGTTACCACTTAATTGTCGAATATGGTTCGGTAACAATAAGTTTATCGATACAGTTGCAATTATTGGTACGTGAAGCACCAAAAGTTTAATAGCACATTCTTTAATCCCATCCCAATATAGAATTCCATTAAACTATACAATTACTTCTAAAACAGCAAATCAAAGTTTTATGACTTTGACATACAAATTACCTGATGAATCTATGATTCAATTCAAAGATTTCGCAGGTAATTACAACTTAAAAATTCACGGTAATATTCTTATCAATACGACTCACTGTATTTCAACTATATTTGTCTTTCTCATAAAGACACATTTGCGGCCAATTGTTCATATCGCTCCGGATATAACTATCAAAATCATACTTTGCTAATGTACTTGGAATCAATTTTCAATTAATGCATCGTACGATATCATAGAGTCAATACTCTTAATGGTACATTAGTTCACAATATGTTTATGTTTACATCATAAAATAAGTCATCTAATGACCGTCGATCCCAAAATTCTCTTTGGACAATTCATACAAGAACCCTTATGTATAATTATTACATGCAGTATTTCGACTCGAACAACCTGCCAAATCCTTGGGCTAGGATATGTAAGGGTTTCTTATAAACCCTTACCTTGTATGGTTTTGTTGATTATTCTTGGAATGACATTAATTTTAACCTTATATACTACTCTTAAGTACACACCTTTTTAAAGAGATTAACCCGACTTCACTCATCATTAGTCATGCTTTGTTCGACAAAGTTCGATTACTTCTTACCAATGCATCATTACGTATTATAAGGAGGATTGGCCTTCGAGACTGAACCTTTATTCATATTAGGTACATATGAAACTCTTTGGAATATACTCACACATCGAATCAAATAAAATCATTTATGTCATATGTTATATTGTTTGCTTCCATTTTATATTCTATGAGCTTATCATAGACATACATGTGTATCAAGTATACACGTCCAATTCTATGATAACTCATCGCTGAATATGATGAAGTACGTGGATTATTTTGGTATTAGTAGACTAATGAGTGCAAATATTTATTTGTACCAATCCAAAGAGTTCATTAGCACTTATGATACTCCCACTAAATGGGTGCATAGCCCTTAATTGTTTGAGATATAATTGACCAGTATCATATGATTCATAATCATATAATAAAATTTATTTCTCAAAACTTTGGCTTGGTATATAATTCCATTATAATTGTAAATAATTTTTAGATACTTTAGTATTTTCCATTGCATTGCTTTTTTTGTGAAAATAAAAACCACATTATAGTTTTATTACATAACGAATATTCATAATATTCACATTGAAATATAACTATGTCTTTTTTTAGTCGACACCAAAAAGTGTCATTATTATCATAAATAATATGCAATTGTTTTACGAAAACAATTTTTGTAACTTAATGCAATCAATAAGTGATATATGGCATGCTCTTACTATTTCTACCATTACTATAGTAGTGTACTGAATACAGAGCTCCATCATTCACTTAATATAGATTATCATTTCATACACCGCAACTAATTTACAGCGGAGAGTTCTTTGATCGAATATCTTGAACTCAAAGAAATAAATCTCATAGAAAACAATTATCTATATGAAAGTACATTTCGGAATAGAAATCGTATTTCTTATTTCTATGTTATGTATCAACTATTATTATTACAATTATCAATTTCGATGTTTCTTTATAAAGAAGAAGTGACCATTCGCTCTCTTCATCCTAACTGTGCCTTAAATCACGTCTACTCTTATATATTCATTTTCCTTTCTGAATGGTCAAACCTTTCAGAAGTAAACCCTTAAAACAATGTCATAATGAACTCTTTACAAAAGTGCTTTTGATTATCCTTAACATTTAAGGACATCAAATATGATACGTAAACTGATCAAACTGACATTTCAGCGATCGAGTTCTTAGATCTACATTGTAGTTTAGGTCTTGTGTTACATTTAACACAATATAATCTTTTATTGTAATTGATCAAATTTAATACTCGGTCTTGCACTATGGTTTATTTTCTTATTTCTGATAAACTAATTTCATCGAAATATTGTACAATACGAAGTATGACCGTTCACCATATAACATTTATATGCTATTGTATATAGACTAAATATCCATAGTCATGTATTAATTTTGAGTTCGGAACTCATAGAATGCAATACAGGGTCTCGACCAAATAAACGTATAATCAACCAAAATTGCGAACGTATTAAGTAGTTGTAAGATAAGGCACTTGCATGGGGATAGAAAACATTAACATCCAAGAAGTATTTAATAGTATGTACATATTATATTTCTATTTATTTATCTTTGATTTAGTTCATTTGTATATATTAATTGACAAAAGTTTTATCAGTTGTATTAATTGCATAAATTTATCAATTTAGATTATTATAGCATTATATAGCATATGTTCTTACAATATTAGAAATATTAAGTGTTACCATTTCATTTTTCCAATAAGGATCCCATTAGTCTTTTATGTTTCACGAAACCCTAAGTGAAAACATGGAAGTCCTTTGAATTCACTAGTGGGTATTAGGACTCGCTGGTCTTAGAATTCCAACCTTAAGTTTGCTCAACAGGACATTGCTCCACAGACGATGGAGAACTCCTTATCTGTTGTATCATACATAACTCCTAACCCTTGGTACCTTGTCTTATTTTCACTTTGACCTTAAGGTTGCTCAACAATTCGAAATGAAATTATTTATTCGTACCTTCCATATCGTGACAGCCTATGAATAATATATGTACCTTGAGTTTGCTAAATAAATACATAAACTTATCTTACCTCATCTAATCAGTATACTAATACTACACGTAATATTCCTAGCTTGAGTTTGCTCAACAACTAAGGAGTTTGCAAGTAATTTTTTAATATATATGATAAAGGACAACATTATATTGAAGATTCATAATATTCTATATATTATATTGATTGATATCGACTTATGAAATAATGTATTTCTTATGAAATACCTTCATGATTCAAGTGTCACACAAATCTAAAATCATGGTTACATACAGTGCATTCGTATTTATCCCTTAAGTCTATTTGGGTTTCTTTGATGTTCCACTTTTGGTTTATACATTCATATTATATAAGTTTTATTATTATATAACTTTTATATTTTATATTACTTATATAATAGTCTTATATATAATACTATATTAATTAATTAACATTTTAATTAATTATTTATAACTTTTATATTTAAGAATTATTATATACTGTAACCTTTATGGTATAACACATATATTTCATATATGTGTATTTTTTTTATTTAATTAATTAACCTTTAATAAATTTATTTAGTTAAATAATTTTAACTAAATTATATTAGTTTTAAAAATCATATTGTATGCATACATATATATTGTGATATCGTAAACATTTTAAAATACCATAGCATATATCAAAAATATATAATACATGTATATATTTTCATTAATTAACTTATGTAATTAATTATTATTTTTTAGTCTTATTAGTAAATTTAAAAATTTGAAATTAATTCATATTATTCGAACATTTTGAAAATTTTATTATATTGTAACCTTTTATAATTTACGTATACCTTATTTTAAATTTAACTTTTGAAATTAAAATCATATACTTTGAATTTTCAAATAATTTCGAAAAGTAGCCTAATGCCTAATTCATATTGGGTTTTTTCTATTAAGGACAATCTTTAGGCATACCTATCTATTGTCATGCCAGTAACCAGGTAGGGTAGAGTACTAGATTACCCAAATCCAACCCTAGAAAGTACCTATCTAGACACCTTACTATTTGGGCTGTGAGCTTATTTGTTGACCTAACATAACTAATTTAGACTACATAGGTTGTTGGGCTCTAATACTATTGTTGAAACTAGGCCAGCCCACAACGAATGTTATGGGTGAATTTTAATTTTCCTATCCTATTGCATCTTTGTTGGGTCTATGAAGTCCAATTTATTTAGAATATTTAAAAAATTTATTTCAATTAAATCTTTTATTTTATTTAAATTTATATATTAATGAGGATTTATTTAATTATATTATGGTGTATATATATGTATAAATGTATATCTCTATGTGTGTGCATCATATACACATATATTTATGTGTGTGCAACGACTCGCAAATTTATTAATTTGATAACTATAATTATTTTTAATATTCAAATATAATTTTTTTACATAGTTTATAATTTTTTGAGCAATAAATAACAATGGTAATAAGTTTTACAAAAATACATAGTTTGGAAAAAAATAGCGATAAAATGACCGAAAACCATTTTATCAATAAACAACTCTATAATCGTCAAACATCACATATTGAGCTGGATACATACACTTAGTTTTATTAAACAAGAATATGAAATAAAATTATTTATTTTATTTTTTTGAAAATTTAATGTATTTATGACATCATCAGTGATACCATTATATTTAATAATTGATTTATGATTTTAAATTGAGATTTAAGGATTTAATAATTATTTTAATTATTTTAATAATTATTTTTAAATGATAATAATTCATTATAATTAGTTATAAAGTAACGATGAATTACTTATAATAGTTTGTGAAGATATATGTTGAATTGAAAAATATAAGCAAATTGATATTGCTTTATCGGGATAATAGCAATTTCGGTAAATAATTGTTATTATTGATTTATATGATTTTACAATTCAAGTGAGATTATTTTTATTAATTAAAAATGGTCAAAAATTTTTTTTTATTTTTTTTACATATATATGTGTAATTTAATTAATAAGTGAAAATGTGACCAGGAATCGGTTTTCCAATTTCAACGGTTTAACGAACGGAAGTTATTCGAAGCCATTGCAACATTGTAAAAGACATTAAAACAATGTGCATGTATAAATATCACATGCATACATATACATAAAATTTCATACATATATACATACATTTATATATATATAATCAAAATATCTAAGATATTTTGTAAAAGCTTATTACTTAAGCTAACTCAAACTCAAAGTCAACTAAGGAAATGAATGGATGACATAGAAATGAGTGAAGTGATGAAGCACATTGTAATGACCCGTAAAATTTTAATAATTTCGACCCATAAAATTTTAATAATTTTGAATGGTTTTATTTACGTATTTAATAGAATTTTTGTATTTTTATTCATCTTATTTAAAACTTTGGTGTTTGATTACATAAAAATTTGAATTTTTGAAATTTCTTGATTTGATTATAAATCATTTCCCAAATTGTAATAAATATAAACAATTTCTGTAATTTTGATTTTGGTTAAAGTTAAACTTTAATTGAAATTTTAAATTTTGACTTCCAAATCTTTTATTTAAACTGTATATATTTGTACAACATTTGTTCCTGTTATCCCGCGTTTTGGTAAAGCCGTGATACCAAAAGATCGATCGAAAACAAAAGGCAGCTCACCTCAAAGACTGGTTATACATTGCTTCGCTATAGATATCGATGAATTTTGTCCGAGTCCAAATTGAGCTATAATTGATAGGACACGACAGGCAAAGCCATAAAAGCCTGCCTTCCAAATTTCAAGTCAATCCGAGTTCATATGTTCATGTTATGATCGATTCAATCTAGAGAAAACGGCCCAGCCTTCGTATCCATCACTATGGGTGACTTCGTATCCATCATCGAACTCCTTTTTGAATCCATCAAAGTGCCTCAGTTTGTATCGATCAAGTTCGAATCCATCGAAGTACCTCGGTTCGACTCGATCCCATTCGAATCCATCGGGAAGCCTCGGTTCGACTCGATCTCATTCGAATCCATCGGCTCCTCCTTATTCGAATCCATTGGTGTCTCCTTACGTCGTATCCATCAGAAAGCTCAACTTCGCATCGATTGGCCTTGTATCCATTGAGAAGCTATGTGGTTCGTATCCATCAAAGAAAGGCTTGTTCGTATCCATCGACCATCACTGGTTCGTGTCCATCAACGACTGCTATTCGAATCCATACATGATAATATATTCGAATCCATCAAGTCAACAAACCTGGGTGACGTGTCATCCCTCGATGCGAACAAGGCGAGATATATGGAGTCGATGCGGTCAACTTGGAATAAAGAGTGGATCGAGGCGAAGTTTGCGCTCCACGTCATCACGAAGACGCGTGCCACCATCAGTTCGAAGCAATCGATTCGAACCAAACAGCCTAGCAAAGAACGTCATTTCGTATCGACTATATCTCATAATTTGCCAATCCAAATGCCATGAAATTTTCATAGGAGATTGCACACAAGACAAGGAACGCTCATACCAAATTTCAGCTCGATTGGACATCATCTTGATCGATACGAAATGATTTCGTATCGATCACAGATCGACTCGAAACTTTTTGAGATTGGTCGCATGGGCCCACTCACGTGCGAGAAAAATTCTTTCGAGATTTCAGCCAAGTCTCAGCCTCCTACGCCTATAAATAGAGCCCCATAGCCTACAGAAAAAGGATCTTTGGATTATAAAGCGCCAAAACTCTGTCGGATTGAGATCTACACCATATTCTTGCTGTCAATTTCGAATTTCCAGTTTTAACTTGCTGTTGGTTACTGTAACCACTTGTAATCATTGAAAGAGAATCAATAAAACACCAAAAACTTCATAATGGGCGTAGGCAACACGCCGAACCACTCTAAAATGCTTGTCTATGCATTTACTTTACTGTTATTTGGAGTTTTTGTTAGATAATCCTCATTTTCAATTTATATTCTTCATTATAAACTCTTCAAAGACTCCCGAAGAGTGTTGTGACCAATTTTGGTGCAAACACTTTGGTGCAAACACTGAGAAAAACCTAGATTTTCTCCTGTTCGTTGGATCTGTCGTCGATACCGGATTGAATAAATCTAAGAGAGAGATCCAGATCACAAATTCAAGTTCCTTCCCTTCTATTCAGATTTGCATAAAGTCTAGGAAAGGAATTCAACTTTTAAGATGGTTAGCACAAGGACCACCTCTAACGCTATCAATCAAGAGGAACATGATAGATAGAATCCTACGCCACTGCCTCTCTCTAACCAAGACGCTATTGGACACTCGGAACCATCAGGTCCGGTTACCCGACAAGAGTTTCAGCTTCTGCTTCAAGAGCGGACCCAGAGTCCGCAACAACTAACAGAACAGCTACGCGCTAACGCCGAGCTGACCAACCAGCCGAATCGCCAGAAGCGAAGGAGATCCAGAAGAGACCATGCTTCTCACTCCTCCAGCGAAATTTCTTCATCTTTTGATTATCATCATCGATCTCCACGACCCCGGCTAGATGGGAGTCACATATAAACTGCTGGATATCAACAAGCAATGACCGATGGACAGCTGAGAGTCGGTCCATCAGCCAGTTTCCAAATCGGGCCCTCCTCTCGAGGATATGCCGCTCCTCACTACATCGCAGAATACCGCGCCACGAACGTCGCGGTTGATCCAGGGGTCGATGCCCAAAATCAGTTGAACCTGGACCGCCGTCAGCATGGACATACTCCCGAACCATACGTCGCAGAGGATTGTGAGCCAAGAAGGCAATGTGTGGACCGTCGACAGCATCCGGTCCAACCCCATAATATGGAACACTACCATACTCCAGCACGAGTCGCACAGAACATACAAATGTTGGATATTCTGACCATGATATGCCAGATGATCCGTGAGAGCCAGGGTCTTACGAATGATGACCGGGGAATCTCTAGAAGTCACACTCCCTTTACTGACGATATACTTACTGCTGAACCCTCTCGGCGATTCAGGATGTCGACTCTACCCATGTACGAGGGCAACTCCGATCCCAACCAACATATTCTGAAATATGAATGGTCGATGAGCGCTGCCAGAGATGACGATGCAGTGAAGTGTCGTAGTTTCCCCATCTCCTTGGGGGGCATCGATACCATGTGGTTCACTCGACTGCCACCTCGATCCATTTACTCCTTTGACCAATTAGCCAAAAAAATTGTTGAGCAATTCCGCATGCACGTCGCAAGGCCAAAAGATGTCAACACTTTGTCTAGCGTCACCCAAGCTCCTGGAGAGACGCTCAGACACTACTTAGAGAGATTCCATACTGCATGTGCAGAAATCAGCAATTCGAACAATAACTCCATCCTTATGGCGATGACTAAGGGGATTGATCCCGATTCTGAGTTTGGCAACTGGTTGGCTGGAAAACCACCTACATCATTGGACCGTTTCCACGCCAAGGCAGCTCAATTCCTGAGAAGGGAAGATGCGAAACAGTCTAGGAAGCAGACTGATGCAGGGCCAAGCACGGAAGGGATCCAAAGCAATGTCGCAATCAAACAGTCCGGTGAGAGCTCTGGAAAAGTTCAGTTGAACGTTCAAAACAAAAAAACTCGACGAAGAGAGAGCGTGAATCAAACTAGAAAACAAGATCAAAATCGTGGCCCACAGCGCAAGAATCCTATGTTTGACAGTTACACTCCTTTGAACACGTCACTGGAGAACTTGTATTTACAAACCTGTAATACAATTCAATACAAAAAACCTGCTCCAAAACCGTCGTCAGAGAGGCAAATCCAGAGGGAAATTTTTGCAGGTTCCATGAAAGCTACGGGCATAATACGAATGAATGTCATCATTTGCAAGATCTCGTTGAAAAATTGATTAGAGAAAGGAAGCTGGAATAGTTTGTGCGGGCGCCACAGCCTGGAGGAGCAGGCCCATCAAATCAAAATAATGAACCCGATCGACCGAGACAGGAGGACTCTACCTGTCCCCGTGGGAGATTAGTGATAAACGCCATCATTAGCGGACCCACTTTGTCAGGAGCCTGGAACGACGACGACCTTCGTCACTGTTACACATGACAGGCTCATTCAGTCTATGAATACTTTGCAATTTCCTTTACATTCTGAAGTTTGAATTTGTAATAAGGCACTGACTTTGCCATGTTTTTTTCCATTCCAGCAATAAATTACTATCTCTTCAAGCTAGAGCTGTGATTCACCGAATGCAGCATTCAACAATCACGACGCATGAAGTGCTAAGTTCCATCGAATAATGGAATTTATTCAAATAGCGAGTGACTGTGATACGATCGGCCACTCCCTAAGTGAAACCTCAGCTCGGGGGCAAGCCATCACATCAAAGGTTGAACTGGACCGACACACGACAGTCCTACAACTAACTCCAAATTCCCAGAGCGCGAATCGAAGTATTCTCATCAACTCTAGGTTCCTAGAGTGCGAACCGGAGTATAAATCCTAACTCCAAATTCCCAAAGTGCGAATTGGAGTATAAGCATCAACTCTAGGTTCCCAGAGTGCGAACCGGAGTATAAATCCTAACTCCACTTTCCTAGAGTGCGAATTGGAGTATAAACATCAACTCTAGGTTCCCAGAGTGCGAACCAAAGTACAAATCCTAACTCCAAATTCCCAGAGTGCGAATTGGAGTATAAACATCAAATCTAGGTTCCCAGAGTGCGAACCGGAGTATAAATACTAACTCCACTTTCCCAGAGTGCGAATTGGAGTATAAACCTCAACTCTAGGTTCCCAGAGTGCGAACTGGAGTATAAACCCTAACACCACTTTCCCAGAGTGCGAATTGGAGTATAAACATCAACTCTAGGTTCCCAGAGTGCGAACCGAAACATAAACACTAACTCCAAACTCCCAGAGTGCGAGTTGGAGTATAAACATATAAATGCAGTTCCGAAGAGGGTGGATCCTTCTGCCTAACGACTACGGCTGTATCCTAACCAAGTTTGAGGAGGATGGACCCGTCCGTCTAACGACCTCGCTTGTTAACTCGGGGTGGATGTGATCCGACCATCCACGATCTCGATGAATCCATCGTTCGCAGAGTGCGAACGAATTCCTAAAAAGCCCAAACAGGTGCGACTGACCATCTGTCGGCTAACTCCAAGTTCCCAGAGCATGAATTGGAGTATAAACATCAATTCCAGGTTCCCGGAGTGCGAACCGACACATCAATGCTAACTCCAAGTTCCCAGAGCGCGAATTGGAGTATAAACATCAATTCCAGGTTCCCGGAGTGCGAACCGAAACATAAATATCAACTCTAGATTCCCAGAGCATGAAGTGGAGTATAAATATCAATTCCAGGTTCCCGGAGTGCGAACCGACACATAAATGCTGACTCCTAGTTCCCAAAGCATGAATTGGAGCATTAACATCAATTCCAGGTTCCCGGAGGGCGAACCGAAATACAAATGTCAACTCCAGATTCCCAGAGCGTGAAGTGGAGTATAAACATCAATTCCAGGTTCCCGGAGCGCGAACCAAAATATACATGCTAACTCCAAATTCCCAGAGTGTGAATTAGAGTACAAATACCAAATTAAAGTTCCTAGAGAGCGAACTATGTTACAAACATCAATAACTCTCAAATTCCCGAGTGCGAACCAGATTATCGATCACAGATTGTCCTAAGTCCCCAGAGTGTGGACATGAGCTCAAAATTTGCAATAGGTGCGATCGACCACCAAAGTACAAATGCTGGTCCCCGGAACTGGGGGCAAAAGCTCAAGTGTTAATCACTAACCAAAGCGATACAATGTCCAAAATTCAACTCATTCATCGATTATGACATGTAATCAAGATTTTCAGACTTGGCAAATAAAACGAACTCTACTTGACGGTAAGAACACCACAAGTACACTGGACTGAAAGCCAAATACTGCAAATACTTAAGCACAAAAGAAATGAGAGTTGAGGCAAAGAAACTAAATTTTATTTCAACTAACTGTATGTGAAGATTCATGTACAAGTTATTCCAAAAATTCCTACTAGCAGGGGGCCGAGCCTGCATCTATACACAATCTATGAAAGAAAAATAAAAGTGCCTTCCTAACTGCCAAAAATGCGCCAGAGGGGGATTATCTACTTTTTCTTCTTCGGCTTTTTCTTCGACGCGGAACTACTAGAACCGCTAACAGTCTTTCGCTTCAAGCCCTTACCCTTTGGCGGATCATCCTCTGATGAAGGCATGGTATCGACATCTTCCTCCGAACTTGAACTTAAAGGAATATTCTCTTTTGGAGGAGTCGGAGGAGTTGGATCCACAACCGAGGGCGGAATGGGCATGTTGGTTCCGGCAAACGTATCCCCAGAAGATACCACCATAAGAGGAGTGGGGCCGACCGCTGTCGTAACACTCTCAGAACTACCACCGCGTGCCGCCGCTTCCATCTCTGCGTTGATTTGAGCAAGTATCTCAGCTTCACAAGCGGCATGAGATTCACGGTAGACAGTGGTGGACTGTGACGAAACAATAGAAACAGGTGGGAACGCACCAAGAACGAATGGCATGTCAGCAAAAGGATCGCTGCTTTGACCTAAAAGCTCGTTCATCATCTGCTCGTCCAAAGACAGTGAGCTCCCTTGTGCTGTCTCCGTCGGCGCGACCGTAGTCGTAATAACCGCCTCAGTAGTGATGGCCTCCTGCACTTGATGCGATTCTTGGCTTGCAGGAGGCACTGTCGGTGTAACTTTGCTCAGTGGACCAGAAAAAAAAGAAGTTGTCAGAACACGCTTCAATACAAATACTTCAGTTCAGACACACAATATATTTGTGCAGAGTACCTTCCTCAGTTAGGCTCGTGGCTGGCTGAACAGCTTCTGCAGGATGTTCCCTTATGGGGGATAAGCGTGGCTGCTCAAGGTCGTAGCATGGGACCAGCTATGGCTCAATAGCTGGCGTCGGCTTGGATCCAGATGAAGTAATCATCCCAGAACTTGTAGCTGGGTGCGCGACGCCAGAACCCTCACCAACCTCTAAGTGTTAGGTACCCAGTCTCTCTCTAGCATGGGAGATCATAAAATCGTGGAGAACCTTCTTCTCATCATCATTCAATATACGGTTCTCCAACTCGAACTCATCAAAAGATTCACCCGGCTATGCTGCCCTCTCTTCCTCAACTAACAAACTCCAGGCATTGAATAAGTGTGTCGGGTAATCGTTAAGCCACGTCAAATTTCTGTGCCTCAACACATTAGCATTATAAGTGATGAGAAGCTCTTCAATCTCCATCTCGATCTTGATCTCCGCCTGCCGAACTTTCTCATCAACTTCAGCTCCGCTTCACGGACCTTTTCCATGGCCGCGTCCCTTTCCCTTCGAAACTCAACTGCCTGATCACATGCCTCCTGTGCAGAAATGTTGGCGGTGTCCCGGTCCTTCACGATTTCTGAAACTTTGGCCTTAAGCTCATTTAGCTCCTTCAAGGCCGCATCCCGCTCGGCGGTTACAATAGTGTTTCGGTGGCCCATGTCCTCCACCGTAACATAATGCGCTTTCTTCATCCTGTCTATTGCCGCCTGGGCTTCATCATCTTTCTTAAGGGCCTCCATCTCTGATTTTCGAGATGACTCGGCTTCAGTGTTCGGCACTTGTATAATACGGTCCTTTTGAGCTAGCTTGGTTTGTAGTTTCTCAATGACAGCTGCCCGCTCAAAGGCTAATGATGATGCTTTCTCAGCCGCTTTAGCCCACATCTTATATTGGAGATAGAAGTCATGTACATAGTCATGCGCCATCTGCTTGGCTTTCGTCGGGATTCTTTTTAAATGAAGAGGAAACATGTAGTTATCGAAACAGATGTTCGAAAAATCCTTCTTTAACCGAGCAAGCTTGATCGCCCCTTCCCCTGAAATTTCTGTAGGGGCCTGTTCTGCAACCACGGAGGTTATTGCCTCCGTTCTAGGATGATGGGGCTCAGACCTGGAAGACTAGGAAGCCGACTTGTGTCACGAGGATTCAGGGGGACGAGAAACATAAACGGGAGGTTGTACAGGAGTTCTGGGAGGAGGAGTGCGAGATCGAGATCGACGTCTGTAATCCCTATCTCTGTCATATCTCTCTTGGTTGGAGTGTCCAGAGTATCCATGGTCATGATCTCTGTCCCTTTCCCTTCTATGCGACTCATAGTATGCAGAAGATCTATGGGCCTGTCGAAGACTTCTCAACATTGAACCTCATCCAGTCATGGTATCTGCAAGTCAAAACAGAGACAAAAGTTAGCAATCTCTCACAGTGAGCGTACTACATTCAGAAACCGTGCAGTGTCGTGAAGTGTGAATGTATGTGCAACTCCCCGACCAACCGGATGTGTCAACCGCACTAGTGGGCAGAGACTCGCTTAAGATTAAGGCTTCTGAAAGTTCGTCCAATCTGACATCGTGCTACAAGGACACATCGTCCGGAATTGGAAGATCAGCGAGCCCTTCATAGAGATTCTCAGTTCTTGGAGGAGACATCTCCGAAATTCTAATTCCGGAGGCCGGCCGGGACGTGAAAACCGATTTCCATCTTCCCTTTTTAGGTGACTTAAAAACGACTGCCTTGCCTTTTCTCTGCTCTTCGATATCCTGGGCTACATCCGCAGGTTCACCCAATGGTTCTTCATCGGTGTGAGTTCTCTCGGAGTCAGCCTCCTCAATTATAACAACTTTAGGTTTTCTTCGTTTAACTCGTTCTTTCGAAGCAGTCCTTAAGGCACCGTCGAGCATTATACTTTGTCTTCGCTCGATCAGCCCAAGAATCCTAAGATTCCTATCCGTCAAGAGCAACTCGATATTCCTCTCTTCACTTGGGATTTCTTGAAGAACCCGAACTATCTCCTTGAAATGTTCACCTTCGAGTCGCTGAATTATGGCTGAAAAGAAAAAGAGATGTGAGTTCGACTTCATTTACATCAGTTTTTATCAACTACCCGAGAAGATAGCAATATTCACGTCTAAAAAGCCATCGCGTAGCAAATGCTGGGGGGCATCTAACATAAAACCACTCCGTCTTGAAGTAGCTCAATCTAGTCCAAGCCCCTGTGACCACTTGGCAATTTCTTACCGCCTCCAGGAATGTGAAAGATGGACTATCAACCCGACTCTTGAAGTTAAACAAGTATCTGATCTCAATCGGGAGTGGCGGCTGATAGAGATACTCCATAAATGCAATGAACAAGCTATTGAGCGAGGCATATCCGTTCGAGTGTAGATGAGATGGGGTAATCCTCAAAAATGACAGAACTTCTCTTATATACTGGTTAAACGGAGGGAGTGTCCTAGCTGCACACGCGTGGCGATTAAATGCGGTATATCCCTCTGGTGGATTGTGCAGTCTATCATTTGGTCCCGGCAATAGTACGTCGTCCATTGACAAACCATGCCTTAAGCATATCCTTCCTAGCATGTCTTCCGAAATGTTGGACGGAATAGAGTTTGATGGGTTACTAATGAAGGATGCGTCAGGTAACTCGTCCGGAGCTGGACTGATAACTTCAATCTCAATCTCCGGTACTTCAAGCATGGGAGGGCCTGAACTCTGAGTTTCTTGCGGCTGTGAACTTGAAGTTTCCATAACTAGCTAACTCACGAGAAATCATCATTAGATGCTAAAGAGCCCGTGCATTCCCCAGTGTAAAGTGCATGAATGTGCCGTGCAGTGTTGTGCATTACTTGAGCAAATTCTACAGAATAAACTGAAATGTATGAACGATAAAACTCTGAAAATCAAACCGGAAATGACCATCATCGCTGACCGTCACAACCATGCCATCCAGATGCTAACGATCGATTCAAGTTAAAGTTTGTTATATTTTTGTTAAGTTACGTTTCGATCGGCGAGCTTCGAAAGGTAGTTCAATCATGCAAAGCAGAAACTCGTCGGAATCGAGGGTTCGAGTATGCAAAAGTTCTCTAAGTTCATCTAATTTCAACTTGGAATCGGTCGCTGCAGTTCAAATTCGTATCGAGTCAGAGATGCATCGTTTTTTCGTATCGACCATGTTCGAATTGATACATTCGTATCGATCAGGTTCGACTTGATACGTTTCGTATCGATCGAGTTCGAAACGATACGTTTCGTATCGATCGAGGGCACACCATTTCGCATCGATCTGAAAACACAGGCTTTGCATCGATCATCACTCTCGTATTCGTATCGATACGAAATCATATAATCTGGATCGATTCGAAAACTCCTATTACTGATCGACACGAAACAAAGACAGAGTCGTTCCTCCACAACTCCTTCTTCTCCAAAAGGCCTCGACTCCATGGCCACGCTCCATCCCCAATCTCGCTCTCACTCGTCCAAATCTCAAATTCATCAAAACCGGTCGTAAAAGCAAGAAGGATAGTTGAAATTTCGAGTTTCATCGTTCTTAACATGATTCTATCCATTAATTACCTGATTTTAATGTTTAAATTTGAAGGATTGAATCGATTCGAAAGCTAAAACAGTTCGTTCTTCCGTTCTCTCTATCGATACAAAAGTGCAGAGAGTATAACCCAACAGTTAAAGTAAAATATGAAAAAATGGCTAAGTCCAGAGTATTTATATGAAGCCTTAAGGGTGACTGGGTCGTTTCGCCTCCCAGTCAACGTGACCGGTCGCAAACGGTCAAATGATAGATCGATGCGAATGCTACTTTCGAATCCATCGGACCTTGTCTTCATCAGGACGAAGTTACCATCGGACTTCATCGTTTCAAAGTACACAACGAAGGCTGCACTAAAAGCATCGAACTCCATCGATTCGAAGTGTCTATCGTGCAACCATCAACTCACAACAGTGCAGGTCTATCGATACGGGCGTTGTTTTCGTATCCAACGAACCCATCGATACGAACGATCATTTCGTATCCATCAGAAATCATCGATGCGAAGCAGGGTCAACCGCAGTTTGTGACCATCGATATAAATGAACATTTCATATCCATCAATTCAACTCACGTCGATATGAAAAACTACTTTTCAACCTTTTACATCGATTCAGGAGAGGATCATTACAAGAGGATAATCAAAAACAACCATCAAGCGTTGTTCCAACTCGAATTTCAAGTCGGTTCAGGTGAGAATCGATACGAAATTCGATAACAAACAAACGAAAAACTAAGTCAAGTTAACATATATGCATGTATATCGGACTAATATTCGATTTTCAACATTCACAGGGATCGAATACTCATCTCATTACGATTACGACAACAAATAGCTAAACACTATCATACAACAACCAGTTATATCAACGCAAGGCTACAACCTTCGACAAAAGAGCAATGAATGTTCAGAGTGAAAACTGCAGCTTTTCAAAGCATGTCATGTTTCCACGAGACGTACTTTGGGGGACAAATGTTATCCTGCTTTTTGGCAAAGCCGTGATACCAAAAGAACGATCGAAAACAAAATACAGCTCACCTCAAAGACTGGTTATACATTGCTTCGCTATGGATATCGATGAATTTTTTCCGAGTCCATATTGAGCAACAATTGATAGGACACGACAAGCAAAGCCATAAAAGCCTGCATTCCAAATTTCAAGTCAATCCAAGTTCACATGCTCATGTTATGATCGATTCAATCTAGAGGAAACAGCCCAACCTTCGTATCCATCACTATGGGTGACTTCGTATCCATCATCGAACTCCTTTTCGAATCCATCGAAGTGCCTTAGTTCATATCAATCAAGTTCGAATCCATCGAAGTACCTCGGTTCGACTCGATCTCATTCAAATCCATCGGTAAGCCTCGGTTCGACTCGATCTCATTCGAATCCATCGGCTCCTCCTTATTCGAATCCATTGGCGTCTCCTTACTTCGTATCCATCAGAAAGCTCAACTTTGCATCAATTGGCCTCATATCCATTGAGAAGCTACGTGGTTTGTATCCATCAAAGAAAGATTTGTTCGTATCCATCGACCATCAGTGGTTCGTGTCCATCAATGACTGCTATTCGAATCCATACATGATAATATATTCGAATCCATCAAGTCAACAAACCTGGGTGATGTGTCATCCCTCGATACGAATAAGGCGAGATATATGGAGTCGACGCGGTCAACTCGGAGTAAAGACCGGATCGAGACGAAGTTTGCATTCCACGTCATCACGAAGATGCGTGCCACCATCGGATCGAAGCAATCGATTCGAACCAAACAGCCTAGCGAAGAACGTCATTTCGTATCAACTATATCTCATAATCTACCGATCCAAATGCCATGAAATTTTCACAGGAGATTGCACATGAGACAAGGAACGCTCACACCAAATTTCAGCTCGATTGGACATCATCTTGATCGATACGAAATGATTTCGTATCGATCACAGATGGAGTCGAAACTTTCTGAGATTGGTCGCGTGGGCCCACTCACATGCCAGAAAAAGTCTTTCGAGATTTGAGCAAAGTCTCAGCCTCCTACGCCTATAAATAGAGCCCCAGAGCCTACAGAAAAAGGATCTTTGGATTCTAAAGCGCCAAAACTCTGCCGGATTGAGATCTACACCATATTCTTGCTGTCAATTTCGAATTTCCAATTGTAACTTGCTGTTGATTGCTGTAACCACTTGTAATCATTGAAAGAGAATCAATAAAACACCAAAAACTTCATAGTGGACGTAGGCAACACGCCGAACCACTCTAAAACGCTTGTCTACGCATTTACTTTACTGTTATTTGGAGTTTTTGTTAGATAATCCTCATTTTCAATTTATATTCTTCGTTATTATCTCTTCAAAGACTCCCGAAGAGTGTTGTGACCAATTTTGGTGCAAACACTTCCAATTTTGTTTCTTTTAAATTGATTATATACTTTTAAATTAAGTGATAAATAATGTTAAAAAGAAATAAATTTATACGTTTCTTTTATACGTATATACATCCGTTTTCTTAGTAAAGTAATAAACAAATCAAATGGATGTAACAAATCAAATTTTAAATTAAGAAATAAATAATGTGTAAATAGCTATTTAATTATACGTTTTATTTGGTACATTTTATGTCCGTTCTTGTTTAAAATTATTTGGCGTTATATAAATGATACGTTATCTTCTGAAATATACTTTAGCATATATTTTACTAAATAAATACGAAACAAGTAAATTCAAAGTACGTTACTTCGTTATATATGTTGGGCATACGTTTCGATTTAATTATTTCCTCTCTAATGCGCACACTTTTAATTTCTTACCTTAGCTGTTAAAATCATCAGCCATGCATTTTAAAAAGAATGAAAATCTTGCCTTACACTTCACGTGTAAATTATTTCATCTCTTTTATAGTTACCTTTTGCTTATTTGTATTTAATAAGAATGAAATCCTATAATTCCTTTACCGTTTCAAATCATTTATTTCTTGCCTTCCATACACCAAATCAACGCAAGCCTATGTTAAATATAAAAACCCACGTACACAATTTCATCCGCATCTCATATTGCCTTCATCTTCTCGCGCGTGCTTCTTCCTGAAGGTAATGGCCGCACATATATTTTTTTCTTTGTATTTTCTTGTTCTTCTTTCTTGTTTTTTTAGTTTAAAGACTATTGATAGTAATATATATATTACCGTTTAAGTACAAATTTTCCCACAGCTTTCAAAATTACTTTATATGGTTTACCTTTCCTACAGCTCTTTTATTATATTTTTATATATAAAGTATACAGTCATATATTAGCTGTTTTATATTTTCTGGGTCGCGTGTTATATATATACATTGGGTTTTAGTCTTTGATTCCTTTTTTATATAATTTACAAATATATTGGTCCCAATACACATGTTTAATGAATACTGATTTTAATATCTAGAGATTTTGATTTTTAAAATGTGTTTTAAATACTAATTTTAATTTATATATATATATATATATATATATCTTTTACTTTAATTGTTTAAACTTTTTATATTTTGTTTTGCTGATTTTGGTTATTAATGGTATGTTAATATACATTATATTATACCAGTTATGTTCTGATGTTTATATGTGTGTATTCTTATAAAGCAGGCAATACAAGTTATTTTGGTTACTAATATGTATTTTTATATTATTATGTTAGTTTATATTATACTGGCTATTACTAGCTATAGCTATATTTATAGTTTGATTGCATAAGTTAAGTATATATATGTGTCCTCTATTGTACAGTTTTAAAGTTTACAAATTTTTTAAAGTTGTTTATATACTAGCTTGTTTGTTTTAAAGATTATATTATACTAGTCTTTGTTTTTTTAAAGGTTATGTTATGCAATAGTTATATATATTATTTTATATAAACTGATACTTATATGTTGTATAGTCTATAAAATTTAATAACGAAAGTTTTGTTAACTATATGTGATAATATAGGTGAAGTAAATTTTGTGTTACTGTATTGGTATGCTTTTTACAATATAATGAAATATGTTAATATAGATATTTTAATAACTTACATTTTTAAAGCATATAATATTGTGTATTTGTTCGTATAACATACAATGTATTAGTTCTGGTAACATACATGTTTAATACTGAATAATTTGATATGTAAGTTAGTTATATACAGCTGCCTATCAGTTTATATATATGAGTAACAGTTTAAAATAGAATGTGTGTGTGTGTGTGTGTGTGTGTGTGTGTGTGTATGTAGTTTATATATGATTTTGTGTATGTTATATACATACATGTAATATGTTGTTTATCTTCATGTGTATATATATTCATTTATTTCAAATTTTACTATGTAAATATATGTTGTTTTATATGTGTTTTTATTTAAAAGAAATGATTTTGAAATACATATATATTTAATTTAATATGTGTTTAAATTAATATTGATTTGAAATTCATAATAACAATGCAACGTACATTTTGTTTCTGTCTCTATCAAGATTTGATTCTGATTAGTTCTCACCGATTTTACCATTTATCAGCTTGTTTCGTCGTGCCTGTTTTCTTCATCAAATCGTGTCTATCTAGCGTTGCTTTGAAATTTGTAACTCAGCTTCATTGTCTATTCTCTCTAGCATCGAAAGGTGAGAAATCACTCACGATTAATGTTCTTTTATTTATTAAATTTGATTTTCAATTGAAACGACAATTGAAATATGCTGCTATATGTATTTAATTTGTTATATAAATGCTATTATCTGCACTGTTCACCTGTGGGATATGACACCATGTACTATTGTTTATATTATACTATTATTGATGATATATGCCTGTTATATTATTATCTTATCTGTTATCACTCAACAAGTTCCCTGTTAGTATAGAATTCACTATGGGTTGAAATGATACATACCCAAACGGACTTTAGAATAGGAGAATTTCGTTATGGGTTGAAATGATAAACCCAAGCGATTTTGAATTGAATCGAATTTGGGATTGCGGGTCGAAATGATATCTACCTGTATATAATTAAATTACGGATTGAAATGATAAATATCTGTATCACTTGATCATAGGATAGAAAAATATATACAGACACTGCTGGTCCATATATATAAATGTTTGAAAAAAAATTCTATGGGTTTGAAAAGAAATAAACGATTTTTATGTAATATTGGTTCTTAAAATATTTATATATAAATGGTAATTTTATCTATAGGTTTAATAAAAATATTATTGAGATTGATTTAATTCATATGGTAGGTTTAAGTATTTATGTAAATCTATATTTCAAAATAGATTGTTGTAATAATTTGAATAAGTTAAGGTTGAGAAGATAAAGTTAAATTAATTGAAATAGTATTTAGTTAAGAATTCTACTAAATTAAGTCAATTTGAACTATTGAATTTGAAGTTTAAGATTTGATTTTATAACTTGATTTTTGATTTAAAGTGATTAAATGGATATTTCAAGTTTAAACAAATCGAAAGGAATATTCAATTTAAAGGTAAACTAAGGTTATTTAAGTAATACCGAATTTATTAAGTGAATATTTCAAGATTAAATAATAATGAGGTTAAATCGAGGTCTATATGAAACTGTTAAATTGTTGAAATGTTGAATATTAAAGCTTTGAAATATACTAGAATTTAAATGGCTAATTGGTGATTCAGATCTGTATTTGAAATCGAGATAAGTTAAATTTGTTATTTAGAAAACTGAATTGAATGGAAATTGATAAATTGAGATTTAATTCAATTTGAGCGGGAAAGTCGAGTTGATTTTTGAAGAGAATTGTGTGATTTGAGGAAATTGCAAATACTTTGCTTTATAAACTATTTAATATATATATATATATATACACACTAATTTGGAAAAATAGATATATCTAAAAATGAAAATGATATCTTGGTTTTAAGGTATAAATAAATTTGAAATGGCCATGGTGTTATAGTGTATATTTCTACATTGTAGATAGTTCTATGGATCCTTAGAGGCTGGTTATCCCAAACATCCTTTAAGTTAATTTTATTTCAGTTGATATTTCACTTGAGTTGGATTTATTGATATAAGAATGTTAATCCTGACTCGAGTGTTTTGTGTTTTGTTTTACGCTCGGGTCAGACTGAGTGACACAACATTTGAAACTCATCTTTGGAGTTTGAAGCTTCGTTTGGAGATCCAACTATCGATTCAGCTTTCAGCTTTTCCGGTTAATTGGTTCAGAGAAGTCATCTGCTCATACTGGAGAGTTCACTGTATTTGAGATATTCTATTGTATTTTATTTCTAACTCTGATGTTTATATAGTAGCTTCATGAACTAACATTTATCTATTCCGCTGCATTTATTTATATTACTCTGTTTCTGTGATTCTGTGACTTATTTATTTACTGTATATGCTGAGTTTTGCCAAATTTAAACTAACAATCTGATATTTTGAGCAATTCAAGTCCGACATGTGTGGATGCGAATGGTTGAAAATAACAGGTCGTTACAGTTGGTATCAGAGCTATGGCTACAGGCAAACTTAGCATATATGGTAATTTATTTACAGAATCACTTTCGTTCGAGTCTAATCTCTTCCTTTTGACTCGATTTCCTTTGAACTTTGGAACGTTCCCTACGGTTCCAAAATTCATTCTTGTCTCTCCCTATTTATATTCTTTTGATTCTGGAGTATCCCATAACAACACTGAATGATTTGTAAAGGGGGTGAAACTCCTTTACAATTGGCATTAATTCACCGGAGATTTCTATACCCTCAGTTTAGATGCTGCTATCTTTGGTTATGCCGAATTCTATATCTGGCGATTGAATGTCGATTTGCCTTGGAATTCTGCATTGATCATATTTTTGAAGTCACGGTTGGCCCGTTAAGGCCGCCCACGATTTATGTAAGTATATCCAACTTCTATTTGATTCGAGCCTATCTTCGAATCAGGATTCTATTTGGTTAGAGTCCCTCTAATTTGAAATTCTATCTTTGTTTTGGAATCCATTCATGAATCATCCTTGAAAATCGGGTTGTTTGTGTTTTAGAAATTGTTTATATATCGAAATTACTATTTTGATAAGAATTTTTTTTCCACATATAAAAGTGAATATGTTTTCGATAAGGATTATATACCTTTTAAAAACGAGAATTCGGAGTTTTGAAAGGATTTGGATTTTGAAAATTTTATAAGAAATTTGATTTATATAAAAATGATTTATAACTGAAGGGTATTAATTTGAAATCCGAGAGATTGAATTCCGGTGTTTTGAAATTGGTTTTAAGATTTTGAAAATATATAACAATAAGATTTGAAAGTATTTTCTGAATAAGAAATGTTTCAAATGACTTCAAAGGAGTTCCAATGATTTCGAAAAAAAATTCAAAGAAGTTTTCAAGAAAATAGAAGTCCAGAACTCACTTATGTCGCTGGAAAATAATTTCAGTGATGAATGCATGCATCATCGACATTGATTTTCGAGTTTGAGAGTGGGGGTGAGGCCATTCTAATAGCTTTTCTATGCGAGTGATTTTGTGAAACCAATTTAGATTTCAAATTCTGAAGTATAATTTGATATTTTCGAAAGATATATGTATATATTTGAAACAATTTAAAGTGAGCCCGGTGTTCAGTCCTCGAGTTTCGGATTTGATTTGGTATAACCCTATATATTAAAATTGATTTACTGATTGGTTGTTGATTTCCAACTCTTGGATTTTAAAATTTGGTTTCTTCGACTATTTTTAAAGGTTCGACCACTTCCAAATCAAGGTTTAATTTTCAAAGCTAAGATCCTAGAAAAATATAAATCATTCGATTAGGTAAATGAGTTGAAGCTATTTTGTTAAGTAAATGAATAAGACTATGTTTGAATTATACTGATATGGAATTTAGTTTGGATTGTTTTGAATAAAATTTAGTTTTAATTAGTTTGAAAGGTAAATTGATCTTTTGAATAGAAATAAATAGTTTAAAGGTTTGAAAAGGGAGTGTTTTAAACTGGTAATCATTTTGGGTATAATTGATCTTGAGAACATTATTGGTTTCGAAAATAGATTGCAATTCAAATCTAGTATTTATATGATGATTTTGAAAATGAATTTGTTGGACATAAATTAAGTTGATTTGGAAACGAGGATGACGTTTTAAACCTACTAACTTGGAACTTTGAAACTAAAGATATTTAATTTGGAAGGAAATTTGGTGAAATCGTATATGATTTTGAAACTGAACTGATATTGAAACGAATTGAAATTGAGAACCTTGTTTTACTAAATACTTGATTTGGGAGTTATCAAACTTATATAAAATTGATTTGTATAAATATGAAGTTGATTTGAAAACTATTGATTTGGAAAGGTACTCAACTTGAAAAGTGAAATCTTATATTATCGAAGTCTATATAAGTGTGGTTTGATATACTATTGATTTTGGAAAGTATTCGATTTGAAAATGAAATCGTATATATAATGGACTTTATATAACTATTGTATTTGAAATTGATTTGAAAAAGGTACTATATGATACATATTTTCGAAGTAAAGATATGGAAAGTGCCTTCTGCTTGATATCCACTTTGTGGCCACATTGTGGATTCATTCTATCGATTTTATTCTCTTTGTTTTTCGGTTTTCCAGATGTGATACTTGAGTGTCCTACCATGGCGTAACCCGTTTTCTTTTTTTTTTGGGTAGCGTAATCCGCTAGGCAGAGATTGCTTAAAGGGTATGGATGTTTCTTGGGGGATCCAGGCGTAACCATTGTTATGTATCCTGCGGTCTACAGTTTGTTGTGGTGGCGGAATCCGCAAGGCAGATATTTCTTAAAGGGTGTGGATGTTTCCTGGGGGATCCAGGCGTAACCATTGTTATGTATCCTGCGGTCCACAGTTTTGGTTATCATGGCAAAATTCGCAAGGCAGCGATTGCTTAAAGGATATGGATGTTTCCTGGAGGATCCAGGCGTAACCATTGTTATGTATCCTGCGATCCAGGTGATTTATTTGGATTTTACTTTCCATATCGGTTTTGAAGTTTTTCCAGTATTTTCACTGGGTGTTGAAACAAGTCTACTAAGTACTTGAAGAAATTAGCTTTGCGCCTGATCAACGCATGGCTAGAGTCTGTAAGAATGAGAATAAACCTGTTGAAACATCGAGTTATAAAAGTATTTTCGAAAGGAAAATTTGGTGTTGATATAAAAGTATTTCCAACAAAGAAATTTTGTATTAATATTTGAAATTCCTTTGATTTTAATTAACTATTCATGCCCGATACTATGGTTTTGAATCTACCTTATCTGCTCAGCTTATTTATTCACCCATATTCTGTTTTCCGAATCTACCTTCTTTTCCCTTTTTGAGTATATCTTTTTTTTAATTATTTTATATATATACTACATGGTTTAGTAAATTATTAGTGTTATTAATATTTCAGAAGTTATTAATTAAATAAACATATTTAAAGAAAATGATTATTAATTTATTGATAATATTTGAAAAGTATCTTGAGATAAATTAATAAATTTATGAATTATGGATTTAATTTTTCAATATATTCTTTGTAAATATAACTAATGATGTAACTAATTGTTTTTGAATAGTTTTCATATATTTATAAAGGTGTTATTTAAACATATAAACGGTATTTATATAGGAAGCAAGAAATTTTACAATTGGGTTTTGAAAAGTTTTAAAGTATTAAAGATAATTGAATTGCAAATGAAGTTTTCAAATGAATATTTCAAGCAAATTTTTTTATATAATCTCAAATAAATTGTTTACATTTTGACTTTCAATCTACTTTTATTTCCGGTTGTTCTATTCACCTACCTCCTTCCTTTTTGGGAACGAAAAGTTTTGAGAGGGGGAGAGTGTAATGACCCGTAAAATTTTAATAATTTCGACCCATAAAATTTTAATAATTTTGAATGGTTTTATTTACGTATTTAATTGAATTTTTGTATTTTTATTCATCTTATTTAAAACTTTGGTGTTTGATTACTTAAAAATTTGAATTTTTGAAATTTCTTAATTGATTATAAATCATTTGCCCAAATTGTAATAAATATAAACAATTTCTGTAATTTTGATTTTGGGTGAAAATTTAACTTTAATTGAAATTTTAAATTTTAACTTCCAAATCTTTTATTTAAACTGTATATATTTGTACAACATTTGTTTCAATTTTGTTTCTTTTAAATTGGTTATATACTTTTAAATTAAGTAATAAATAATGTGTAAAAAGAAATAAATTTGTACGTTTCTTTTATACGTATATACATCCGTTTTCTTAGTAAAGTAATAAACAAATCAAATGGATGTAAGAAATCAAATTTTAAATTAACAAATAAATAATGTGTAAATAGCTATTTAATTGTACATTTTATTTGGTACATTTTATATCCGTTCTTGTTTAAAATTATTTGGCGTTATATAAATGATACGCTATCTTCTGAAATATACTTTAGCATATATTTTACTAAATAAATACGAAACAAGTAAATTCAAAGTACGTTACTCTGTTATAAATGTTGGGCATACGTTTCGATTTAATTATTGCCTCTCTAATGCGCACACTTTTGATTTCTTACCTTAGCTGTTAAAATCATCAGCCGTGCATTTTAAAAGGAATGAAAATCTTGCCTTACACTTCACGTGTAAATTATTTCATCTCTTTGACACTTACCTTTTGCTTATTTGTATTTAATAGGAATGAAATCCTATCATTCTTCTACCGTTTCAAATCATTTATTTCTTGCCTTTCATACACCAAATCAACACAAGCCTATGTTAAATATAAAAACCCACGTACACAATTTCATCTGCATCTCATATTGCCTTCATCTTCTCGCACGTTCTTCTTCCTGAAGGTAATGGCCGCACATATATTTTGTCTTTGTATTTTCTTGTTCTTCTTTCTTGTTTTTTTAGTTTAAAGACTGTTGATAGTAATATATATATATATATATATATATATATATATATATATTACTGTTTAACTACAAATTTTCCCACAGCTTTCAAAATTACTTCATATGGTTTACCTTTCCTATAGCTCTTTTATTACATTTTTATATATAAAGTATACAGTTATATATTAGTTGTTTTACATTTTATGGGTCGCGTGTTATATATATACATTAGGTTTTAGTCTTTGATTCCTTTTTTTATATAATTTACAAATATATTGGTCCCAATACACATGTTTAATGAATACTGATTTTAATATCTAGATATTTTGATTTTTAAAATGTGTTTTAAATACTAATTTTAATATATATACACACACATATTTTACTTTAATTATTTAAATTTTTTATATTTTGATTTGCTGATTTCGGTTATTAATGGTATGTTAATATACATTATATTATACTAGTTATGTTCTGATGTTTATATGTGTGTATTCTTATAAAGCAGGCAATACAAGTTATTTTGGTTACTAATATGTATTTTTATATAATTATGTTAGTTTATATTATACTAGGTATTACTAGCTATAGTTATATTTATAGTTTGATTGCATAAGTTAAGTATATATATGTGTCCTCTATTATACAGTTTTAAAGTTTATAAAATTTTTAAAGTTTATAAATTTTTTAAAGTTTTTTATATACTAGTTTGTTTGTTTTAAAGATTATATTATACTAGTCTCTGTTTTTTTAAAGGTTATGTTATACAATAGTTATATTTATTATTTAAAATAAACTGATACTTATATGTTGTATAGTATATAAAATTTAATAACGAAAGTTTTGTTAATTGTATGTGATAATATAGGTGAAGTAAATTTTGTGTTACTGTATTGGTATGCTTTTTACAATATAATGAAATATGTTAATATAGATATTTTAATAACTTACATTTTTAAAGCATATAATATTGTGTATTTGTTCGTATAACATACAATGTATTAGTTCTGGTAACATACATGTTTAATACTGAATAATTTGATATGTAAGTTAGTTATATACAGCTACCTATCAGTTTATATATATGAGTATCGATTTAAAATAGAATGTGTGTGTGTGTGTATATGTAGTTTATATAAGATTTTGTGTATGTTATATATATACATGTAATATGTTGTTTATCTTTATGAGTATATATATTCATTTATTTCAAATTTTACTATGTAAATATATGTTATTTTATATGTGTTTTTATTTAAAAGCAATGATTTTGAAATACATATATATTTAATTTAGTTTGTGTTTAAATTAATAGTGATTTGAAATTAATAATAATGCAACGTACATTTCGTTTCTGTCTCTATCAAGATTTCATTCTGATTAGTTCTCACCGATTTTCCCATTTATCAGCTTGTTTCGTCGTGCCTGTTTTCTTCATCAAATCGTGTCTATCTAGCGTTGCTTTGGAATTCGTAACTCAACTTCATAGTCTATTCTTTCTAGCATCAAAAGGTGAGCAATCACTCACGATTAACGTTCTTTTATTTATTAAATTTGATTTCAATTGAAACGGCAATTGAAATATGATGCTATAGTTATTTAATTTGTTATATATATGCTATTATTTGAACTGTTCACCTGTGGGATATGACACCATATCCTATTGTTTATATTATATTGTTATTGATGATATATGACTGTTATATTATTATCTTATCTGTTATCACTCTGCAAGTTCCCTGTTAGTATAGAATTCACTATGGGTTGAAATGATACATACCTAAACGGACTTTAGAATAGGAGAATTTCGTTATGGGTTGAAATGATAAACCTAAGCGATTTTCAATTGAATTGAATTTGGGATTACGGGTCGAAATGATATCTACCCGTATATAATTAAATTACGGATTGAAATGATAAATATTCATATCACTTTGTCATAGGATAGGAAAATATATACAGACACCGCTGGTCCATATATACAAATGTTTGAAAAAAAATTCTATGGGTTTGAAAAGAAATATACGGCTTTTATGTAATATTGGTTCTTAAAATATTATATATATAAATGGTAATTTTATCTACAGGTTCAATAATAATATTATTGAGATTGATTTAATTCATATAATAGGTTTAAGTATTTATGTAAATCTATATTTCAAAATAGATTGTTGTAAAAATTTGAATAAGTTAAGGTTGAGAAGATAAAGTTAAATTAATTGAAATAGTATTTAATTAAGAATTCTACTAAATTAAATCGATTTGAACCATTGAATTTGAAGTTTAAGATTTGATTTTATAACTTGATTTTTGATTTAAAGTGATTAAATGGATATTTCAAGTTTAAACAAATCGAAAGGAATATTTAATTTAAAGGTAAATTAAGGTTATTTAAGTAATACCGAATTTATGAAGTGAATATTTCAAGACTGGATAATTATGAGGTTAAATCGAGGTCTATATGAAACTGTTAAATTGAACTTTGAAATGTCGAATATTAAAGCTTTGAAATATACTGGAATTTAAATGGCTAATTGGTGATGCAGATCTGTATTTGAAATCGAGATAAGTTAAACTTGTTATCTAGAAAACTGAATTGAATGGAAATTGATAAATTGAGATTTAATTCAATTTGAGCTGGAAAGTCGAGTTGATTTTTGAAGCAATTTGTGAGATTTGAGGAAATTGCAAATACTTTGCTTTATAAATTATTTAATATATATATATACACACACACACACACTAATTTGGAAAAATAGATATATCTAAAAATGAAAATGATATCTTGGTTTTGAGGTATAAATAAATTTGAAATGACCATGGTGTTATAGTGTATATTTCTACATTGTAGATAGTTCTATGGATCCTTAGAGGATGGTTATCCCAAACATCCTTTAAGTTAATTTTATTTCAGTTGATATTTCACTTTAGTTGGATTTATTGATATAAGAATGTTAATCCTGACTCGAGTGTTTTGTGTTTTCTTTACGCTCGGGTCAGACTGAGTGACAAAGCATTAGAGACTCACCTTTGGAGTTTGGAGCTTCGTTTGGAGATTCAACTATCGATTCAGCTTTCAGCTTTTCCATTTGATTGGTTCAGAGAAGTCATCTGCTCGTACTGGAGACTTCACTGTATTTGAGATATTCTGTTGTATTTCATTTCTAACATTGATGTTTATATAGTAGCTTCATGAACTATTATTTATCTATTCCGCTGCATTTATTTATATTACTCTGTATCTGTGATTCTGTGACTTATTTATTTACTGTACATGCCGAGTTTTTCCAAATTTAAATTGAAAATCTGATATTTTGAGAAATTCATGTCCGACATGTGCGGATGCGAATGGTTGAAAATAATGGGTCGTTGCACATGGAGGGGGAAGGACCAACATGTGTGATGATGGAGGGGAGGAGCAAAAGGATAATGTAGGCAGAGTGATGTAAGGAGATAGATATTTTCCAAACTTTTGCCTATAAATAGCAACATACATTACCTCTATCATTCACATACATCTTCATCTTCTTCTTCTTCCTCAAGCTTTTAATGGCTTCTTTCTTAATAAAATTTTATACACATATATACTATAGTATTACACCTCCAAATCAAAGCAAACACCTCCTCTTTCTCAATCAAGTGCACGGCTATCACCATCACCATCAAGACGGAGCTCCATCACCTATTCTAGAGGGAGGCCGAGCCCATCAAGGAGAAAAGAAGGAGTTTGGAAAGCTCCGGAGCAAGAAAAAGAGAAAGAAGTACGGCCGAAATAAAAAAGAAGTCTACGAAAAAGATTAGTGGGGTGGAGCCACAAATGAGTAATCGATTTAGAAAGTAATTATATGAATGTTTAAATTATAAATTTAAATGTTTGGATGATTATTTGACTGATTATATGGATGTTAAGATGGCTGATAATTTGGTAGATGAATGATGGATAAAAAACATAATTGAAATGGATAAGTAATTAACCATAGTTATTTCATGAAAAATATATCCATATGGATGTATATATTATTTAGCCTCTAAATGGTTTTGAAAATATAAAAAGGTTGAAAATGAATATTATAATACTGTAATATTATGAAATGTTTTAAATGTGAATATGAGATTTAACATGGAAAATATTAGTTTAAATGATTTAAAATGGTTTGTAAATGTTTTGTAAACAACTAAACTCAATTAGGAGAAATTTTGACAAGTTGTGAAAAATAAGTCAAAATAAGGCGCGTCGCATAATGACAATTCACGACTTCGTGCTGGAAAAGTTAAATGGCCATATTGAGTGGAATATAGTTCAGAATTTTTTGAGATAAGAATTTTCTGAACTATTATATACATAGCTTTTAAATGAAGAAAGAAAATCAAGATTTCATCTTGTATATTTTAAATATGAGCAAAACAAGTTTTCAAAATAATCGTGGTTTTGCAGTTTGGAATCCATAAAGGGAATTCCGTTAAAATGGCATTTTTAAATTCTTTAAAAATATGGAATAAATTCTATAAATGTTTTAAAAGCAATTTGAGTTATATAAATTAATTTCAAAAGATAGGAAAGTAATTTTGATCAATATAGCTTTTAAAACACTATTTGCAGCAGTTTTTAATAACTTTTGCAAACTATGGTTTTAACTTAATTATTCTTTTTCAAATATTTTGTGAACCTTTTAAAATAAATATTTAACTAATTTAAGGATGATTAAGTGGTTTAAAAATGAGTATGCAGAAACGACTAGTACATTTGTTCCATTTATGAGTCATAGAAAATCCGATCGAGGAATCAAACAGATCAAAGGGAAAGCCTAGATGCTCAAAAATAATTAAAAGTTAATTAAGTATGTCGAAGGATTTAGAGTCAATCAAATAACTTGACCACCTTATAGGTGAAAAAGAGGTAGTCTAGGCTTGGGTTTGGGAAACTAGTTGCTTACCTTTCCTAGCTACCCGAACTGGCCCGACGAGGGGATATTAAATTTGATTTACTCGGTTTACTAAATAATGTTTCCAATATGAGATTTAAATCAATGGTTTGGAAATATTATCCTAAAAAAAGGTGAAATGATTTGGAATTATTCTAAGATTCAAAAATATTTAATTAGCCAAATGATTTGATAAACGAGGCTTAATGATTCCATATACTATTGAGAAGATAATGGAATAAATTAAAATAATATATATCTCTAAGATATTTATGAATGAATAAAAAGATGAATTAAATTGAATGATGATTGATAGTCACATATGAACTTAATATCTTCGATGATTGGTTCGGAGGTACTATGGTCGGATTTGAGTAACTCCTATCCGAAAACTACATCGAACCAATGTATACGTTCGAAAGTGAAGACATGTCGAAAATGATGATTATTAAATAATAAAGATCATTCGAATGTAGGGATTGCAGTCATGACTCTTTGGGTTTTACCCCATATTATACTTATATGATAGTGGTACCGCATTCTGAAATCTTCGTTGTATTGTAGATCGAAGATCTTTATAGCGATAGGACTACTTGTTGACATTCTCTTGTTCGCTCCCAATATAGAGATATTTATTATAGAAGTGGTCCTGTCGTGTTTTGAAATCTTCGTAATGCAAGGACTACTCGCTACTGATCCTAGGATATGGTAAGAGGAGTGCCTACGATATCGTTTGGTTCTAGAATGAACTTGTGTGGTCGGATGTTTGACCGTGCATTTGTGATCATATAAATTTATCTGTGTCAACGTATTATCTACTTGGTGGAGGAGGTGGATAATCTCTTAGCTTAACACCAATTCCTAAGATGTATGAGCTCACGAGTTATACATTTGTAGAAATCAGTTGTGTGATTATGAAATGGCAATGTGGCATTCAAAGTGGAACCTGTTATGAGAAAGGCAAAGCATGGTTTTGTGAAAAGAAAATCATGGATTTGTGGAAAGTATGAGCGTAACTTCTCAACCCTCACATCCCGGTAATGATACGGGCAATTATGTGGTCTGCAGAACATATATTTCAGGCTATCAGTTGTATGATTATGGAGGATTCCAGTGGAATATGGATCCTCAAGGCATCTATTGCCACATTTATTTTAATATAGTAGCTAGCTTGTGAAAAGTTATAAGGCTACCAGATATTGGTCGTGTATCTCATGCAGTTCCAAGTAGCCAGCTTGAGAAAAGTAATAAGGCTATCGGGAATTATGGTTGTTATGCATGGATTGAAGGAAAAGGCCACTAGTTCCCTATCATGTTGGAAACCCAATTCTAATACGAACTTTGCTGTTTTGGTTGTATTCCCAAATAGCTGTAATGCTTTGCAAACTTTTCAGATGCCACTTTTTCTATCATATATTTCGTCCGGTATATTCCATTAACCTAGTCCAGATATATTACCATAGTACGAGTATTGATACTTTCTTTGTATATATTCAAACTTATGTCATTAATAATAATATCAAATTAATTTTCCATATAAAGTATTTTGGTTATCGTAAGGTAAAAACCCATTATTATTTATGAGCAGCGTGGTCTTACGAAATACTATTCTTTCTAAAGGTTTTGTTTAGTACCCATCTATGACTTTGTCATATGTTTATGGTTCGTGTTTCTCATGCTGGTTTATCAAGCTTGATCTAGCTATTTTTAATACTCGGGTATATCCAAGTAGTTTTAGGCTTAGTTGAAGACGCTTGAAGTTTCCAGAGGAGAGCTGGAGATCTTCATCTACATATGGACGTATTCTATTATCCGCCACATCTATTGCATTTGTTTTTATTTTTCAGCATTTGTAAGGACAGAAGGTTTATAACTGTCCAGGCTAAATCTAGGTTAGACTCCGATATTGTATTCAAAATTTTCCGCTGTAAAGATTATTTTTGAAATAATATATGTTCTTCCATACATGTGAGATTCCATTCTATCTTTATTTTCTTTATTCCCTAACAATCGGGCTTTTTGGCACTTGATTTGCAGAACGTGAATACCGAGGATGAATTATGTCGATTTTCAAGGGTTGAAAATATGGTTCGTTACATTTGTGTCAGAGCTTAGGTTGAGTGAACACCTAGGCTTTGTTGGGGTAAGTCTCATTATAGATAGGTTAGTAATATCCTAGAATAGGTGACTCATTAGAGATAGGGTTAGTGATACCCTAGAATGAGATTAAGAGTATTATATATATGAGAGAAAAATTTTCATTTGATATAAAAATGTTTTGTGGTGATTAATCTGTTGAGTGGTTTATGAATTCTGATCGGTGCATAAATAGCTCTATGTGTAATGACCAGGCGATTTTCGACCTTGAAAATCGACACTAATACATTCATTGTATAGAGTGCCGAGCAATCGAGTGCTGGAAATGCCTGGTTGTTTGGGTTAAGAAGAAAGAGATAGTAGAAGAAACAGAAATAACAACAACACAGAAGCTCACAATCGCAGCAGAATAGAATATAATATACAATAGCAGTATTTTATACAAAAGAAAAACGTAACTATCAATATACATATAAATTATCAAAGTACAACCATCAACATATAAATCAGAACAGTTTTAATAACTTGTCCTCAAAAATGCTGAATACACGGCCTATGATACACAATGGAATATAATCAAATAGGTTTAATACGTCTCTGCCATCCAGCTCGTCTCCTGAGCTCCAAAGCAACCTAA